>SJYT01057071.1:319983-333743 GCA_006410635.1 Cephalophus harveyi
CTTATATACATAATATAATATAAAAGTAAACTGTGGTATATAGTGCCTTCACAAGGGATCTATTAAGGCGCTTTACAAATATACCATTATATTGACCAAAATTACTTTTTGTTTTAGATTAAAACAAACAGGCTAAATGTTTTACTTTAAATACCAAAGGGATTTTTGTTTATTAAAGAAAAAATGTCTAAAGTACCTTAGGTAACAGCAGCAGCAATATCTAAAAATCCTCCCACTGTATTCTCTAATTTCAACATATTATTAAGTCAGAATAAATCATTTCCACTCACAGTTTTGCACTTTGCAACAGCAGAAGGTAATAACTTTTTTAAAAAGTCAATTTCAAAGTGACTTCTTAGTCATACATTCTATAGTTTCTATTACAAATAAGGTAGAAAAGATATAGCAACAGGGCCTGCCTTAGGACATCACTGGACAATACATAACTGTATCTACAATTACATAATTACAGAACACATTTCATAAATACCATTGATATGCATAAAAGGGGAAAGTATAAGAAAGACAGCAAGTTTTTTTTAAATGACTGGCAAAATTATTTTAAAAAGAAAACATGATTGATCAGTGTTTTCACTCTATTTCAACTGAGAGCATATAGATTTTTGACATTAGTCTCATCTTTTTGGCAGGAAGCACCAGATTCCTACTGGAAGACTGGATATAGTTTGGGAATAAATCAGCTGAATGTAGTTTAATAGTTTGGGAATATGACAGTATATCCAAACTGTTAAAAAATGCAGATACTAAAGGCTTGTATACTGCTTCATTTAAATACAAAAAGTTTATACTGTCGGAGGAAATTTAAAAGGATACCATATTTGTAGTGTCTGTTACATTTGAGGAATAAGGGCAACACAGATTTTGTGGGGAGAGGGGGAAGACAGCACCATAGTTTTTCTACAATGTAACTGTAACAAAGTTAGTTCTGTACTGTATTGCACCATAGTCCAGAAATAAAAACTAAATGGAAACTTCAATAAATCTGAGAAAGCCTGAAGAGCAAGGGGGGTAACAACAAAAGTTCGTGAACTAATTTGTTTTGCATAGAATTTTACAGGACTAATCAAATGCTCCATGAAGTGAAGCCTGCCGTCTTACACAGTGCATTTTCTCACAATTCTGAGTAGATGTCCTTCAAATATTTCTACATTAAGCCTGTAACAAGTCAAACATGTATGTTAGTGCCCTTGAAAGGGTGTGTTTAAAGTGGAGTGCTGTACCAGAATGAGAGGCATTCACAAGAATATCTTATCACATGGTACAGACCTTTCTCATCATAAATTATCAGTGTTTATACAAGATGTGCTAATCTGAGCACTAATCAGTAAATTTAAAGCAAAGTTCTTAATTTAATATATCAGTGTTCTTATAGGACAGAGGTCCATAACCAAGAGTTTGTGACAGGTTTCAACACATCCAGCTGCAATGTGACATCTTAGACATATCTGTTGATATGCATTTTTCTGGGAACAGAGCCCACAATTTTCATCAGATTCTCAAAACGACCAATAACTGCCAAAGACCCGCCATTACATAGTGGGTTATGCAATGCTCTGAGAAGGCCATCTATGAAAACGTTAAGTGTGAGCTAATTAATCTTTGCCTTCCCCAATTCAACTGGAACAGGCTTTGCCTTTTTTTTGCCTTTAATTTTACTGACATATATGATTCCATTAGCTTTTATATGAATAAGTTTGAAAATCACTAAAATTATGCCTCTTATCCACAGATACTAAGTTTTGATAAAACAATTCCCTACCAGTGGAGCTTAAGCAAATAAAATACAAATTTTACTAATGTTAGAATAGAGCCCTTTCCCCCTTCCTAAAAGATAAGCTAAATATATTTTGGTATGAAACAACAAGTTGTCCTTAAAACCTAAGTATTATATATAATAGTAATGCTGAAAGACATATTATTTAACTTTAAATAAGTTACGAGGTTTTGAATCTTCTAAAAGACCAGTATGTATTTTTTCCTAATTACTAATGGCCACCTTAATTAGGAGTTACATAATAATTTTTTTTACCAATTAATCTGACCATAGGTAAAATGCTGCCAAATAGCCAGACTTTCCTTTGCCAGTAACAGTCCATGTATGCAGCACTGTTTTGAAAGAGCAAATCTATAACATTATTGATGACATAATCCAAACTATCACTACATAGAAAAGGTACCCACAAGTAAGTTCTAATCAAAGTTTTATATGAAGTTGAAAATAATCTCTCTGCTTAACATGTGGAATTATTTTAATTTCAGAGTCAAAATATGAAAGATCTTAGCTTTTAGTACTGAAACTTTTAATTTATGACAGCTTTATTCCCTTTAAAAACTGAAAGCAGCATTAAAAATACCAGTATGGAAAGAAAAATGTAGTGATTTGCTTCTTTCAAAGTCATTAATTTTTGAGATATGTTAAAAAATTAAATATTCTACAAAGGGGGGAAAAAAGATAAGCTGCACTATTTTTCATTTAGATGATAAATGTGGGGTATATTTCATATTTGGTTAAAGCAAGATAAAACTAAAACTGTCTTTCAAAAAAATTTCAAAAATTCTTGTTTTTTAAAATTATTTAGCATTATGTACACATAGAAAACAGGCTTCTCCTTTTAAACAAAGCACTATTTTTTATTTTAAGTACTTTAAGTACCAAGAACTGACTATAATATTCAGCTCATAATTTACTTTCTTTATAACAAATTTTTTTCTAAATTACTGACTTAAAAGGCTGGAATAAATTAATACTTAAAAGGATTTCCCATAATTTAGGAACATAAAATATTGTACACAGAGCACACATATATAGCTCTGTCATATTTGCATAATTTTACTCTCAGAGCTTCAAAAAACCCTGCGTTTCAGGCCTTTCTGCCAATCCTCATTACAATTATTTCCTAGTGTGTCAAACATACACTAGATCACGATTTTTCATCTCTGAGCCTGTGTGCTGATCATCTTCATCTGACTGCTGCTCTGAGCCTTGTGAATTAATATATTCATATTCAATAGGTTTTGGATAATTATAAGGGTAGCCATTGTCATCAAAAAACCTCCGAAAGGTAAATTCATAGAAAGCATGTTCAGGGTGCTTTCCATTTTTATACCATCCGTTGAGAGTGTCATTTACATTTTCTTCCTCATTATCATCACTCCGTAACTTGTCAGGATCAACAGGATCAAAATTTGATGTATCTGTTGGGTGTGTGATTTTAGGAATGTATGAAGCAGATTGCTGTCTCAGGTCACTGGAAAAATCAATTGTTTTAAAAAATGGATGAGCTTTTATTTCATCAGCACCATTCTTGCCTAAGCGATCTTCTGGTCCTCGGCAGAGTTTAATAATAAGATCAGAGGCTTCAGGACTCAGTTTAGCTTGCGGTGGGATGTGAAGAGATGTTTGCCAGTTGATAACCTTTAAAGAAGATTTTTAAAAATTAGAAGGAAAGAGGTAAGAAAAACAAATTTCCTCCAAGTTTTATATGAAGAAGTCTTACTGGACTATTTGTGTGTTTTTAAATAAATTGCATGGTATTTCACATTCCTTCCCTTTATTTTTTTGGTTTGTTTTTTGGCCACGCCACACAGCTTGTGGGATCTTAGGTCCCTGGCCAGGGATCAAACCATGGCTCCTGCACTGAGAGTGCAGAGTCTTAACCAATGGACTGCCGGGGAAGTCCCTGAAGTTACTGTACTTTCAAACTCTTTTTTCTCTCTGCTGTTGAGACTGCATAATTTCTATCGATTTTTCTTTAAGTTCACTGATTCTTTCCTCTTGCCAATATCATACTATCTGGATTAGTGTAACTTCCTCATAAGTCTTAAAATCAAGTAGCTTATTCCTCAAACTCTGTCCTTTTAAAAACTTGTTTTTGTTATCGGTTTCTTTGTCCACCCAAATGAATTTTAGAATTGGCTCACCTATTTGACTGATTTTTACATATTACTCTCATACCCTACAACTGTATTAAACTCACTTATTAGTTCTATGGAGGTTTTCACAGATTGCCTGAGATTTTCAATATAGAAAATTATGTCACCTGTGAATAAAGCAAGTGTTCTTTTTTCTAACCTTTAGGCTTTTTATTTCATTGCTGTATTACACTGGCTAAGACATCCAGAACTATGCTGAATAAGACTCAGACCAGACATCCTTGCCTTGTTCTTCATCTTTAGGGAGAAAGCATCCAATTTTTCACACACAGCACCCACACAAACATATTTGTATTTCTACCTATGCATTTATTTCATATATACATATGTATTGAAATGAAGGCAAAATAAAGATACTTTCAGACAAATCTGACACAAACCTGAAAGAATGTATTACCAGTAAACCTGTAACAAAAGAAAATTCTGAAGAAGTTTTAAATATACTGTATTAAATGAAGTGACAGACAGAACATAACTTGGGTAGTGTCATAGAAAAGACAGTATGTCAAGACATGCTCAAAGAATGATTAAAAATGCCCAGGAGTGAAACAGAAAGGAGGGACAGTTGTGAAACATGGGAGAGAAAGGAGGACATTCCATACAGAGGGAATGGTATGAACAAAGGAACAGAGGAAAGACTGGGACTTGATAGACAAGGCCACTAAAAGGTTTCTTAAATGGGATAATTTATGATCAAAATTGTGAGCAGCTTTTCATTTAAGTGCTAGGGAGATATAGACATTCGTTAGTAGTTTGGAGCCAGAATGTACGTGAAAGGAAACAAAGCCAGCAGTCAGCGGAAAGAATAAATTGGAATACATCTTCAAAAGGTACTAAAAACTTGTAAGACGAAGAACCATGAAAGTAGTGTATGCATGAGGAAGGATATGGGGGTGGTAAAGTAACACGGGGGAGAGCACACGTGGAATTTCAGTGGGTTCCTATATCCTTACAAGCTCATTCTTTAATTGTAAATTAAGATGCTCTAAATAAAGGACTGATAAAGGTATATGGTATTGGGGCTTCATAACAATTATTTTGGTACAGATTCTACACCTTACCTTCACTTGTGTTTCAAATGGTGTCTGTGCCAAGAAAGGCGGCTGTCCCACCAACATTTCAAAAAGAATGACACCAACACTCCACCAATCACACAACTGTGTATAGCCTAAGATTAGACACCAGAGTTATGGTTATTCATAAGCACTTTTGAAAAAATTGCTCAGAATGAATATAATCAAAATTAATATTAAATCACCAATTTATACTATAGAATTAAAACTTTTATTATAAACCTGAACCATTAGCCATATTCTCCTGGTCTATAGGCATACTGAGATTCTCTATAGGACAAACGTCTACCTGTTCGTAACAAGACTTCAGGTGCAATATAATTAGGTGTCCCAACCAAAGAATGTGCGAGACACCGCTGGTGCTGGCGTGCAGCTCTCCGCTCCAGTGGTTTCAGTCTATCACCACATCGACAGTTAGAGGGGTCACCCCATTCGTTACTGAAATCCATGCTATCTTGCCGTGGATGGTCACCTGTATAGTAAAATAAATAAACACATAAATAAAAACAAGAGTAAACCTATCTGTTTAATCTTTAGACATCCTAGTTTAGAGTTAACAACACTTCCCCATGTTGACAAGCTAAGACACAATGTATGCCAAATCACTGATGCTGTGCTTATTAATAACTAGAGACTGTACTCTTGAAATACCAAAGGATAAGTCTTACACTAAGAAAAATTAGCCTAAGATGCAGTAATTTACTCAACAACAAATGATGACAATGAAAGTTATTGAGTGGGCAGGACCGATAATTTGTTATTCAGGCTGCTCTCCAATTATTCTGGACAAAGTTTCAAACAAATTAGATTTGTGTTTCATTTATTCAGCAAATGACAACATTAACAATTAAAGACAATATTCTCTCAGGCAGGTTATCTGTAGGGGAAAAACATAACAAATACATATGTAAGAACCAGTTATGTGTCCCATACAGAGAATCAACATGCGGTGATATTACAAATGTGCTGAGGTGCCATTTGTTTAAAAAAAAAAAAGAGGAACTCAACAATATGAAAACCAGACAAGGCATTCTACACACAACAGTACTCGAGAGGACCAGCATGATTAGTAAAGGGGAGAACGGTACGAAACAGAGCAGGAGACAGCCTGGCACATGGGTTTTACAAGCAAAAGAAATGGTTTGCCTTTTACTCCAAGTACAGTGAAGATACTGGTGTGTATATATATATGTGTGTGTGTGTGTGTATTTATACATATGAATATACTTACATATATACATAAGTATTAAATGAAGGCATTTCTTTTAAAACATGTATCAGACCTCTTCATTCTCTTGAAGTGATGAAAAGGTCTGATATATGTTTAAAAAAGAAAACTTTTAACTGCTATATAGAGAATAGATTATAGGGAGGACAAGGGTGAAAAAGAGACCAGGTAAGAGGCTATTACAGTTAAGTTTGGACTATGATGATAATAGTGCAGATGGAGAAAAGTGAACACATTTAGAATCAAGGATGGGTGGTGGTAGTACAATTTACCAAAAGGGAGGGGGAACAAATAGGGAGGGGGGGAAATTAAGAATCGTTGATTAGCAGTCTTAAGTTTGAAAGGCCTATTAGGAATCCATGTGAAAGGGAGAGGACATTTCTGAAGAGAGATTTCGAAGTCATTGATGCAGAGGCCGTAATTAAAGCTATGACTAGATGAAATCACCTAGGGAAAAAAAAATCCGAAATTAACCTATCTGTAATAAACAACTGGGATGTTTGATTAAAATATAATTTCTACCCTCCAGTGGAGATTTTCAATTAGAAGACTGGAAGAGAGCCTAAGAATCATATTTTTAAGATAAGCCCCAGATAAGATTCAGGTAAATATGGGGAGATATTAAATTATGGAGAAGGAAATGGCAACCCACTCCAGTACTCTTGCCTGGAAAATCCCATGGACAGAGGAGCCTGGTGGGCTGCAGTCCATGGGGTCGCTAAGAGTCGGACACGACTGAGCGACTTGACTTTCACTTTTCACTTTTATGCATTGGAAAAGGAAATGGCAGCCCACTCCGGTGTTCTTGCCTGGAGAATCCCAGGGTCGGGGGAGCCTGGTGGGCTGCCGTCTATGGGGTCACACAGAGTCGGACACGACTGAAGCGACTTAGCAGCAGCAGCAACCTGAACATTAAAGTAGGTTCAGATATCTTAAGTTCTATCCATTTAATGTAAATCTGCTTGTGTTCACAAGAAGCACTGGAGGCAATAATACTTACCTCAGAGGATTGCTGTGAACATTAAATTAGAATATATATAAAGCACCAGTCATGGTAAGTATTCAACAAATGTTAGATTAGATTGACTTACACTTCCATTAGTGCTTGGAGGGATCTTGGTGAGGCAGTGTGGTATAGCAGAAATAACATGGGCCCTGTAAGCAGACAAACCTGGGTTCAAAGCCTAGCCCTTACACTTATTTTCTGTCCGACCATGGGCAAATTTTTAATTGAGCCTCAGGTTCTTCACTCTGCCTCACAATGACATTGTGAGGATTAAAGAGAATCACGTACATAAAGTGTTTAAACAAGCTGTATAACTACAATGGAATCCTAAAGAGCTGTGAAAATAAATGCTATTATTTATTTATATGCAGGAACACAGATGAACCTCAAACAAATATAGGAAGTCAACATAGAAGAATACATGTAGAATGATTACATTTAAATAAAGGTTCAAGGGTAGGCAAAATGAAGTAATATGTTGTTCAGGGATATGCATAAAAGTATACAGAAAAGTAAAGAACTGATTATGGAGTTTTGAAATAAAGGTTACCTCTATGGAGGAAAGAAAGCAAAGTGATTGTTTAGGGACTTCAAAAATACTAATAACCTAGTTCTTAAGCTGAGTGGTGTGTAGGGGGCTTCATTTAAAAATTATTTCCAAACTGTTGTATGACAGAAAACCGCAAAATTCTGTAAAGCAATTATCCTTCAATTAAAAAATAAGATTATTTTCAAATTGTTATTTGTCTGACACATTTCACATTAACAAAATGTAAAGAGATTAACTCAAAAATGTTAATGACATTTAGAAATAATTAATTCTAACACACACTTTCATTTTATAAATCTAAGTTTAGATCTAAAGGATTCACTGACATTTATCCAATGGAGTTAAGACCTGACCCAGGACTTCTGGCTCCCATCCAGGGATAATATCATCTTATATTTTATTACACTAGTAAGTCATATGAATACATACAAATTTTATGATTTTACTCACCACTCTGGTAGTACTTAGAGTCATGTGTCCATCTGAAGCCAGTGCAGAGGCCGAAGTCAGTCAATTTAATATGACCATCACGATCGATCAAAATGTTATCAGGCTTAATATCTCTATGAATAAAACCCATTTTATGAACACTTTCAACAGCACAGGTAAGTTCTGCTATGTAGAATCGTGCCAGATTTTCTGGAAAGATGCCCATTCTAATTAATAGGCTCATCATATCACCCCCAGGAATATAGTCCATTACAAAGTATAAATTGTCTTTGTCTTGGAATGAATAATAAAGACGAACTACCCATTCGTTGTCAGCTTCGGCCAGGATATCTCTCTCAGCTTTGACATGAGCAACTTGATTTCGAAGCAGAACATCTTTCTTTCGAAGAGTTTTTGTTGCATACAAAGCCTTGGTATCTACTTTTCTTGCTAGACAGACTTCACCAAATGCTCCTATTCCTAATGTCTTTATCTTCACAAACATAGACTTGTCCATTTTAGCCCTCTTAAGACGGATGTAATTAGACTCTTTTTGGCAAAGCATCTTTCTCATTTGATCTTGGGCATCTTGAGATAATCCAACCTAAGCAAATAAACTAAATATTAAATGAGGAATTATCTTCTATACTAAATATTAAGAAATCGCTTGGAAAAAGTTCAGGCATATATATTTAAAGGTTAAATGCATAATAATTTTTAATAAAGCATGTTAGAAATCTAGAATATATTTCAGAGAAAATTAATTATCAAGAGTGCAGCGTAAGGGACAGTTAACAGGATACACAAGGTGAATATATATGCAGAGTCTGCGGTGGAGAGCAAGGAGAAGATGCTATCAATGGTCAGCTTTCTACTCCTCTCTAATGCACTAAAAAAGAGTTCCCAATGTGCAATCGCCAAACACGTTAACATGCACCCTTATCTATCTCTCTCTGCACATTCATCCCAAACTACATAATCAGATTGCTTTCATTATATGCATCCACTTGTAGAATGCCTATGTCTCAAATATTCTCATTTTGGTCTTCATGAAAAGAAATTCTTCCACTCCAGGTTAATTTATTCTAAAAAACTGATGTATTAAGAACAAAAGAATATCTTCTCTAGTCAACCCACTCACTAATAAGTCAGTCTTTCCTTTTATCTTTTTCAGGGCATTAGAGTAATGGTAGGACTCACAGCCATCACTAACACAAAATGCACAGAGTATGTCCTACCTTATTTCAAAGGGACTACTTGTTTGATTATAGGGTATCTTTTAGATATTTTGGAACATTTCAAAGAAGAGTCAGTGTGACTTATGAAGATACGAAAAAAACCCAGATAAAAACAAAAACCAAAAACCAATGTCTAAGTAGACATGGAATACCTGGATTTAGAAAGAAAGAACAGTCTATTTATGACTAGTTAATAAAGGATTAATTTAAGAATCTAAATAGAAAAGCAATTTGTTTTGAAAAGTAGATAACTCTAGAAATGCAAGACTAATTAAAATACAGCAACCTCATGCTTCTGTTAGAATAAGCATGTGCATGCAAAATCTTTTAAGAAGGGTGGCATGCCAGACTTAGTAAAGAACTGTTTCTCTTAAAATCTTACTTGCCTACACAGTAATGGAGGCTACAGAAGTCAGCAAAGCTTCCAACACCATAAAAGTTTAAATCAGCTATTAGTGAAAGTGAAGAGGAAAAAGGAAAAATAAACTAAGAAAATACATACAGACAGACTTTAGTAAGAAATCCTAAGAGCTAAATATGGATAAGCCATATAGGTTATTATGGTATTTCTCACAATAAAATTCAGTTTATAGCAAGAGTAACTATACTGTGAAGTCAGATCCAGAAAAATCATTTTAAAAGAACAGCTCTCTCAAATGTCATGAGAAACTTTAACACAAATGAGCCTCTTAAGATTTGGGGCAGTAGATGTAAGACTGGGAGTCAAACCTCTGAACTGTAAACATGTGATAAAAATAACAGTACCACCATAGTATCTAAAGAAGAGAGTTACATGGAATCACAACAGAAATTAATCTAAAGGGTTTAATTATTCCGATCTCCTTTTTAGTAGATTTTAATAATTTCAGGACATTTTTCTAGTACATTATAAAAATAAAATTAGAAGGGGAAATAACTGAAAGGAGATGTCTCTGACACTTCTAATAAGACCAACCTGATGAATAAACCCCTAAGCCCCAAAACAACTACAAGTAAAAATATATGTTTCATAAGTTTATCAAGAGATAGGACTAAGATATTTCTAGTTTATTTTAAAATGTAAGATAATATGTAAACTCTAGAAAATAACTTTTGCTTCAGTTTCCATTAAAGGGATTATGTATACCTAAACTGCATACTGCAAATTATACTTTTCTTAATTTCAATTTTATTATAGAAAATTCTGGGTAAATCCTGAAATGCTAAAATAAAATGGTATAATCTAAAGTACTTTAATGTTTACTGACTTTTAAATAACTGATAATACATTTAGCATAAAAAGAAAAATACTAGACCACAGTATTTTAAAATAAACACCAAGCGAAGGCATGATCAAGTATAAAAATAGAAAATTTCAAAGGTTTTATACTCAGCCATAAAAGGAATGAAATGCCATTTGCAGCAACATGGATGGACCTAGAGACTGTCATACAGAGTGAAGTAAGTCAGAAAAAGAGACAAATACAATATCACTTATATGTGGAATCGAAAAAAAAAAAGGTACAAATGGACTTATGGGTATATGTATATGAATAACTGATTCACTCTGCTGTACAACTGAAACTAACACAACATCGTAAACCAACTACATTCCAGTAAAAATAAAAAATAATAATATAAAAAAATTTACCCGCATCATTTCGTTCTCTAATTGTTTTTTACGATGTAGACGTTGCTGATGAGATTTGAGCACATTTTCTACATGTTGCTCCATGAAGAATTTAAATGCCTGAGGAGAATAACTTTGAATACGAGATTCCCTTCGCTCTTCATCTTTCTTGTTTTTCCTAACAGTGATAGGTGAAGTGGTAATCTGTTTCTTTTCTTTTTCTCCAGTATCAATACTGTCATAACTTTTTTCACTCTCATCTTCCTTAGGCAAGCTTGGCTGCTCCTCTTTGCTAGACTTACTGACCGATTCATATGGAGGAACAGATGGGTTTTGGTGTAGCAGATGCTTGGGATAAGGTGGTGGCGGACCTTGATAGTTTGGAGCTTCAGCAACAGGTGGCATAACGGTACCCTCAGAAAAAGGACTAGGTTGAACACTCTGAACAGGCTGCGGTATCCAAGAAGGGTGTGTAGGTGCTAAAGCAGTCTGCAGCTCTGGTTTCAATACACGTATACTTTTCACAGGCTGTTGAATGGGAGCTGGTGTAATAGCAGTGACTGTTGTAGCTGAAGGTTGAGAATTAGCAGAATGACTTGTTCTGTTTCCTAATGGGTTATTAAAAGAATTTGACCTCACTGGTATGTTAGGTTGCCACGTAGGGATTTCATGTCCGCTGCCTGGGGATGACTGGGCAGGAGCAGATGATGACTGAGGCCAAGTTGTTTGCAGTCCAGGTACATTAATGTTATAAAGTTCCATGTTATGACTATTTCTGTTTGGCACCATCATAGCTTGAGGAATGTTCCCATTTGTGTATGATGACGGAGCAGCAGAACCCCCTGTTTGTAAAGCAGAGGGGCTTTGTCCATTAGTTGGGGTCAGAGGATATGGAGGGGGTGGCTGCCGATTGACAGCGCCAGCAGAGACAACATTCTGGTGCATCATAAACTCAGTCTGACCACTACCATTCTGAATTCCAGGTCTCCCGGGTGGAAAATTAAATTTGTTAGAACTCTGCATGATGATTGGCTGTCTGCCAACTGGAACAGAATTAATGCCTCTCTGTCCCTGATTAGGAGGATTCATCGGGGATGTGTTAAGAGGTGGTGGAGGATAGCCCTCCTGCCAGGCTCCAGGTGGAACTGGAGAGATTCGGGAGATGACGTAGTCCATGTTCCCAGAATAGCGCTTTGTTTGAGAGTTTGGTTCCCATGATGGGGGAGGCGGAGTTGTACCTCTTGGAGGGGGAGTCTGGCCTCTTGGAGGTGGCGGAGGAGTGACACTCCTTACTTGAGGAGGTGGGGGGGGGTTCACTCTCTGTCCATTGCTAGGATGAGCTTGAGTAAACGCTGTTATACCAGATCCTGACAAAGGTCTTCCTACATCTGTCTGTGAGTTGGGACTTTCAGAACGGTATGCTACACTTTCTCCTAGTGGTGGACCATGTCTCTGAGGAACTAAGGATTCTTTAGAACCCTTCCAGCTTTGTTTGCGGTTAATTGATTGTTGCACACTCCCTATGGGAACAAAACAGAAAAAGACAAGATGCTTTTTAACCTCCTACTTTTGAAAAATTTAGCTTGGAATTCTAAGGCTACTAAAAGATAATACTCTTTCAAGAATTACAAAAATAAAATTTCAGCATGTGGTTTTATATTTTAGAATTTTATCCATTTTTGACTAGGTAATACCGTCTCATAGCTTAATATTCAGGCAGTACAAAAGGACACGGATCCCTGTCCCTTAGCCAACCAATGTCACTGAAGGTAACCAATGTCATCAGTAAGATATTTTAGGAATACACAAGTAAATAGTACTAGAAAGGGGAAAGGAAACCCTCCTACACTGTTGGTGGGAATGTAAATTGGTATAGCCACTATGGAGATTCATCAAAAAACCAAAAGTTGCCATATGATCCAGCAATACCACTCCTGGGCATGTATTTGGACAAAACTATAATCTGAAAAGATACATGTACCCCAATGTTCACAGCAGCACTATTTACAATAGCAAAGACATGAAAGAAACCTAAGTGTCCATTAACAAATGAATGAATAAAGATATAGTGTACACACACACACATACCCCCACAGGAATATTAGTCATAAAAAAAGAATGAAATAATGCTATTTGCAGCTACATGGATGCAACTGGAGATTATCATACTAAGCAAAATAAGTCAGAAAGAGAAGGACAAATAACATATATCACTTATATGTGGAATCTAAAATATGACACAAATGAACTTATCTGAGAAACAGACTCATAGACATAGAGAATAGATTTCTGGTTGTCAAGGGGGTGGGGTAGAGGTGGGGGAGGTTGAATTGGGAGTTTGGGGCTAGCAGATGTAAACTATTATATTTAGAGTGGATAAACAACAAGGTCCTATAGTATAGCAAAGGGAACTATATTTAATGTCCCTTATGGTAATAAACCATAATGGAAAAAATATGAAAATGAATATATATATATAAAACTGAACCATTTCACTGTATATCAGAAACAATATAAATCAACTATACTTCAATTAAAAAAAACAATATACCTCCTATATATACTATTGTGCCTGGGTCTTTTCATTAAAAAAAAAAAAAAACAAAGATTCTATATTAGTACATAAAATAGTTTTTTACTTAAAAAAAAAGTTATTACACTTTTTCACTATAT
>SJYT01057071.1:341693-465753 GCA_006410635.1 Cephalophus harveyi
GGCGAATTTTTACCTAGAATGATTTCTGTCATTTAAAATATTCACCTGAAGAATATAATCACAGAAAAGAAATTTTATTAGTTACTTAAACAAAATATGATTAAATAATAAAGGCTATGAAAACTTTAAAAATGAGTTCGAAAGGTAAAAATATTAAAGTTAGTATAATTAACGTGAGCTGAAATTTTATCAAAAAACTGAAATTCTTGGAGATTGATCAACAAGTAAATTTTTAGTTTTTGTGAGTTTAAGACTTGTATCTGGGAGCTATGTGAGCGTAACTGCTTAATGATATCTCTGCTTGTACTTCCTTCTCTGTAACATAAGCTTAAACTTCATATCCTTAGGGCTATCATTTCAACAGCCACTCAGCTCACCATAGCAACTATGACACATAAGCAGATGTCCTTACCCTGACCCCACCTGTGGCTTTCCTCACCTGCACTTTGGCTCTGACTTCATAACCTTTTAAATCTCAGAACCACAGGAAAAAACTAAAGAAATATTAATTATTTTGCTTCAATAACTAATGAAATTGTAAACAACATTCTTTGCTTGTAGAATGTACATATTTGTATGACTCATTGGAAAAGACCCTAATGCTGGGAAAGATTGAAGGCAGGAGGAGAAGGGGACGACAGAGGATGAGATGGTTGGATGGCATCACTGACTTAAGAAATATTAATTATTTTGCTTCAATAACTAATGAAATTGTAAACAACATTCTTTGCTTGTAGAATGTACATATTTGTATGACTCATTGGAAAAGACCCTAATGCTGGGAAAGATTGAAGGCAGGAGGAGAAGGGGACGACAGAGGATGAGATGGTTGGATGGCATCACTGACTTGGTGGACATGAGTTTGAGCATGTTGGTGATGGGACAGGGAAGCCTGGTGTGCTGCAGTCCATGGGGTCACAAAGAGTCGGACATGACTGAGTGACTGAACTGAACTGATGGTAGTTGGTGGTTCAGTCGCTAAGTCATGTCTGACTCTTGCGACCCCCATGGACTGTAGCCTGCCAGGTTCCTCTGTCCATGGGATTCTCCATGCAAAAATACTGGAGTGGGTTGCTATTTCCTTCTCCAGGGGATCTTCCCAACCCAGGAATCAAACTCAAGTCTCCTGCATTGCAGGCAGATTCTCTAGGGACTGAGCTACCAGAGAAGTCCTGCATATTTGTATACATAAATAAATTCTCAAAGGCAACACTTAGGCAGATCACCTAAAGTGCTACACAGTATAAATTAAGAAAAATTCTTTTGTTTTTAACAGTGCTTACCTCATCAAATCCAGCAGCTTGCAAGTCTTGAAGCATTTGTGGATTAACTTCTGAAGGACTCCGACTTGTTTCATTTGCAAATGGTTGTAGAGAGTTTCGAATTTCCAGCAAGGCTTTATGATGCATCCCAAACTTGGGTGGATTTCTAACTTGCCGCGGATCTTCAGCTGACATTTTACCCATGTTTTGTTCAGCCTTAGCAGCATCCGATGGTTTGGATAAGTTCCTAAGGGATTCCCGAATTTCTTGCAGCATCTGCCGACTGCTGCCAGTGTAGTTACTGGCAGGAAAGGTCTTAGGCCTCATTTGTCTATATCCTTCTGGCTTTTCACTCCTCTTCATGAAAACATCTATATGTATAACCCACACAAAAGACTTCTTTAACAGCTACTTGATTGAGATTCAGAGCTTTCCCTTGAGCAAAACTTAAGAAAATCTTTTGCAGAAGTCCCCAGGAATGTTACAATTCTTTATAATCTAAATAAAAGAAAAAATAAACAAAGCTATAAAGTGACTGACTGATAAAGCAGTGCCATGCACAGCAGGTATCCCCTTATCCAGGGGGTATACCTTTTAAGACCACAAGTAGATGCCTGAAACTTCAGATAGTATCCAACCCTATATATATAGTAGACCTCTGAACAACATGGGCTTGAACCGCATGGGTCCACTCATATGTGGATTTTTTTCAACAAATAGCTACTACAGTACAACACAATCCGGTGGTTGGCTGAATCCAAGGATGGTGAATGGAGGGCTGACTGTAAAGTTATACTCAAATTTTCGATGGCACAAAGGAACGGTACCCCAGCCCTTGAGTTGTTCAAGAGTCAACTGTACTGTTTTTTTCCTATACATGCATAATTATGATAAAGTTTAATTTAGTAATTAGGCACAGTAAAAAATTAACAACTAATAAAATAGAACAGCTATGGGAATTCCTTGGCAGTCCAGTGGTTAAGATTCTGTACTCTCATTCCCCAGATGCCTCAAGTTCAATACCAGGTCAGGGAACTAACATCCCGCAAGCCGCGTGGCGCTTCCCCCTCTCCCCCCAAAAAAACATTTATAACAACATACATGTAACAACATGAATGTAGTTTCTCTCTCAAAATACTTTACTGTATAAATGTCATGTCTTAACTAAGCACATGTCATATACTGTGGCGATAACTTTCATAGTTTGAGGTGTAACAGCATAACCAGTACACATTTCTGTTTTTCTTTTGCACAATCACAATTTTGTGTATAGAAGATTTGTTCTTATGGTAGATCTGAAAGTCTCAGCACATATTTTTTTCCTTATTAAACTGAGAACTTTCACTTTAAACAAGCACTTGGTGGCTTTTCTTTGGAGTATCTGAATTGCCAGCATCACTACTCTTGTGCTTTGGGGCCATTATTAAATTCTCTCAGTATCTAGGTTGCACTTCATTTATAGCCATCTAGGCATTCCTTTTGGAGAAGGAAATGGCAACCCACTCCAGTATTCTTGCCTGGGGAATCCCAGGGACAGAGGAGCCTAGTGGGCTGCCATCTATGGGGTCGCACAGAGTCAGACACGACTGAAGCAACTTAGCAGCAACAGCAGCAGCAGCAGCAGCAGCAGCAGCAGCAGCAGACATTCCTTTAGTTTGGGTTTCAACTCTAAGTTAGCCATCATTTTACTATTATTATTTACCATTCCAAAGATGGTTCTCCTTAATAGAGAGGAAAAAAACAAAATAAGAATAGTTTTGCTTCTCTATGTCAAGATACATTTACCTTCCATTCCCCTAACACAGAATCTGGTAAATATAGGCAGTGCAGAAGTATCTGTTAAACTAATAAATGCAAAACATGCACCCTATTGAAAAAATTCAAATATCATGTAATTATGTAAGGTAGAAGACCCTCATAATTCTCTCCCTCAAGAGAGAATCACTGTAGTAGGCTGAATAATAACATCCCCAAAGTTAACCTCTTCCTAATTCCTGGAATCTGCAAATGTTACCTTATTTGGAAAAAGGGACTTTGCAGATATCATTAAAGGGTCTTCAAATGGGGAGAATATCACAGATTATCCAGTTGAGCAAGTACATGCATGAGAGGCAGGCGGAGATTTGACACACAGAAGAGATGGAGGCAATATGACCATGGAGGCAGGGACTGGAGGGTGCAGCCAGAAGCCAAGGAATGCTGGCAGCCAAACGAAGACGGAAATGACAAGGAGCTGCTTTTCTCCTAGAACCTCTAAGGAACAGTGGCCTCCCTGATGATTTAATTTTGGGCCAGTGACACTGATTTTGGAATTCTTGCCTCTAGAACTGTAAAAGCATACATTTATGCTGTCTTAAGCTTTCAGTTTTATAGTAATGTGATTGGGTTGGCCTAAACCCAAACAAACTTTTGGGCCAATCCAATATATAAGATGAAGGAAAGCAACATAATCACTACTTTTTAAAATCACTAATATTAATACTGCATATTATAATATTTTTACTCTTAATCAAAATGGGATCAAAACACACAAAATACATTCTTCTTCTACATTATCATGTGAATTTACAAGAAAAGAACGTCATGTTGACCAAACTTAAATAACCAAGGAACTCTTTCCTCCACAGCATTTTATGAAATTCATGCTCTGTGTACTTATACTTTAGAAAATGCTGAACCAGAGAGATTAATTCTAGTCCTATATTTACAAAGGACTATATTTAAAGGTCTGTCTAATCAAGGCTATGGTTTTTCCAGTGGTCATCTTTGTATGTGAGAGTTGGACTATGAAGAGGGCTGAGCGCCAAAGAATTGATGCTTTTGAACTGTGGTATTGGAAAGGACTCTGGGAGTCCCTTGGACTGCAGGGAGATCAAACCAATCAATCAAAGGGAAATCAGTCCTGGATGTTCATGGAAGGATTGATGCTGAGGCTGAAACTCCAACACTTTGGAAAAGACTCCTTGGAAAAGACCTTGATGCTGGGACAGAATGAGGGCAGGAGGAGACAGGAACGACAGAGGGTGGGATGGTTGGATGGCATCACTGACTCGATGGACATGAGTTCGAGCAAGCTTCAGGAGTTGGTGATGGACAGGGAGGCCTGGTGTGCAGCAGTCCATGGGGTCACAAGGAGTTGGACAAAGCTGAGCGACTGAACTGAACTGATATTTAACTCTGTACTTTGACAATTACTCAAATGTAGTTACTAACATTCCTAACATCCAAGTGAGTGCACAATAGTCATAGAAATGATTGAGTTCTGGGATATGTGTAATAATGTGTTTTAGGTTTATATAAACAAATAATTAGTTTATACTTTTTTATATACATATTGAAATATTATACTTTGAATAAATATGATGCCTGAAACTTCAAAATAATCTGACTTTATGATGATTTGGATGAGACAAAAGTAGTGATAAACTGATTATTGTTGTAGCTGGGTGGCGGGTACCTGAGAGTTCACTGTACTATTTCCTCTACTTTTGTGTACACTTGAATTTTCCAAAACAGAAAGTTAAAAAATAAAGAAAAGGAAATGACTCTGGATCTTAGAATGGTTCTGCTACAAATTATTCTGATTCAAATACAAAGTACACTAAAACACACAGGATTTCTTTAAAGAAACTATCAATTCCACGTAACAATATCGTTTCAACATTAGCTTTTCAAGGGGAATAATAGAAACAGTTTTTTTTTAACTTAAAAAAAAACTGGAATATAACTGTTTTACAAAGTTTCTGTATTTAAATGTTCATTTCAACTACAAGATGATCTGCATCACTTGACTTCAGAAATGGTGAAATGGAGGAAATACGGCATATATTTATTTTCAATCATTGTTTATTAATCTCTGTGGCAGAGACTATATTGACATACTGCCCTCTATTTCCCAGATTAGTTGCCAAAGCTGTGCAAATAGACGTCTGTGAGTCAATTCTGGGCTGAGGCAGTTGAAAGCTGGTGTGGTTCTCCATCTGTCACTTTCCTGCTTCAGTGACAATCTAGGTGACATTTTGAGATGGTAGCCTCCTATTTATGGAGGCACTGTAGGCCCTAAGCCACTGAATGGCTTACTACTGACCCCCATGGGGCTCTGTGTGAGCAAGATAGGAATCTCTGATATGTTAAGCCATTGATATTTTGGGACTTGTTACCACAAAACAGTTTAGTATTATGTGGCAATAAAGACCATCCAAAACAAGCAGAGTCTATTTACTCAGAGCTTACTACAGGAAGGGAGTTTGCCACCATCACTTGTGTTTAGCAGAGAGTCAAAAGCAGGCATGGGAGTGGAAAAACTTTATACTGAAAAAAGAGGGAAGATTTCAAGTATGCTCTACCATAATGAAGTTGGAGGCCGGCTAACTAGAAGTACAGCATCCTGATTGCTTTGGGAAGCATATTTGATTTTCTCTGCTTGGTCCTGAGGCAGGGTGACAACTACTGATGAATACTTGACTCTTTGGGACTACTGACACTAAGACTGTGCGTCACGGTTCTGTTTTCATATATGATCTGGCCACTGTGTATCTGTATACATCGTCTCTCATTATCCTAATATAGAAGTTGATACCTGGACGTGAGGTGCTGCTATAACATAAACATAAGATGGTATTGGCTAAGTGACCAGGCTGAGGGTTTCAAGGGAACGATGCTGGAAGCTGGACAAATGGAGAACCATGTTTCACAGTAGCAAAAATTTGATAAAAGTGATTTGCCTGTTATAACTTCCAAGGTAACAAGGAACCCTACTGAACTTGTAGTTCCACGAAATGAGTTTGGAAAAAAGAATCTTAGAAATGTATGTAGGCTGCTATTTGCCTATCTGGCAAAGCATCATAAATAAAGGATAAGGTCATGAAAGAAGCAGCTTACTTGTAAACAAAAATAGAAAGGGATAGAGTCCAGAAATTTAAAGTCTTGCAGAACTGGAAAAGCAGCTTGCTTTTAGACCGAAACACGAAGGGATAGAATTGAAAGATTTTGAATTGCAGATGCTCACTGAAACCTCTTAGCTGACTAAAGTACCCCAGTGGCTTAAAAACAAACAAAAAAACATTAAGGATATGGCCTTCCCTCAAATAACCAATTGAGAAGAGAAATGAGAGTTCTTAAATCTTTGGATGAGGTTCCTAACACCTGTGAACTTTTGTATGGTTACTGACACATGGAACTGACTGGAACTAAACACATCAGAGGCTTTCTAACTTTGAGGAAACTGTTTTGTTAACCATTCAAGTTCAAACTAAAAAAACTTTCAGCTCTTGGGCAACAAAACAAAAACCTTTGGGCTCTTAACTTCTTTGAGCAGTGACTTAGTCAAAAATATTTGCACCTTCCAAAGAGGAATATTTCCCCAAAGCTCACACTTCATAGGTGACCAAGGATGGAAAATGAAAAAGAACTCCCTGTTTCTTGGAGAGCAAAGGATGAGGCAGTTCCTCCAAGGAATCTCCTCTTCCTCCAGGGCTGGTTGCTTTCAAAAGATCTCCCTGTGGAGGTTTTAAAATTATTTTATCAGAAACTGCTATTTCCCATTCTTCTTTTCCTTCTTAAAAAGATTTACTCGTTTATTTAGAGCTATGGTGGGTCTGCATCGCTGTACTTGCGCTTTCTCTAGGTGCGGCAAGCAGGGGCTACTTTCTAGTCGTGGTGCGAGGGCTTCTCACTGCAGCGGCTTCTCTAGCTGTGGAGCAAGGGCTCCAGGCACGCAGCTTTACGCAGCTTTACGAGTTGCGGCACGTGGGCTCTAGAGCTCGGGTTCAGCTGCTCCCTGGCATGTGGGATCTTCCCAGACTGGGGATCAAACTGGTGTCCCTTGCACTGCAAGGCAGATTCTTAACCACTAGACCACCAGGGAAGTCCCCATTCTTCTTTTCTAATACTACTGCTTATTATGGCCCTCCTTGTTCTACCTTGTTCTACCACTGTGTACATGGTGAGTGAGAGGTCACAAGACAGGATGACAAACAGAGAGAGTGAGGGTAACGTCACAGATCTCTGGACCAAGAGGAGCTATATTTGGACCTGATGGAGAGATTACTGGACATACAGAACACAGGACCTGTGTGTGAATCTAACTACTGCTGCTTAGGACCCAGTATGTTAGCAAGAGAATAACATAGTACTATGAATGTCTTTCCAGGACAGAAAGTATAGTGTTTTCTTGATTCCAAGATACATGCTTTTCCACATTTTAACATTTTTGAAATTGAGCATATCTTAAAATCAATATTAAAAGGAATTTGCCAGCTCCAAAGTAGAGAAGATCTGGAACAGCAGAGAACACACGTAACCTGACCATAAGTAAAAGGTCAAATTTCCTTGTCACTTCAATTACATTATTTTCACTGGCAGCACTACATGTGGTTGAATCTAGACCTTTGATTAATGTTCAAAATGTCTTCAAAAAGATTCCACTATGATATAACATTATGTATTCAGAAACTGTCATCCAATATGCAATGCAATTGAAGGCATAAACAGCTGTCAAATTTTGGTGAGATCACAGGATTTTCAAAGGAAAGAGTCTTTTATGAAGGACAAGCATTCAGACATGAAACATCTGTCAAAACCTTTTGAGTTACCTTCAGAAGTTGTTTAATTTCTAGCAATAACTCACTCAACTCAGGAAAAAAACAAAACCAAACCTGAGTTTAAGCAAAAAGGAAAGGAAGACAAAACTCCAGTACTCTTCAATATGCCTCATATTATATACTCAATCATAAAGACAATAAACAGGTTGAAGATTATTAGCTGGGGTCATAAAAAGCAACACACCATCATGATGTTATATGAAGCCCAAAGTAAATGAGAAAAATTCCAGATTCTGAATGTGAATAAGGCTGAGGCTCAAAAAAATTGAAAGGCATACAATTGAAGGGATAAATGTATGCCACTGAAGGTTAGTTAAAAACCATGTTCATTTCCTTTGCCCTGAAAAACTGATACTAAACGGACTGCTTGTTTTAGACTTATTAATGGTATCATGGAATGGAGGAAATTGACAATTCAATGTCATCTTTTAAAATAACTATACTGAATTACATCATATAGATGTATCATAACTTATCTATCCCCTACTGACGTTCCTTCAGGTTATTTCCAATTTTTTGCTATTATAATGTTTTAAACACTGATAACTTCAACTGTATTGGTAATATTCCAGTTCTGAGGATGGGTGGTGAGTTCATGGGTATTCATTTTATTATGCTTCATAGCTTACATGTATACACATGTTCTTTGTACATATAAAAGTTAATAAAAATTATGGCAATAAAAATTCTTGTGTTGGGACCTCCACTGCAAGGGGGCATGGGTTAGATCCCTGGTCAGGGAACTAAGATTCCACATGCCATGCAGTGGTATAGCCAAAAATAAATACATAAATAATAAAGTGCATAATTCAATCATTACAGAATTGTAACCATTGAAACAATCCATTAAAAAAAAAAAAAAAAAACTTTGTGTGCCAATTATTCAGCATTTCCTTTTAAGATAAATTCCTAGAAGTGGAAGGAATTGCTGGGTCAAAGAGAATGAGTATTTAAAATTCTGATACTTATTATTTAGGTTGCCTTCCAGAAAGCTGTACTAATTTACAAGCCCTCCAACAATGTATAGTTGACCCTGGCATTAACAAATGTGAAAATGATATGTGAAAACTCAAGAAGTAGAGAACATTTTTAAAACAACTCTTCAACACTAAACAGCCTACCTCTTTAACCCACTGGTGCCAGATGCGTCTTTCTAATATATAGTTCTGACCATGTTACTTTATTACTCCAGAGCCCTCAATGATTCCTTTAGCTTAGTAATTAAAGCCAGAGATCTAGGTCAAAGAGCAGGGTACAAATCCCAGTTCTACTAGTAACTAGCTTTGTGATTTTCAAATTGGGCAACAGTCCTATTTAAATAGGGTTATTTTAAGCATTAAATAAGTTTAATACATATCAAATGTTTAGAATAAGTGCCTGACTCTTTTCACCATCTTACCCACCCAGATTCTCCTGGATGTAACAGATACTCTAATCGAACCAAATTACTTGCTCTCAGCTAATGTACCTTGTGCTTTTCTACTTTCATGTTCTTACCCTTCCTGTTCATTCTTCTTGGGAAAACCTCTGCCATATTTCTTGAAGAAATGAAACCCAGCCTTTAAGGTACCATTCAAATGCTTCCTTCATGAAGTTTTTATTGAAATGTTAGTTGCTATCCTATCTGAGCACACTTTGCACAGTCAAATAAAACTTATTTTTCCTGCTATATCACAAGAGCATTAGATGTCTTGGGAATACATACATATATTCTTCAGATGAGATGATCGATCCAGAGAGGTAAAGTGGCCTGCCTAAGATCATAGAGCCAGCTGGAAGTCATGCTAGAAATGGACTCCTCATAACCTGAACCAGTCCAGGGCTCTTTTTATCATACCTACATCTTGAGTCTTCCTAAGGGATTATGATTCACATTCTTTGAAGGAATTCTTCAATTTGTTAGACTGGACAGTCAAAACCTCCACTTCTTATAAAGTTCAGACCTTGATCAAACGTGCAAGGACCTATTGTGTAGCACATGGAACTCTGCTCAAGGTTAGGTGGCAGCCTGGATGGGAGGGGAGTTTGGGGGAGAATGGATACATGTATATGAATGGCTGAGTCCCTTAGCTGTTCACCTGAAACTATCGCAACATTGGTGATTGGCTACATCCCAATACAAAATTAGAGGTGTGCTTTTTAAAAAAAAAAAAACAACTTATGGATCATAACTGTTCCTACTATCCCATTATTCAACACTTGAAAGTCCAGCTTGCTAAGAGAGTTTTCTGATGTACACAAAGAACAAAATGAGCTCCTTCCATACCCTTCCCCCATATCTTTCCCTCTGAGATTCAAAGCTTAGTATAAGTTCCATTTTCCAGGGATAAAAGGACTGCATTAACAATGATGTGCCCTAGATTTCTTCCTTTTACAATAAATTATCATATTTATTTTTTAAAAAGTACAAATGAAGTCTCAAAAAATATCACTGATATCTTACCCAGCTTAAAAGCAGTATAGATGCCATTAGAGCAAGAGATTTCAAACTGTTACCTTAGGTGGAATTAGTTTTATAAAAAGACAGCATGTCTCCATACTTTGACTTAATCAGTTACAAGAACAGCAACAGTAAAATGTACCATCTCAGCAGCAAAGCCTTAGCTGCTCATATAGCAATATTCAAGAATCTCTGCATATTGATGATGCTTTCTCCAACTCACTTTCTAAGAAGTAACTTATCAAAAGTGAAAGCAATCACTATATTTTATCTTCATGCTGAAAAAGGTCTGCCATTTATACTTGATAAAAATGTTGACCAGTGACTAATTTACTTTTGCAGTCAACAAAAATCCCCCATTAATCTAAATATAATATCTAGAAGAAAAACTAAACCATCAGAGTGGAAACTATTCCAATTCTACACTTATGCAGAGTAACAAGAAGAAGCATTAAAAACAAAAACAAAGGGACTTCCCTGGTGGTACAGTGGATAAGAGTGCGCCTGCCAGTGCAGGGGACACAGGTTCAATCCCTGGTCCAGGAAGATTCCAAATGCTGCAGAGCAACTAAGCCTGAGCGCCACGACTTCTGAAGCCCGTGCTCTAGAATCCCAACAAGAGAAGCCACCACAATGAGAAGCCTTGCACACTGCAACTAGAGTGTAGCCCCGCTCTCCACAACTAAAGAAAGCCTGCGTGTACAACCAGAAATATAAACAAACAAAAACTTAAAAAGAAAACAAAACCGAAGAACCTACAGAAGGAAATCTATGTATCATATCAAAAATATGTAGCAGAAAAATTTATTATTTGCTTTTGAAGAGTGCCAAGTCATATTCAATAAATATTCAAGCACACACACACACACACACACACACACACACACACACACAAAGTGCCTTCCCTGGCATGTACCATGATCTAGTTTCTTGCAGCAGCAGCTGATCAGGGGAACACAATGCTACTTCTTTTACTGTTAAATCAGTCAAATTCCTCCACTGCCTTAGGGAATCAACAAGCTCATTTTACCCGTCTGTCAACTTATTAAATCACAAATGTAGACACCTTAGCAGAGAATATTCATTCCAATGATAAGAGTCCTACCTCTTCTTCCACATGGAGTTAATTTGATAAAAAAAAATTCTTAATCTCCAATATATAATCCATAAAGGCCTGACAAGCTTCTGATTCAAATCCATTTCCCAAACTGGAGTGAAACAATATTATTTGTGAGATTATACTTATTTCTTACCAGATTTATGAATAACTTCTACCCGACGTTATATTTTGAGTAATATGAACAAACGGGTCGACAGACGTTAAATTTTGCTCCTTTAGAGAAGTACTTTCAACTGAAGAAAAAAACTTTCAATTGGAGAGAATGGGGTGAAATCAAGTCACCTGAGAATCATTCTTTGTGATACAAATTCTTTTTGAAGTTATACTAAACAGTGTCCCCTTAATTTCCTTTCCTTCCTTTTCTGTGTTTATATACATACATACTCCTCCGTAACGATCCCTCCAGCTCTCCTACCCCTTCCAACTATGTACAGTACCTTATTTACAGAGGACTGTAAACAGAAATTCGCAGCATTTGTTCATAGCATCTGGTTCCTCTGGGATGAAAGAACCGTGGCTCTTTCGCTGCCCATTTCCTTCAGAACCACCTTCCGCTTTTCCCTCCTCCCTAAATACCGCTGACCCGAGCGCGATGAGGATAGGGTGGGGGAACGAGGGAAGACAGTCCGCGCAGGCCTCCAGCGGCACAGGTCCCTCCCAGCCTAACCTGAACCTCCAAGGCCGCAAAGCCCGGGGCTCTTCCTGCAGCCCCGGGCGCCGCCAAGCCTCGCTTCCCCAGGGCAGGGCTCCTCTCAGGTCCGTGCAACCCGCCAAATTGGGCCCGCACCGGGCCGCAGCGGCCCGCCCGTCCACAGCAGCCCCTGGACCCCCGCCAGCGGGGATGGGCGTGGGCCCCCACGGCCACCGCCCCGCCAACTCCGGCTCTGGAGGCGAGAGTGCGCCCCACCCGCTACGCCAGCCTCGGACCTACCTGCAGGGGGACAGCGGGGCTCCTGGACAGCGGCCACGGGCCCGAGGGCGGGCGCCGAGGCGGCCGGAGCCCTTCCCGGGGACCCCAAGTATCCCCGAGGGCGCAGGGCGGACAGAGGCGCCGGGGGGCTGCCGCGGGCCAGCGCGGCCCGTCGCGGAGGTCGCGGGGACCTGGCTCTCCCCTCAGCACCAGGCCACCGCCGCCGCCGCCATTTTGCCTTTCACTCGGTGTCGCCGCCGCCGCACTCCCTTGCAGGTTTCCCGGATGTGGGCATTTCCCGGCGTCGCTTGCGCGGGGGCCGAGGCCTGGGGGCTTCTGCCCGCCTGGCGGCGGGGAGCGAGCGCGCCGCCTGCGGCCTCCCTCCCTCCCTCTGCGGTCGCCCGCTAGTCTGCGTGTCCGCCGGCTGCGTCGCCCCCGCCTCGCGCTGCCCAGGTGACTCGCCCAGTCTGGTGGCGTCAGGCTCCCTCCTCCCAAGCCCACTCAAGTATTTCAGTGTCTCTCTTTTTTAATTTGAGCTCTTTCTGTGGCCGAATATAGAATAAAAGATGCATATCTGAAGGAGTTTATTTCTCAGAAGGAAACAGCAGTGAGTTGCCCTCTGAAACCTAACTGTGGACGTTCAGGATTCGGGATTTCTAGAGACTTTGAAATAACTAGAATTTTGCTTAGCACTATCCCCGAGTAAATCCGTGATTTTAAGAATTTGCTGAATCAGCCGGATTAATATATTCTCGAACCAGGACAGACTAGGGAGTTTTAGAGATTTTGATCGGCCAACCGAATCGGTAGAAGAGGAAATCATTATTGCCCTAATTGGGGTAATGATGACTGCGAGAAGAGGCTTTCTTTCTTGTTAGATTGAATTAAAAGGTTCAGATAGGATCATTGAGTTTGTGATGTTTAAAGGTCCTTTCCACCCATTGTACAGAGCCCCTTTGCCAATTCTGCCTCTAGAAAATATATACAGTTAGTATTTTCAAATATCTCATTCTTTCTTAACTAGAGGAGACTATTTGTTTTTAAGACTTCTTTTTTTTCTGATGTTGAATTCGTTGTTGGCTACTGTATGGAGAAGTTCAAATGTGAAATCCTCTGTTAAAAGATTACATTGCAGGAGAGGTTGGTTGAAAATCTACATTCCACAATCACAGAGTCTGTAGAAGATATGACCCAAAGTGGCCCTAGGTCTTAACTGTCTTCAACTGGAGAACAACATTCTGTGACTTCTGTGAATCTAAGAGCAGACTGTCCCTTGAACCTTGCACCTGTCACCAACCCTCAGAACTTAAGCTCTTCATCTCTCTAAACCTAAAGGTGGATATCTCCAAAAACTACTGTCTTTGGGGAAACTCCAGGATAATTCAAGGAGCACAGGAAATTTCTCTCTATATTAAGAGGTTTACTCCTGTGAAGCTGAGGGAGAACAGAGCAGGGAAAGAAGAGAGGGAGTGCTCAGGAGAGAAGAGCCAACCACAGAGATGAAAAGTGGCAGAGAATGGGAGGGGGTGGAAGTGAAAGACAAGGGAAGTACCTCCTAGGAGTGCTGGAGTCTAAGAATGACAATACACGCCATTGTGTTTGAAGGTCTTTTTGTCGCTGTGATGGAAAACCCTTGGTCCAGCTTCCGCCTATTCAGTTCTTCAGTGCTTCATGGAAGAAGCTTATTTTGCTTTTGTTGTTGTTAAGTGTAGTTGATTTACAATATTGTGCTAGTTTCAGGTGTACTGCAGTAATTCAGTTCTAAATGTATATATTTTTCAGATTATTTTCCATTATAGGTTATTACAAGATATTGAATGTAATTCCATGTGCTATACAGCAAACCCTTGTTGCTTGTCCATTTTATGTAGAGTAAGTTGTCTCATTTTGTTTTTATCAACAAAATGTAAGGGGCCAAATGTCATACTTGGATAATTGTAGGAACAGAGGCAGCACACGTGGAAGAAGTCTGCAGAGCACTGTGGTCCTGAGAACACAGGCCTTCCCAGTTCATAATATCTTAAGGGAAGGTTCTGAACTGTGAGTAGCCATATTCTCCACTTCAGTTCAGGTCAGTTCAGTCGCTCAGTCGTGTCCGAGTCTTTGCGACCCCATGAACCACAGCATGCCAGACTTGAGTGGAGAATTGTTTCACCTTCTTGAGAGCAGAGAATCTAGGTAAATTATTTGGAATTCTGAGCAGATTTGTCTCTCCAATTTTTTTCAGACATTATCAATGTGGACTGGACTCATGGATATTTAATAGCTTGAGAGTTTTAAAAATTGATCAAATTTTTCCAGCTTTTGCTGTTAAGAGCTCTTCCAGTTAACTTCTGTGTCCCTGTGACATACTCCCATCATTGTGGGCTTAAAAAAAACAAAAACAGCAACAAAAAAAATTTTCTCACTTTCTGGCACTGCAAAATGCTCTAAACTACCTGGTTTATTTCTTGCCTTCCAAGGAGTCTTGGTTCCTTTTATTGGGAGAATGTTGTTAGAAACCAAATCTGGGTTTGAGTTGTACTCATTGCTACTGAGGTATCCTTGCTTGTAGGATCTCTAGCTAAGAAATTTTGGTTCCATACTATGCAGGAGTAGGGTCTGTGTTTTGATTTGTTGCAGCTAGTATTTTACAGTCTGGTATTAATTACAGTTTAGCTTATTTCCGTGGCCTGTACAAAAATTGTTTTGAAACCTGATGCATATCTGATGGCTATGTTGGGCTGTCAACCATTCTTCCCCCAAAGCAGTCATGACAGTTTGTTTATAATTAAAATTTTTTACCTGATCAGCTAGATTTTAGTCTCTTCTCCCTAATTCTGTCTTCTCACCCCCACCTCCTTTGTGGCTTTCTCTTCTAATATAGTGAAATGTTGAAATGTTTTGGTGCTAAGATGACTGTAGTCGAGTATGTGTGTGCATGCTCAGTTACTCAGTTGTCTGACTCTTTTCGACCCTATGGACTGTAGCCCGCCAGGCTCCTCTGTCCATGGGATTTTTCCAGGCAAGAATACTGAAGTGAGTTGCCATTTCCTCCTCCAGGGGATCTTCCCAACTCAGGGATTGAACCTGAATCTCCTGTCTCCTGCATTGGCAGGTGGATTCTTTACCACTGAGACTGTAGTCTGTTAGATATTTTATTCTGTATTGCCACTTAACATTAATTGTGGTTCAGAATGATACCAGTGAAATAGTTTAACAGTTGCGTATCATAATTTGGCTCTACTCAGATTTCATTTCTGTAAAACAAGAGCACATCTACTGCTTCACATCATCTAACTAGTCTGAGCTAGATATCTTGATATCATAAGCTTAAATGAAAGCTTGATATAAACTTATACACTAGTGAACTTAGTATGCTTCTTAGACAAGATTCTAGAATGGATTATTAAATGGATGATGTTTCCACAGTACCGTGAAATAGAAGTGTTATTCTCAAGGGATAAGGAATTTTTCAATTATGCCAAAATTTGGATAGGATGATGGCTATAGCACAGGTGTTTTTTTCACAGTAGCCTTGCGAACAAGATAAATGAATGGGGCTGAATGTCCAAAATCAGGCTGGTTTACAAATATTTCAATAACTGGAGCCGAATACTAATGACTCACATGTCACTGATACTTGGGAAGACTCTAGGAGTGTGCCTAAGCATTATAGTCCATTTAACCCAAGGGGATTAAGGTGCAGCAAGCATGCTGGGCAATTCTAAAATGATCAGCTTCTGCAGAAAGGACTGAAAGGTGATCATTAGCTCTTTCCTAAAGTGAAATAATATTTGTCTTAACCAGGAAGGATGTACCTATTGCAAGAATCAAAACCATTGGCGTTAACTTTAGAATAGGGAAGTATGGTTTAGGGAGTATCAGGTGTGAAAAATTAAAGGTGTAAGTTAAATTAGCAGTCTAATCAAACAAGTATCAAAATAGTTAGAAAAGGCTGAGACAGCCACTACAAAGGAATATTGTATCCAGAACCAAGATAGATTTCTGTCATACTCTTAGCAAGGCAGAGAACACTGGGGAAGTATTCATTTTGGAAGTCACACTTTAATGGTGGTCTTTGGCAAATGGGAAAACATAATTGTGAATTTAATTTAGTTCAGGCTGATTCAGGGCTTACTATTATCAGATATTGTGTTAAACAACTCAGAGATGGGCCCTGTTCTTGGGCTTATGGTCCAGTAGAGGGAGACAGGCTGCTCAGCAGATGGCTGTAAGCACAGTACAAGCTCTGCACAATGGGCTTTTGATGCAGAGTACAATTTAGTCCAGATTGTTAAGAGGCCAGCGAAGGGTTTCTGAAGAAAATGACACCTAAAAGGAGTTCAGAAAGGTAAGCCGGATTTAGCCAAAAAGGGCAAAAAAGGTGGGACAGGGAACCCTGCCCACAAGAAACCACTGATTTAAAAGTTTACCCCAAAGCAGCTACAATATGTAGTTTTGAGTATCTGAATATATGATGAAAGAAATTAGCTTTCTGTGGCTCCCGAGTAAAGACAAATGGAAGCAAATTTCAGTTCAGTATGTGAAAATTCATTTATTTAGTGTAAACTTACAGTAAAGCACCCCAACACAATGGAAATTCCATAAAATGACTGGTGGTTGGTTTTGTCTCATAGTGAACCTATAGTAGGTTCACACGATCATTTCATTAACCCACAATAATGATTCTACCTTTTTTACAGGATTGTTTAGGACCCCACTCACACATTAAAACCTTGCCATATGCCATATCACTTACAGCTGTTCAAATGAGGAGGCTACACTGGGAAATGGGAGACTTTATCATCGTATATTTTCAAGTAGAGGCTGGATGAAAATTTTTTGTTGGAATCGGTGGATGTGATGATTAAATTTAGGTTGGAGATGCCCTCAAAGATATCATTCACCTTGGAGATCCTAGAGCCCTCAAAAGAAACTATTTGATAGTTTTCATGAATGAAAGCAGTGAGAATGAACAAATTCATAAATTCAGTTCAGTTCAGTTGCTCAGTCGTGTCCGACTCTTTGCGACCCCATAAATTAGGATTTTATTTATACTACATAGAGCTTATGTTTCTTTTTACATCTGGCAGAACTCATCAACTGATAGAAAATATAACACTATTCAAATGTACGTTCTTTTACTTATGGTTACAAATACCCTTAAATCAAAACTTCAAACTTCAAACTTGTTTCCAGTCCAAGCTAGTATGCTAAGCCTAAATGTCTGGTTCCCTCCCTCTACCGATTATTAACTATAACAATCAAGAGAAATTATTTACATTACTGCTGGAAATTGAGAAGGGTGCTAACAGCATTCGTGAAACCTTCAGCTTTTCAGCAGCAGGTAATATGATTAAAGCAGAGGCACAAAGCATTTGCCATTCACTGTACATGGAAAATGTGCCACTTGGGAGCCAGGGTCTCCCAGGAATGAGGATCAACTCTGAGCCCATTCAAAGCAAGGATGCCTCTACTAAGTGAAGAGAGGGACACTGCAGCTTAGGCTGCAGCAAGGTATTCATATAAAGGGAAATATAAAGTCAAAAGGACAATTCTTAGGTATATTTTTATTACTGAATCCATGTATTTACTGCGAGAGAATGTGCATTCACAAATATAACATGTATATTTCATTTTTTATGAAAAATTATTTAATGGATACAAAGTGGTATGAAAAGAACTATGTCTGTTTGAGATTATTGGTACTTTTTCTGTAATGAATGGCTTTTGTAATAACAAAGTTTTAAAAATTAGCCCCAGCAATAAAACTAGAAACTGATTAAAAATTCCTATCAGAAACATTTTTTTCCTTCTTTGATTCTTTGGAATTCAGAGTTACTAAATATCTTTAGTCAATTATTTTTTGAGCCAAATATATGTATACAGAACAACAAATGCATATATGTATTCTATTTTAAAATGTAAACAAAAAAACTCGAAACCCCAAAATCCTGACAATAAGTCAACATAAAAAAGTTGAAAGTATTTATTGGGCCAGAAAGACAAAAATTCATAGTTATCTGTTGTTGGAATTGTAAAGTAAATAAACAGAAACTTCCTGTGTAACAGGAGTGATCTTTCATTAAGGTCTTTACAATTCAATGATGCATTTACTCTTAACAAACTTTGGAAAGACAGTATCATAAAACTGTCTCAAAATACTGTATGTTAGGTCATCATTAACATTAAAGATAAGGATGGCAAAACTCTTTACTCCTATCACATCATCATACTAGTCTCATACATGTTACCTCTCAAATTTTAGTTTGGAAGCTGGCTCACTTACCAATGTCAAATTCTATTTTATTGCACGATGTCCAATTCAGCAATTTTCAACTATGGTGTAAAAAGTAAAAAGCAAAAATCCTTACGAAAAATGTATTTTGTCTTTTTTCAAGAGAAACAAAGCTGGGTCTAAGGAGGTGACAGAGTTCTATTCAAACCTATTCTAATAAAGGAACCCATCAAAACATTTTCACCTTAAGAAAAATTTGAACACTACCAAAAACTGTCATTTTTGCTCTACTCAATTCTTACTGAAGAAAGTTTACTGAAATTATTAAGGAAATAAAATGTTGAAGGACTGAAGAAATACTTGCAGTAAAGAGAATAAATACTAGTATTGAAAAATGTCACCAGGGAGGGACACACCATACCTCACATACTGCTGATAAAAAGGAAAGGAACCTGTTGGTGGTTTGACATTATTAAGCTCTACAACATAAAAAATGGAGAGTTGGTTCCATGAGCTGTCTAGAATGGTGCTGAAGGCAGTGCATTCATCAGAACAAGGATCCCTCTGATGTTCTGCCACATATTTCAATTCTTTTGCCATGGGTCATCAATCAGACTCCAGCAACTGTTAGAGCAACATTCAACTAACAAACTGGGCATCAACATTAACAATAGTTTACGGATGTTCCCTTTGCAAATTTCACATTTTCCAATAACAAAAATTTGCAAAGAAATTGTCATTTGAAAGGTGGTAACTGTATGTTTTACCTGAAATCTTTTAGTATCTTCATGAAAAAAGCTGTCTAGTAACATAAATTGCTTCTGCATCTGTTCCACAAACAAGACAAGGACCTAAAACATCCAGACTGTTCACAGACAAAGTCCTATTAGGAAGCAAGCTTGTGATTTCAATACGATCTTTGGCAGGATCAGTGCTGAGCCAGGAGCTTATAAGAGATTGGTGAACATTAGCTTGGTTACTCATGGTATGAGACAAAAAAGTACTATTTCTTCCTCCTGGGAAAAAAAAGAAAACAGGAAAACATTGTTCAAGACCAATTTTATACTAGTAAATCTCTCAAATTCTAATATTTAAAAAATGTAATGATATAAACTTGTTTTAACTCTCAAGAATAACAGGCTGATGATTCCATTATAACACATCACCGTTTTTGACCAAAAGCTTCTAAGTCAATGATATTAAACACTCAAATTTTCATGGGATAACATGGATTTCAAACTTGAACTCTTCAGCAAAGAACAAGATTAATTTTGACCTTGTCTTCATATTTATACTTTAATGGAAAGTCTCAGAAATGTAGCAAAATGGCTAGAGGACAAGTAGAATAGATGTAGATAATATGTAGAAGCCCAAACGGTTAGATAATCAAAAAATGAAGTGATCGTGAGAAAAGTTCTGGATGTATTTCTAAAAATATGTTTATATATTTCTAAAAATATAATCAACTTGCTGTAGATCTCCTTTTATTCTTGCGTTTATTTTAGGTAAATGTTCTTAAAAGAATTTTAGAACACTATCAAATTATAAACTTTTATCTCTGACAGTGCTCTGCATTTAACATAGAATTATTTCAGTTTTAGCCTTCATTTGAAATTTTCTTTCTACTCTTTGCCAGATCAAATAAAGACAGATTTCGTTTACTCTCAATAAATGGCTGACACCTACTATATGCCAGGCTCTGTGCTAAGTGCTGGGAATACAAGGCAAAGTCTCTCATACCTGAAGTTTAAAAATTAGTGGGTTTAAATCTTGCTGATTCTTAAAGCCCAGCTCAACTTCCCTTTCTGAGAAGTCTGTCACGATGACTCTAGCTCATGCTTCTCTTTTCCTTCCTGGAACCCGCAGCACTTGTATGCGCCCCTAATAATTTACTATTTGCAACATTTCTTATATCATGATTTAACTTTCTTTGGCCCCTTCTCCTAAATTAAAACTAAATTAAGTATTCCTTAAGAGCAGGTTGTATAGATTATTTTACTTTTTCACAGTGTCTATACTGTTCCTTGCAATACCAGACACAGGATACAGTAAATGACTATTTCCAATCTAACCAGCATTCTTCAAACTATAAAATCTCAAATCCAAGATAGTGGGGCTAGAAGAAATAAAAAACCAAGTGCCTAGCTACTCCTGGGTATTTATTAGAAACTAATAAAACTATTAGTTTCTCCATGCATGAAGTTATTAGCACAGGCATACTCCATGCTCTGCACATTCCATACTTTTCCAGCATTTTTCTGGAGAAGTTTTGGACTTTTCCTTCTTAGTTTCTGTTTACCTTTTCCTGCTCCGGTATTACTCTTGAATACTGTGAAAATGAACATTAGAACCACTGTGTAAAGTCTGTCTCCTAGTCCCCCTGCTTCCACTTTTCCAACCCTCTCCCCATAGTTGCCAAAGCGATTGTTTGGAAACATATAAGACAGATCACCCCACTTCCTTGCTCAAAATTCTCCAGTGGCTTCCGGTCACGTCAGAACGAAATCTCAACTGCTCCCAGTCTGCAGAGTCCTGCTCCTCCGCTCCTTCTCACCATCTACTCCCCTTCCTGCCTGCTGAGCTGCAGCCACACTGGCTCTCTTCTGTTCTCAGTCTCAGGCCTCTGGAATTTGGTGTTTCCTCTACCTGGAATGCTTGCCTGTGACTAGTAGTTTCATCTCTTCAGCTCTCTGCTCAGATCTTCTCTCGGCCAAGCGGCCCCTCCCCAATTAATTTTTTTTATCATCCTACTCTCTTCACTCTTCTGCACGGTCATCAGGGTATTTGATCCAGTTCTTTCCCACTTTGCTCTGTCTCCTTTGCTACTTTGCTATGCTCTACTATGTACCATAGGAATGAATTCCTTTTCCCAGGCTCCCTTGCCATCTGCCTTCCAGGCGAACCCTGCTCATGGGAGATAACTATTGTGGGGGACGAAGGCAGAGGGGCTGTGGGGAGTAAGTTGGAGGGGGGGAAAGCTCCAGGTTTCTGACAACACCACAGTGATTCCAGCCCCAGCTGAGGTGGCACCTTTTCTGCTGATCCAGAACCAACTCTGACACACTTCTGACAGGACAGTGGAGGTTAGTAGCAACTGCTCATTTCTGGGCATTCCTCCTTTTTGCTATTTGCTCGTCCAGCATCCCTCCCATTCCCTTTTGTTCTTCTAGCCCAACACACATGAAAACAATTCCTTTTAAATCCAGGGTAAAGTTTCTGCTTTTCTGTTTGGACTTTTACTGAAGCATCATCTATTGAGTTACCATCTACTGGAATATTTGCTCTACGTGCCTCGAGGCTTTTCTGCTCGCTGTCATGGGCTCTAACACCTAGAAGAGTACCTAGCACATGGCACTTCATAAACATTTGCTGAGTGAATGAACAAAGTTTGCAGTCACAGACAAGCTCAAAACCAGGAAGCTTAGAAAATACCAAAAATGAAAATAAAAATTCTTTTTGATTTTAAGTGTATAGTTTCTGGATGACCTTTACTTGTGTTATGTCGCTTCAGTTGTGTCCAACTCTTTGCAACCCTACGGACAGTAGCCCACCAGGCCCCCTCTGTCCATGGGATTCTCTAGGCAAGAATACTGGAGTGGGTTGCCATGCCCTCCTCCAGGGGATCTTCCCAACCTAGGGACTGAACCCACACCTCTTAGGTCTCCTGCATTGACAGGCAGGTTCTTTACAACTAGCGCCACCTGGGAAGTCCAACCTTTACTTACCTCTGTCTTTAATCAGGAGACAGAGCCTTTTATTCTGAGAAACCAGTACCTTAATACATAAGAAGAGTCATACACCTTTGACAATGTAATATAGGAGAGTGATCAGTGCCTATTCTGTGGCATGAGGGCTCACAACAATGTACTTACAAAGTTAGCCAGCTAATAGCATTTCTAGTCATCAGCAGTATAGTGGTCAGTAGCTGATAGATTTCATGCCCTGTGATACTAAAATTTACCCTGAGGCCAGAGAATGGAAACCTTCTGTCACTCCTTAATGTTAAAAATACAAGTATTTCTCATTTGGTATATCAAAATATAATCTCAAGCTGCCCACAAAAATCTTCATTAAAACATTTTACCTTGGTGAAAGAGTGACGACTTCTCAGGTCCGTCTGTGGAGGCATCCCAGTGCCAGAGAGATCCATCTTCAGAACAAGTGAACAGATGATCTGGGTTGGATGGGTGAAAGTGAACTTCCCACACTATGAGATAAGAACCAAGGTTAGTTAAACCAACATCAAAACGCTACCTCTAGGCATATCGTCCATCATCACACACCTTCAAACTCCAAGCCTGTGATAAAAATCAAAGGCTTCAGTGTCAAAGAAAAGGCATAATATAATGCTTCAAATGGCTGAAACATGTAGATAGGATAAAGACGTCAAGTAAATCTACTTGTGTATCGGGCCAGCAAATGAATGAAAATAAATGCTAGTCATCTGACCTACTGCTTTTTTATATGGAAAAGTATTGGGTTGGCCAAAAAGTGTGTTCAGGTTTTTCCATATCAATTTATGGCAAAACTCGAACAAAGTTTTGGCTAACCCAATATGACAATGGGATAATTCTGAAAAGATTTTGTGGAAATTGTTAAGTTCTTTTATTTTCAATTCCTATGTCATTAATATTTGAAGGTTTTATTGTTGGAAAGGGAGAGAGGGAAGACCATAAAAGCAGTATACAAATGAAGTTCTAAGAGACAGAGTCCAATTTTGGCTCATGCCAAGACTCTGCTCTGTATCACAGAAATAGCAACTAGCTCTCAGCAAGCCAAAACCTGGAAAGGCTTCAAGAATCTGGATCCAGTTTCAGATGAAGGACTTTCAAGAAGCCAACTTGGGACTGGGGGCTCCTCAAGCTCTAAACATTAAGGGAACTTTGTGTGCCAACAGACACCTGGGAACCAAGGGCTGGCCAGGACTCCTCAGGAAGGTATCTGCAGCATGAAGGTAAAAAAACTAGTCTGTAAGCAAGGGTTCTGTGATTGTGGGTTAGGTAGGCTCAGAAAGGCAGCACAGAAAGCACCCAGAGTGTAGTATAAAAAGTGCAAGGCACATGTTTGCAAGCTGGCATTTTCATTCTGACAGTTACCACAATTAAACATGCTGCAGAACAAAAAGGTGACCTTCCTCCGGAAAAGAATGTGTTCTGGGTGAGTCCCTGTGTAAAGTACATTCATGCTGTTTCACTAAAACAAAGTAAAACAGAAGAGCCTAACAGAGCCATTGCAGACTGCCCAAATCGAGATACTTATGTATTTATATACTTTCCAGTTAGAAAACAAACCTCTAGCCAAGAGTCAAGATGAATCGAAATACACTACAAGCCACTAGTGTGTTCTGCTTAACAATAAAGGCTGGCATTTAAAAATAGGCTGGTGAGAAGAGCTTTGAAAGTTTATAATTCTAACTACCACTGGGTTCTATACTTTTATTCAAGCATTACTACCAACTTTTCCTAAGACAGAATTTAAAACTATAACCCACCCTGACCTGTGGTGATAAAATGAAACATGTCTGTTCAGAAAAACATCTCCACTAAAATCAAAAGACAAACAAAAAAAAGGAAGAGCCTGTATCTTTTGTTCTTGCTAAAAGAAAAAAAAAGGTATAATAATAAATTGAAGAACACACAGACTGGCAAATATTAAGAATAACCTGCATTTTGCACAGGAAAAGTGCATTCTGACATACTGGTTATGACAATATAAACTGGTTATTATTTTTATGTAGAACAATTTGTCAACATGAATCACAGTTTTAAAATTATGCCAACTTTTTGACTCATCAATTCTATTTCTAAAAATTATCCTAAAAAATAAGCACATGAAGATAAATATATATGGATAATCACTACAGTTTTATGTATAATAAACATGTTAAAGAACATAAATGTCAAATCAGAAAGGAGTTAATTATTACAAATTTATACAATTCAGTCAAAAGTTCTGCTGTAGAATGATCCATATGTATCATTTACGGAAATCTGCTAACACTATGTTGTATAGCTCAGGACCAAAAACTTAATGTATCTTCACAACACTTACTTTCAGCTTCATGAGCCTTTAGTAGAGACACAGGCATTGTACCTTGTCTAACATCCCAAATACTCAACATTCCATCCTGGCCGCCAGTAGCTACAACATGCTGCTGGTTGGGATGTCGATCAACACAGTGGAGTGGCACTCGGTCACCAGTCCTTTAACAGGAAATACAATGACTTCAAACAGTGGTAAAGTATAATTTATCATTGAATAACCCATGAAACAAGTTTCATCCCAGTAACTAAATGATAATTTTGTGGCTAGGGCTACTGGCTAAACTTAAATCATGTCAAAAACCTGATTACATTAAATATACCTCTAAATACTAGAATTCTGAGAGGGAATTAAAGGCTGGAGTTATTCATTCTCTCTTCAATTTGGACACATATGGAACAAGAAAATTTGATGGTAAGATATGCAAAACATTTCCATGTCTTAGCTTTTAAAAAACATTATATATCAACATAAACAGCATACTCCTTACTTCTACTCTATCTTATTTAATGCTTAGTTTACATATATATTTTTCAGTTTGACACATACTATTATCTAGAGAAGGCTGCACACATAGAAAGGGGATTTCTGCTTAGAAAAAGTATCTTGGACTGTATTTTCCTCCCAATCACATCTGGAGTGTATTATATTTCACTATTAATTGGATCACCTGATGAGCAAAAATAAGTTCCCCATTAAATAATATACATTTCAAAAAGAAAATATAAACTTCTGAATCAATACTACAAATATTTATTAAATGCAGCAAAGTATTATCAAGCCCATCAAATTATACAATTGATCTTGAACAACATGAGTCCACTTACATATGAGTATTTTTCAACAGTAAATATACATTGCTGCATGATCCAAGGTTGGCTGAATCTGGGAAGGTGGAACCTTTGGTACAGAGGATTCCTGGTATATAGAGTGCCAACTATAAACTATACATGGATTTTCGAGTGTATAGAGGGTCAGTGGGCTTCCCTGGTGGCTCAGAGGTTAAAGCGTCTGTCTCCAATGCGGGAGACCTGGGTTCGATCCCTGGGTCGGGAAGATCCCCTGGAGAAGGAAATGGCAATCCACTCCAGTATTCTTGCCTGGAGAATCCCACGGACGGGGAAGCCTAGTAGGTTATAGTCCACGGGGTTGCAAAGGGTCAGACACGACTGAGCGACTGAACTGAACTGAGAGGGTCAGTGACTCTAATGCTTATATTGTTCAAGGGTCAACTGTATTTGCTTTATCAAAGTTAATCAGAAACTACTCTTAACATGCAATTGAAATACAATATGGCTTAGAAAGTTAGTTGCTACAAATAATCAAACAAATTTGCTTTACACTACTGAAATTACAGATCAAAACTTACAGTGATAATATCTGAGTGGGCTCATTTCCTTGTTGTCTAAAATCCCATATTTTTAACTGTCCAATTGAATTTACTGTAAGAATCTCAGGAGTTCGAAGGAAGGTTACAGCATGGAGTGTACTGCTATCTGCATTGTCTGTAAATTAAGAAAACCGCAGTGTATGTTAACAGGGCACCACTTTTCCATGAATACCTTAAACAGTGTTCCCTCTGTTGACTGAAAAATTACAAATGAAATTTTAAATCAATCACAATTTTATTTCTATGGAAAAATATAGGAACATATGTTAAAATGGACTCTCCTTTGATAGAAAAATTATATTACAGGACATCTGAACTGTTTTCCAACTAGTGGACTAAGTTTTCATATATTTCTCTATTTCCACTTAAGAGTACTACCCTCCATTTCTGAGACAGCTGTTCAAGTTTCTTTATAATCCAATTTTATCTCCCACCACTGCTTCATCCTAGACAACCTAGACATCATGTTAAAAAGCAGAGACACTATTTGCCAGCAAAGGTCCATCTAGTCAAAGCTACGGTTTTTCCACTAGTCATGTATGGATGTGAGAGTTGGACTATAAAGAAAGCTAAGTGCCGAAGAATTGATGCTTTTGAACTGTGGTGTTGGAGAAGACTCTTGAGAGTCCCTTGGACGCAAGGAGATCAAACCAGTCCATCCTAAAGCAGATCCATCCTGAATATTCATTGGAAGGACTGATGCTCAAGCTGAAACTCCAATCCTTTGGCCACCTGATGTGAAGAACTGACTCACTGGAAAAGACTGATGCTGGGAAAGATTGAAGGCAGGAGAAGAAGGGGACGACAGAGGATGAGATGGTTGGATGGCATCACTAACTCAATGGATATGAGCTTGAGCAAGCTCCAGGAGTTGGTGATGGACAGGGAAGCCTGACGGGCTACAGTCCATGGGGTCGCAAAGAGCAACTGAACTCAACTGCTTCATCTAGAACCTCCATTCTGTTGGGCCAAACACCACAGCTTCCTACAGAGCTCATTCTGACCCTGTATTATTCTGCTGACTCATCTCAAATTGACTCATCTTCATCCTATCAGCTCTCTCTTCTGCCATGAAGTTCTTCCTATTTGCCTTAATGGTCCTTCTGTTTTTCCTAGTGTGTCTAAGCTTATACATTTTTATTTAGTATATACATAAAGACTTTTGTTTTGTGACCCTCCTCTGAACTGTCACCAGGCCAGCAGTCTTTCAAAGCTAAACAAATGGTACTCCTCAGAATTAAAAATAATAATAATACAAAAAACTGATTCATGGGCTCAATCCATAGAAGCTCTAATTCAAGAGGTCTAGGGTGATGGGCTGTTAAAAATCTCCTCAGGCAAGTCTGTGCAAAATATGGTTGAGAACTACTATACTAGTCAGACATGATTTAGCAGCTAAACCACTACCACTGCACCAAATAATCCTTCTAAAACACGATGTGGGTACATTACCTCTTTGCTCAAAAACTTTCAATGGCTCCTTAGCTGACTACCTAAAAAAGGGTATTAGATTCTTCACAACCTGACTGCAATCTACCTTTCTTGTTTCATCTCTCAATTCTCCTATACAAATATCTAAAGCCAGGTCAAACTACACTTTCTGTCATTCTCTGAATGGCCTTACCCCGCCTCTATGCTATTCCCTTTATCCGGTGTGCCACTTCTTAGCATTATTTACGGTCTAGAATCTAGATTAAATGAATTGCCCTGCCCCTCAATTCTTTATCCGATAATTCCTTCCAACCATCCTCCCCACAAATTTTTCTTTCTTCTAGTCAGTCCTTCATATAGGCCTTATCAACACACTATCTTGATAAAAGGATCTTGCTTTGTATATTTCTAAATCCCTCAAACATTAAACCCCTGGCACTGCACATAGGAGGTGCTCAATTATTATAAGATAGACCAAAGAAAGATGATTTTTCTTACCTATAGTTCTTACAGCTTCCTTGTGATCAGCTCTGAAGAGATTTATCCGACCATCTTCTCCAACTGTGACAATTTCTGGGTTGTTGCACACGACACCTGTGCATGGTGCATTGCTACAGGAAGGACTGCCTGGACCCGTGTGGTGGTGAGCTGCTGTCCACTGCTGGCTGACTGACAGAGTCTAGGTGTCAGAAATGAGGCTATGATTAATTAAAGCAAAGCTCCAAAAAATTAGCACTTTCCCCAATTACACTATTATTTTAAAACTGTGTTTCATACCTTTCTAGAAAAATAGTACTCTTTTCGCTTTGTATTTCAAAGTATTAAGGTCTAGGAAATACTTCCATTCAGTTCAGTTCAGTTCAGTTCAGTTGCTCAGTTGTGTCCGACTCTTTGCGACCCCATGAATTGCAGCATGCCAGGCCTCCCTGTTCATCACCATCTCTCGGAGTTCACTCAGACTCATGTTCATTGAGTCCGTGATGCCATCCAGCCATCTCATTCTCGGTCGTCCCCTTCTCCTCCTGTCCCCAATCCCTCCCAGCATCAGAGTCTTTTCCAATGAGTCAACTCCTCTTCCCTTTCTGCCCTAAGGGTGGTGTCATCTGCATATCTGAGGTGATTGATATTTCTCCCGGAAATCTAGATTCCAGCTTGTGTTTCTTCCAGTCCAGCGTTTCTCATGATGTACTCTGCATAAATAAGCAGGGTGACAATATACAGCCTTGACTGACTCCTTTTCCTATTTGGAACCAGTCTGTTGTTCCATGTCCAGTTCTAACTGTTGCTTCCTGACCTGCGTACAGATTTCTCAAGAGGCAGGTTAGGTGGTCTGGCATTTCCATCTCTTTCAGAATTTTCCACAGTTTATTGTGATCCACACAGTCAAAGGCTTTGGCATAGTCAATACAGCAGAAGTAGATGTTTTTCTGCAACTCTCTTGCTTTTTCCATGATCCAGCGGATGTTGGCAATTTGATCTCTGGTTCCTCTGCCTTTTCTAAAACCAGCTTGAACATCAGGGAGTTCATGGTTCACATATTGCTGAAGCCTGGCTTGGAGAATTTTGAGCATTAGTTTACTAGTGTGTGAGATGAGTGTAATTGTGCGGTAGTTGGAGCATTCTTTGGCATTGCCTTTCTTTGGAATTGGAATGAAAACTGACCTTTTCCAGTCCTGTGGCCTCTGTATTCATCAGATTAGATTCCAAAGAAACACTGTTTAATAATATTCCAAACTTATCTCAAACTAAAGAAACAGTTTTTAAGTATCAGGTAATTATGTGTTCAAAGACAACTCTAAATTCTTAAGGGAACTGATCTACATTGAAGAGATAAATCTCTGCAGGGCTTTCCAGATGACTCTATTAAGAATAACATTTAACTAGATCTGGGTCTTATACTTACTAGGCATGCCTATTAGTAAGATGACCTTGATTAATATCCAAATCTAAATAAGCATTCTCTTCCAGCAACTTGAAACTGTTAACTTCAAGTGGGCCTATTTTAAAGGACTGCCCTTAAACTATGCTCTGAAGGCCAGCACTCTTAGCCTTTGACATACAAGAAAACCATAGAAAAAGTGTCAAGCCGTCACATAGTGTGTCTTTCCTTCTAATTAAAACCTCGGTTCTGTTCACAGAAGCAGAGCAGCTGTTCCTGCTCCCTCTCACGATGTCTGAGCTAGTAAGTGCTCTTTCTTTCTTCAGAAAACCAGAGGAGGATCTTAAAAGAAAGTTACAGGAAAATTACTTGCCAGAATACCATATTGTTACATGGAACCTAAGAAAATTGAAAAGTTACCCAATTTCAATGAAAGTTCACACAGAAATGGTTCTAGAATTAGTCAACTAAAAGATGGGTAATACAATGACATTTCCCCCTCCTTTTTATAGTTTTTGAGACAATAAAACTTTATTATTTGTCATTATTAAGTACAGCCTTCTTTATGCCTTCCTAAAAACAATTAAAATGCAAACTGAATTTTCAAACAAAAATTCTTTACCTGGTTATTTGGATGGTGGAGGAAAATTGTCACACATCCTGTCGATGAAGCAGCTACAATTCTTTCCTGGTCCAAAAACTAAACAGAAAATTCCTGCATGTTATAAATTCATAAATATCAGCAGGGAGGAAGCCCATTTATCTAACTCAATTAGCAGTGTAACAATTTTAAAATGCGAAGAACCTACAAATGCTAAGCAAATAAAATTCCAAAGTCAAAACTGCTATACAAATAAAGTATTTTTATGAAGAATAAACACAATAATTCCCCCCCCCCAACCTGTTCATCTACAATTGATTTAATTTTGTACAACTACCATAAAGGTTTAGGAGAATATAATTCCCAGGGTCAGGCAGCTTTCCACAGAAGAAAATGCAGGGACTCTGAAGTCTTACAGATCAGAATTTGAAAACTTAATTCCATTCCCACCACTTATTACCCGATTTGAAACCTGGGCCAAGTTAAGTTCTCCAAGCCTTCGTAAACTTATAAAACGAGAATTCAAAAAGCAAAAACATGTAAAGTGTCTTGCACAGTATTTGTCATATAATCCATGCTCAAAAGATCTTAGTTTTCTCATAAGAGAAATAACAATACTTGATTCACCAGCATTCCATGAGAATGAAATTAACTTATGTAAACACAGCTTGGCACATAGTAGATGGTCAATTAAACAAGCTAGCTACGATTAACTTCACATCCCCTTCCCTAGTGCTGATTCTGCCACAACCAGCTATATGACATGGCAAATCATAACCTACAGAGAACTCAAGTTCTTGTAAACCCGGGGTAAGACTAGACAAATTTTAAGGTCCTTTACATCTCTTAATGTATTACTCTTAATTTTTTAAAAGTTAGCTCTTGGATATTACAACAGACGTACTTGTAAATCCATTACATCACCATGATGTTTGATACTGCACAATAATTGATGGTCTCCTTCAAATCCTCCATCAGAATCCAAGTTTCCAAAATCTCCAATAGACCACAGTGAAACATAATTTTCCTGAAAAACAGAAAATTTCATTTTGAGATGAAATATACATCAAACTCCCCGAAATTGAAATGTGCACTGCCTTCAATCAATCCTGCTTTAAAAGTATCCAGGGCAAACGGCATAATAATCATTAAAAACACAAGAAACGAGGCCACTGATGGCTCTGAGATATAAGGCGACCGGGCGTGAGACGTGCATTCGGGAGACACAACCGCGCGAGGAGCTACGAAACAGGAGTTCGCGCGCTGGCTGCCGGGGGCGCGGTTCCTGGAAGGAGGGAGATAGCAGGGACTCCCGGTCGGGCGCAGGGGTACCTCATTGTCCCAAGAGCCCGTGGCGAAAGTCTCCGCTGTCTGCAGGCTCCCTGGAGGTAATGGTCGCCAACGAGTCTTGCTGATTTTCTGTGACACAAACTTAGCATAAATTTCCTCCATGCTGAAAGGAACCCAGGTAGGCACAGCACGAAGTACAGCGCGCGCCACTCAGTCCCGCCCCTTCTCGCTGAGCCCTGATTGGACCGGACCTCATGTGGGACGGTGGCTGCAGAGAGCCAATTCTCCTCCGTCCGCAGTGCAGGAACGAACAACCCGGCCCCAAACGCGAAGATGCGACGGCCTTCCTCACCGGAAGGCAGCTCTGAACCAGGGCAAGAGCGTGCCCGTCCTTGTGCTGTAGGACCGTCTTCTAATCTGCAAAATCGGTATAGGAACACCGAGACAATACATTGGCGCAAAAGAATTTCCAATGCAAAGACAAATTTAAGAGCAAAAATAAAATAAAAGCAATGCAAGAGAAACGAGCTAGTAGCCACACCTAAGCAGGCTTGCATTTCACCGCGCATAGAAAAGATTCAAAATCCTTAAATTCTCGTGGAAGTACGTCCATTAACGTACCAATGTATTATTAAAAACCTCTCCCTCCCTGTCCCCCCAAGCAAGTACTTTTCTTCAATGATAACACACACTGTCAGAAACTGGAGTTGTAATTCTGAAGACCCCCAGTTCCAATTTTGAGTTCCAAACTGGCTAATTTATTCCCAATATTGAAGTAAAGAATGCTGCTTCGGTTATTATCGCAGAATCCCATGAAATAGTTAATATATAAATATATTTCGGATTGGAAATATATATATATATACTTACATAGACACCACATTTGCCAATGTCTGGTTAGAACTAAAATTTGAGCATTGTTGCTGACGCAGTAGCATCAATGTCTTTACATAGCTTTGTTTCCTTCCTTATAAGTTTATTGGGACTAAATGACTGGATCCTTCCAGTCTCCGTTCTGATTAGGAGTCAGCAAGTTGGATTCTACTGGCAATGTTCCGTGTCAGTTTCTCACTCAGTGTCTTGCATAGCTGATAGCAGCAAAGCCGGGGTCCAGTCTAATGGTGGAATTTGTGAGGCTCAAATAGCTAAAAACGCACACTTGTGTTGGGAGAAAAACAGTCGCCATAGGCTACTGCAGTATTTTTAAGCAAGTGTATTTTCCTAAGGAGCAAAGCATTCTCGGTGCTCCACCCTCCAACCCGTGTCTTAGTATTCTTCCACTCTCTGAATTTGTGCTTTAGAGCTGAGAACAAATCAGGGTCCCAAAGTCTCTGCTAACCAGACACTAAACGTATTTGTTAGCTAGAGCCTGGAGTACTCGGGTTAGAGAGGACGTTTGCCCTCCGTTTAAGATACTCAGTCTCCACCATAGGGAGCTCTGACTCTAACCGACCTAAATACATTAGTCATTCACTGGGTTGGGTGAAGGCAGGACGGAGGAAGCCCACCGTTTAACAATCTGGACAGCTATAGGAGCAGACCCGCCACTCGCAACAGCTGACCCAGGGACGACTGCAGAGCCACCGGCAGCCTCGGAACCAGACCCGCCCTGCCATCCTGCCACCGCTCTCGGTGACCAGAGCCGCAGCGAGGCACGCGGCCGACCGCGCTGGGGCCCACCCCGCCTGACCGCAGGGCAAACCCAAGCAAGGAGGCGCTGCGCAGCCCGAGGTCTCAGAAAGGCCACGCAGTGGCGGCGGTGGCGCTGACTCAGCAAGGCCAAGCCGCCAGTCTCGGGCAGCCGCAGCGGCCCCTCGCCCGGGCGGCGGGGCGCGAAGCCACCCCCGCCACCGGCCCCACCCGGCCGCGCCCGAGGCCGCGCGGCGTCACAGAGCGCATGCGTGCCGCGGGGGATGCCGGGAGCGCGCAGTGGCGGCAGCAGCGACGACGGCAGTAACAGCGGCGGCTCCAGCGGGGACGAGAACGGGGCGGTGACCGTGTGGGAGGTGGTCTCACTCTTGGGGAAGCTACTGGGCACCGTCGCCGCGCTGAAGGTGGTTCTGTACCTGCTCCGGGTGTGCTTAGCGATGGCCTGGAAATCCGGCGGCGCCAGCCACTCGGAGCTAATCCACAACCTCCGCAGTAAGTGCCACCCCCGCCGGGTGTGGGGCAACCGGGGAAGGCCAGGCCTGGTCCGGGTCCCCTGGGGCCGCCCGGGACGTTCTGTCTACTCCCCGTGCCTGCTGGAGGGCTTCGGCGCACGGTTGCACCCGCGGTCCCGAGCAGCGAGCGCTGGCGATTGCCTCCCCCGGGACCTGTCACTCATCGGCGATGTGGACTAGAATCAGAGGAGCCCGGGGCCGCTGCTCGTGGGGCGAGAGCAGGCATCTCCCCGCGGGCCTGGGGGCACACAGGTAGTGGGGCTGTCACTCGAGCCCGTCGCCTCCCAGTTCAGGTCCAGCGGGCGAGGGGCGCGCCCTGGGGTGGAGCGGGGGGAGTGGGATATTGGCTAGACCTCCGAGAGACTGGAGCTGGAGCCGGGAGGACTCCGCCCTCGACCCCCGCGTCCTCCCACCTACTCTTCCCGTCCTGAATCAATCTAGCTGCAAAGCTTTCTCGCCTATTCTGCCTCCCCCCACCCCCCGCCCTCCGTTTTTTCCCCTGGCGGGAGATGCCACCGTCTGATACTGGCGAGGGGAGGGAGAGGAAGATGAGAGTTGCTGTCACTGCGGATGCTGGGAGAAATTTCTGGGACGGCTGTCCAGCGGAAAGCGTCGTAGGGAGCTGAGGGAGAAAGGAGGAAGGATGCTCTCCTTGAGAGACTGGTGTTTCAGGAGCCTTCAGAGGTCCTGGAAATCCAGCGAACGATTGTGTTCTGTGGCCCGTTTTCATTTTTATCAGGGCCATCGTATGCTTTAAAAGCTGTGTATGGAAGTTTTCTTTACACCGTTCTCTTTAGTTATTGTATTCCTTCCTCTGATGATAATTTTAGGGTGGGATGAGTGCTGTGTCACTTTCTTTTTTTAAATTGAACTATAGTGTCGCCGTCTGGTCGGGAGACCAGAACCGCAGTCTATAGTACTCTCTCTCTGGTCAGAATTTATAGCACTCTTCTTTGCCACTGACTTTGCAAATAATCGCAACCCTGCCACGTGGTATTTTTAATTGTTATAGGTTGTTTAACTTTTCGCGTGTCATGTTTCAGAATTCGATTTGTAACCTCCTTGAGGGCCGGGACTTTTTTTTTTTTAGTGTCTTTGAATCCCCTCATCTTAATAATCATTACTTTTTTGAAAAATAAATGCCAGTTAAGTATATATTATATGCTTAGATCTGGGCTAGGAATACTAAGATTGGTGAGAGAAATAAGTAACATTGGCTGGCTCATGGTTAGTACTTAATGTTAGTCATTTTTTTTTTTTTTAAACACAGTGTTCCAAAGTTGGAGATTGTGTCCTTCAGTTCAGTTCAGTTCAGTTCAGTCGCTCAGTCGTGTCCGACTCTTTGTGACCCCATGAATCGCAGCAGGCCAGGCCTCCCTGTCCATCACCAACTCCTTAGTGTTTAGTAAAGAATGTTTGAGGAGGATACAGCACCCCAACTCCAGTATTCATGCCCTCCAGAGAATCCCATGGACAGAGGAGCCTGATAGGCTACAGTCCACGGGGGTCGCAGAGTCTGGACATGACTGAAGCAACTTAGCTATATATATATATATATATATGTATATATATATGTTCACAGAATGTTTAGGTTTAAAAGCCCTGTCTAACATTGCCAGTATTCACTTTATGGAAGGATACTTGACTGGAAATGGAAATTTATGTGCAGTGCCAGTGTTGAGTGATTAGGTTCTCATAGACCAGAAGTTCAATATGTTGTAAATATTTTAATAATACTTCTTAAAATTATCTAGTGCCTACACACCTGAAACATTCTGTACTTTAATTGTGATTAAGTAATTTTCCACCAGAAGGTTATTTCACACTTGGCTGTGGCAGAAATTTGTAATCAATCAGGCTCTTGAAGACGCTCCTTTTTGGGCCAAATTTGTAGTAAGCCAAAACTAGATCTTTTCCCAGTGGTTTTGTAATCATTTTAATGTATTGCATTAAATGTATTCTTGGCTGAAATTTCTAAGGATGTTTTCCTATCAGAAAATTAAATGAGAAACATTTAACATACATAGATGTTGATACTTAGTTTTTTACTAGTTCTATGATTAGTAAGAGGAAATAGCGTAGGCAGATTGTTTAGTCTTTTTCATAACCTTTTGCAACTTTAGTTTCAATTTCTTGCTGAATTAATTTAAGCCAATAGATTTCATATTTATTTAATAGTTCACTAATAACATTAGTATTTGCTCACATAAAAATTTCAGTTGGCACACACTGAAAATTTCTCCCTCTTTCCTGGTAATTGCACCATTGTGTATTCTTTCTCATTTAAAGGCTTCCAACTGAATCTGTAGAAAAAGATTAAAATGTGATAATGCTGATACTGAAGTGAATATGGATCTGCAAATTGGAAGAGGAAGCAAATTAGTTTTCTTTTTTTTAATCAAATAAGGTTCATGATTGGTTTCATTTTAATATTTTATATTAATTTTATTGAAAATGCCTACTGAGGTGTTTCTTCTACAAGACATGATAGAAGTATGATTTCACAGTTGATATTTATAGATTATTTTACATTGTAATGATACATTCATAATATCTCATAGCTTATGTTTGTATTGATAACTGCTCTTAAGTTACTGCCAACCGTGGTCTAAAACTTGAGCATGCCTCAAAATCTGCTGGATCACTTGGAGAGCTCATTAAAACAGATTAAGACCGATTGCTGGGGCTCAAGAATTCAAATTTCCAACAAGTTCCTAGGTAATATACTGCTGCTGGTCTGGGGACCACACTTTGAGAATCACTGACATAGAGAACTGAAAATTACAAGACTAAACCCTGCCAGTGTTTCAGTTGAATCATTTTTATACTTTGAAATAAAATTTTAGGAAAAACGTCTGTAGCAGACCTGCCCAACAGAGCTGCCTGTCGTGTCAGTATCTGTGCTGTTCAGTATGGTAGCCACTAGCTACGTGGGGCATTGAGCATTTGAAATGTGGTGAGTACAACTGAAGAACTGGATTTTGTGTTATTTAAATTAACTTTGATACCACATGTTGGACATCACAGGTCTTTAGAAATGGCAGATAGATATTTTATGGCTATAGACTGATAACGTGCTCGTGAAATGTTAATTCAAAACAACTGAGAGCCTGTTTAATCCAGGGACTGTGACAATTAATGTTTACGTTAGAGTTTATTTTCTACTTTTATTGGGATAATTTTATGCCGTGGTGAAAGGAAAAGAAGGGGGCAGGAGTGGATGAGCTTGAGAGAGGTTGTCTGCTAGAGCAGGGATGTCCAAACCAGAGTGTTTGTGAAAGATTAACTCTGACTAGACTTCAAATTCTGTATTGGTCACTGAAAACAATGCTAATAATTGTTCTTTTACATATTTTGTTGTTGTTGTTGTTAAAAGAATTCAGCCCACTACCCTAACACACTGGTGATTTCTAACTATATTTCCTTTGCATCCTTGAGTATGCCATTTGCATGTATAGTGTATGTATAATCTGTGGAAACAGTCAGCTGACATTTGACTGTCTTCTGTGTGCCAGACACTGGGGATACAGCAATGAGAGGCAAACATCTATTCTCTCTTGAAGCTTACTTCTTGTAGGAGCAGAGAAATAAAATATATGTCACATGGTAAGTGGCAAAGTAGGGAAAGAGGATAGGGAGTATGGGGTGGTAGGTTTGCAGTTTTAGAGGGGAAGGCCTCACTGAGGTGTCATTTGAGTAAAGATTTGATGAAGAAGAAGAAATTCAAGCCATGCAGATAAAGCTGGGGAACAGGCATACTAGACAGAGAAAATAGAATATGCTAGATTTGGACTTGGGGTATAGGAGAAAGACTGGAGTCAAGGATATGACACAAGGTTTTAGACCTGGGCAGTGGAAACGATTTACCATTTTCTGAGTTGGAAATAACAAGTGAGTGAGCTGCAGGGATTTGGGGATGGGGTGTGCTAGGAAGTGTGGGAGAACAGGAGTTTATCTGGGGAAATGTTTGGTTTGAATTGCTTAATAAAACCTTAAAGTGAAGACCCTTAGTAGGCATTTAAATTTAAAAAAAAATTTTAGTTTTTGTATCTTTCTTTATTTCTGCAAATAAATTGAAATCATCTTCTTATTCTGTTTGGAGTGTCATTTCTTATCCACTAACAGCATAACTGGTGGAAAAGAGAATATTAGTTTTATCATGTGCATTCATGGGCTAAGTGTAACAGGTAATAAAATCCTAAGTGATTTTTTTTTTAGAAATTTGGGCCTCACTTAGAATCCAAAAAATAATTCCTCATTTTAACTTATGTTAGTCTTATGGTTACATCCTGGTAAGTAAACTTACAGTGTATTGACTAAAATTTAATAGAAAAACTTTTGACGAAGAATTTTAATATCAGTGTGTCTACTTAAATTTAACTAAAATTAAAAATTCAGCTCCTCAGTCATACCAACCACATTTCAAGAGCTCAGTAGCCATGTGAGGTTAGTGGCTAGACTGAACAGTGCGTATGCAGAACATTTCTATCGTCCTAAAAAGTTCTTTGGAGCAGCACTAGATCTAGATGATAGATTATGTTACATTCTATTCAATGTGATCTTAGTTCTGTTGTGCTGTTCCACATATTTTTCTTAGTATAGCACTTAATTAAGACCAACACGCTTTAAGCGTAGCAGGGAAATACTAGAGATTTTCAGACAAGAGTGGTCAAGATGACAAGTGCACCAGCATCTTATATGATGGTTTAATGAAATGGAGGTGGTTTGGTTTAGCAATGAGAAAGCTAAAGAGAGCAGTAGTGTTTAAAATTAATTTTTATTGGAGTAGCTTTACAATGTTGTGTTAATTTGCTGCTGGGCAACAAAGTAAATAGTTGTACATATATTCAATTTCCTTTCCATTTAGGACATCATAGAGCATTGATTAAAGTTCCTTGTGCTATGCAGTCGATTCTTGGTAGTTACCTGTTTTATACGTAGTAGTGTGTATATGTCAACCCCAATCTCATCCCCTGCTCCCTAGTAGTGTTTACATATTTGAAGGAAATCATGTAGTGAAGGGTCAAACCAAGACAGATGGGAGGCAGATTTTGACTCATTATAAGGAAGTATTCACAAAGCAATCCTAACAAAGATTTGGCTTTGAAAAACTGTTTTCTGTCACTGGATATATTGAAGCAAAGAATGATCGACCATTTCATTGTAATCGATATTGTGGAAGAGATTTGTCCTCGGCTTTCACTATATAGTAGACCTCTGAGGACCCTTCCAAATCCAAGATTACATAATTTTAATCACTTCATGGTTTGCATGAAATCACATGTGGGGAGTGTATATGTGTCTGTGTGTGTGTGTTATAGGAGAGAGCTAGAGAAGTTAACATTTGGTTACCTATATTTTAGAGTTTTGCATGACATTTTACTTTGTCAGAAATGTAAGGAGTCCAAGGAACATGCTCTTTTGAGAAGTAGTGTCAGAACAGATAACGGGGAATCCATTAAGAGTGATAATGATTTAGAGAAAGATGTATTTTTGATAATCTCTGATATTTAGATGATATGCTTTATCATAACTTGGTATCACTTAAAATTTTTCTTTGATTATGGTTTATTATATAATTTAAAATTAGTCCTTTCAGACTTTCTGTATGGAGAATATCTCAGGTTCTACTTACCTCCTTTCAATGCCTAATCATTCTAGATGAGAAGTAAAAGGAAACCATTTTGTTGATTTCTTTCTGTTCTCCCTGGCATTTTGTTAGTGGGGAAGAAACAGAGAGTAGTTGATTAACAAATGCTCAAGTCGTAAAACTAATACAATAATCTAATAGTTCTTTTTTTGAGATTTAACTCTGTAACAAGTTACAGAAACTTAGTTTCTGTATGACTTGAAATCTATCTGTAGCCTGTTTTCTTATCTGTGTTTTCAGTGCTTCATACCAGCACAGGATCTTTTTTTTTCCATCTCTGCCAGGATTGCTTCCAATTTTTTTTTCTCCCAGATCAGAAATCTTGTAATAGTTATTGATTCTTTCAGATTGTCCCGAGATTAACTCAGTATTTATTACAAATGCCTTTCACGGTCAACCCTTTCACCGTATTTTCATTGATTGTACCCTAGCCTAGGCTTAGTTCTTACTTGGAGTGATATGCCTCCAAGTATCTGATTGGTCATCACACTTTGAATTTCTGTCCCCTCATGTTCATGCTACGCCTTGCACTGATTGTCTTAGTATACTGCTCTCTGTTTTGTCACTGTTCTGCCAAGATTTCTGTTGCTTACTGTACCAGTTGGAAATGCCTCTTGCTTAGCTTTCAGGCCTTTTAGGGGTCTTCTACAACCTGTTCCCATGTTCCCACCCCAATCCTGTTTTTCAGACTGATCTCATTTTACACATACAAAGTTTGTCTCCTGTAACAATCAAAGTATAAACAAGCAATTCAGAGTTAATATCATAGTTCTGTGGTCTTGGAGACCTGGGCTCCTTTTTTCTCGTTGTGACCGCTAAAGTCTTTCCCTTGTCTACAAAGTTGAAGTTAATTTACCCCCATTATTTCCATATTCCAGCTGGTGGGAAGAAAAGTGGGAAAAGGAGAAAACCCACATTCCTTTTAAGGCATACATAATTTCTTCCTGTGTTCTTACTGGCAAGAACTTAATTGTAAGGCTACATTTATCTAGAGAGAGGCTAGATGATGCCCCCAATTCTACCACCTTGAAAGAAACAGAGACCCTGCCACATCTTACATCTTGCTCACTGGAGCCTCTAGTAAACACTTTTAATTGCGTTTTTGGGTCTTCTGGTGATTGTCTTCATGTCTCTAAATAATATGCTTGAACTGCTATTTCTTTATCAGCTTTAGACATCATCTACTGACTTCCTGTCAAGATGGATGAGTATTTACACCCTTTTAACTTACTCCCTTCCCCACATTTGCTTACTGGAGCAAATTATATTGTAATTTCTGCTTCCTCTTTTGTGGTTACCTTTGTAACTTTGAGTAATATACTTTAACCTCAACTTTTTGTTCTATAATTTATAAGCTGACAGTATACTTTAACCCTTTCACTTTGTAAAAAAGGGTGCTTATTTTTCAACTTACTGGTGGCTATTTTTACATTGTCAAAGTTGATAACATTTTATTTGGTTCTGAGCGGTAAGTCATCTGTACTCTGTTAATTTTTAAGTGTTGAAAATTAATAACCATCATCACAAACATTAATGACTGGGTCAATGCTTCTCTGAGCTACCTAGTACGCGATGAGTTTGTTCTCTGCCCTTTGTTTCTAAGGTCTGTTTTTTATCACAGACCCCTCTACTATTGACGAGGAGCAGTCAGATATTTTTCCTGTTTTTTGCTGTCTGGCTAGTGGGACCTTAGCTCCCTGAGCAGAGACTGAAGTGACGAAAGTGCTGAGTCCTGACACTGAACTTCCAGGGAATTTATGTTTTTCCTTCTTTTATACTTTTATCAGTTTCTAGAAATCATGCCGCAGTTTATAGTTCTTATATAAATTATAACTCTTGTATAGGGTTTTTGTCCTTTTCCTGGAATTTATTTCCCTTTTCACCCTTCCCTATTCCTCAAGTTGAGAAGAGAAACAAATACGTTCTTAACATGGGTCTAATTTTTTCAAGTTTTTTTTTTTGTTTGTTTATAGCTTGGATTCTATTGCATTCTCCTTTCTGGATTCCGCTAACTTCTTATTCGGATCAACATTAACCATTGTTATAATTATTTAATTAGGGCCCTTGATCCTTAGGGTGCAGGAAAATTGAGTGTGAGTGGTTCTAAAGCTGTTCACTAATTCAGAAAACCTAATAGTAATTGCATGTTTACTTATAATTAGGCTGTACAAATGAAGTAAAACATTACTTTGCTGTTTGCTAGAAATATTGCAGGGCACTGGCAGTTGTGTATGTCAGACGGTCAAAAATGGGAAAATGATTTAATAGCTTTGTAACCGTAGCTTGCTTTAGGCATCTTTCAAAATAGGGAATCCTGGGAAAAATCAAATAATAACCTTGCAGTGGACATTTTGGAAATCACCTAATTATAGTCTAAGAAGTCTTTATCCTGAGCCTTATGCGTTCAGCTTCTTAATAAATGACTGGTGACATACTTTTAAAACCTGTTAGTTTTTTGGTGTGTGTGTGAATTCTATATCCTTCTATAGTAAGAAACCTACCAAAGAAATCAGGTAAATTTGATAGATGTATGTTATCTAGCTTAAGGGAAGTAATCTCTTTAATATACTCGATGTTTCGAATGTGCTGGCAGCAATGTGTTTGATTTTATATATCACAAATGTTCATTTAGAGAAGAATGTGTGAATATAATGGTAATTGGAAGTGTTGAGTGAGGCTGCTTAACCTGAGAAAGATAACGTGAAATGATCATGATTTGTTTAAATGTGTAAAAAGTGTTGGTTGGATAGAAAATTCATTATATTCTGGGTGACTTTAGAGAGTAGCACTAAGGGTTTATGTAAGTGAGTTATAAAGAGGGAGATTTCCTCTTAATATAGGGAAGTATTCTGATAATTGGGCTTCCTTTGTGGCTCAGCTGGTAAAGAATCTGCCTGCAATGCTGGAGACCTAGGTTCGATCCCTGGGTTGGGAAGATCCCCTGGAGTAGGGAAAGGCTACCCACTCCAGTATTCTGGCCTGCAGAATTCCATGGACTGTATAGTCTATGGGGTTGCAGAGTTGGACATGACTGAGCAACTTTCACAGTTCACACAGTTCTGATAATTAATGTAGTCTAAATGCGAAATGGCTGTTTCACATTGTGCAGCTCTTCAAGTAGAGATCATGGTACCAATTTATGAAAAAGTTAGACTCGATGACCCTTCTGACCTTGAGAGTCTCTGAATTTGTGTAAGCCACTAAGCTATTTGAATATGGTAGTAGCAGTACAGTGAGGTGGTCAGCAAGAATCTGACATTTCCGCTTCAGTGGCCCTACTACTCCTCCTTTGCTCTGTGATCTGGAACAGCTTAGTCTTCCAGCGCTCAGTCTTATTATCTGTAAGATGGAGGAATAGTGGTGCTTACTTTATAGGATTGTTAGAGAAGCAAGCAATCTTAAGTTCATATCTCAAAAGAGAGAGAGTGTGTAATGTGCTTAGGGTTTTTTCTGGCATGTGGTAAATATTCAGTAAATGATACCTCTCTTATTACTACTTTGCTTTTAAAACTTTTTAAAAAATGCTTTAAATGTTTTAGTAGCCTTTAGGTAGCTACTACTTCAGGTACCTACTACTTTAGGTAGCTTGCCTGAGCTTATTTATGTAGAAACAGTACTTTCTATTTGGGTTAATGAATCCAAATTTGTAATATTTTTAGTTGGAAAATGATTTGTATCTTTACCAGTCTATGACTGTTTAAATATTTCTCTAGTTGGTATGCCTTATTTGCTAGTTTTTAAAACATTATTTTGTTTTTTGGAAAGTGTGTATTTATACATTTTATAGTGTCCTCAAACCACCTTTTCTTATACTTAGTACTTCTTATATTAGTATTTCTTTCTAATACTGTCTGGTCGGTCAGTCACTATTAAGTGGTATCCTTTGATTCCTCAAAACAGTCAATGATACAATTCTGCTTTTCCCTTTTTTTCCTTTTCCCATTGTTTTTAGTTGCATAGTTTCTACTTTGTCAGAACATATAACATTTAAGTAGTATTATTCCACCAGTGTCTTTTTAAAAAATTTTTTGCTGCACTGGGTCTTCGCTGCTTTGTGAGGGCTTCCCTAGTTGCAGTGAGCGGTCACTGCTGTTCGTTGCAGTGCATGGGTTTCTCATTGCGGCAGCTTCTCTTTTTTTTTTTTTTAAACAGATTTTGGTCTTTTTAAAAAAAAAATTGTTTATTTATTTTTGGCTGTGCTGGGTCTTCATTGCTGCGCAGGCTTTTCTCTAGTTGCGGTGGGCAGGGGCTCCTCTCTGGTTGCAGTACGCAGGCTTCTCGTTGCGGTGGCTTCCCCTTGCGGTGGCTTCCCCTGTGGAGTATGGGCTCTACAGCATGCGGGCTGCAGTTGTTGCGGCATGGGGACTCAGGAGTTGCAGTTCCTGGGCCCTAGAGCCGCGGGCTCAGCAGTTGTGGCCCATGAGCTTAGTCGCTCTGTGGCATGTGGACTCTTCCTGGAACAGGGATCAAACCCATGTCCCCTGCATTGGCAGGTGGACTCCCATCCCCTGTGCCACCAAGGAGGTCCTCCACTAGTGTCTTTACCCTTTTAGTCTTTTTTTTTTTTAAAGCTAAAACCAGATTTTATTCAATAACAATTGCAGTGGCGGGGGAAGAGGGTGGAAAATTACATCAGGAGTAATGGGTATTCTGGCTAAACCAATTTAGGATCCTTCTGGAGGCAGGCCAGTTTTAACCTTTGCTCTACAATTGGACATATGTCCTTTTCTGAGGTATCCCTGGTAATTGCTTCATTAGATGAAGCACATCTTCTAGAAGATTTCTTAGGAAGGACATGTGTGTTTAGCATTAACTGAGTTCTTGCACATTTAAGACGTTTTTCCAATAACCTTGATAATTTGAAGAACAGTTTTGGCTGTAATTTTAAAAAGTCAGCTTTATTGAGATACAATTTATGGAAAAAATCACCAATTTTAAGACCACGATTTGCAAATTTTGACAAATACAGTTGTATAACCACCACCCGAGGATGAGATGGCTGGATGGCATCACGGACTCGATGGACCTGAGTCTGAGTGAACTCCGGGAGATGGTGATAAACAGGGAGGCCTGGCGTGCTGCGATTCACGGGGTCGCAAAGAGTCGGACACGACTGAGCGACTGAACTGAACTGAACCACCACCCTAATGATATAAAACAGGAGTGAGCAAACTACAGCCCACTGGCCAAATGTGGCCTGCTTCCTGTTTTTCAAAATAAAGTTTTATTTGAGTACAACCACACCCATTCGTTTATGTCAGCTGTATAGCTGTTCTTGCACTTTAGTGGCAGAGTCAAGTAGTTGCAGCAGAGACTATATGGCCTTCAAAGCCTAAAATATTTACTGTTTCGATCTTAACAGAAGTTTGCTGCTCTCTGATACACAGACCATTTCTTTCACCTACAAAATTTTCTCATGACCTTTTGCAATTAATCTCCTCCTTCACCCCCCAACCCCTAGCAACTCCGGATCAGTTCAGCCTCTGTGGTTTTGACTTTTCTGGAATTCAGTATATTAATAGATGGAATCACATAGGGTAAAAATCTCCTTGCCTGGCTTCTTTCACTGAGGTTAGTGCTCTTGAGATTTGTTCATGTTGTTGGGTACATTTAAAGTTTCCTCCTTTTTAGTTATTAACTTGCACTTCCTTTCCTTGAATTTCTTGAAAATGCTGCTGCTTCATTCTTGCTTTGCTTTGAATGTTGCTCCTAAGAAAGCTAATGGTTGCCTTTTTTTTTTTTTAACTCTTACTAGTTAATTTGATTTTTTTTTGCCTTGAGAGTTGAAATTTTTTTTTCTTGTTGTAAAGTCTGATGGTATTTTCTTTTCTTCTCTCTCTTTTTTTTTTTTTTTAAGCTGTGCCATGTGGCTTGTGGGATCTTAGTTCCCAGACCAGGGGTTGAACCCAGATGCACTGCAGTGAAAACACTTTTGAGTCCTAACCACTTGGCTGCCAGGGAATTCCCTGATAATTGTATTAGTAGATGTCTTGGATGTTGCTGTTTCTGGTAATATTTGCTTTCTGTTAAGTTTTCTTAGAATATAGTATTGGTATATTTAATCAGCTGAAATATTTTGTTTGCATGTTATCTTCTTTCTTCAGTAGTCTTGACTGGAGTTAGTTTTTCTTTTTCCTATTTTTAGGCATTTTGTACACACAGTTCAAGAGCACTTGCAGTTTCTTTAATGAATAATGATATTGGTATTAGTGGTGAGAAGGGGGAGGAGTCGGTCTATCTTGCTGCTCTTCTGTTTCTGTAGGATCCTTCACTTTCTTCCTTCTTTCCCTTCATTGCTGTATCACGGGGTGTCAGCCTTTCCCTGCCTCTATATGGTTCTCTCTCAGAAGCAGTGCTTCTTATGGTCGCCACTTCTGGCCCCACTATATTTTTAAAATAATTCTCTAATTTAGGTGATATTGGTGATTTTTAGTATATTTACAGGTATGTGCAACCATTACCATGGTCAATTTAATATTTTCATCACCTCAAAAAGATACCCTGTTTTGCCCTCCTATTCTCCTAACCATAAGCAACCATTAATTAGTCTACTTTCTTTCTCTATAGATTTGCCTGTTCTGGACATTTCATTAAATAGAATCATACACTATGCCATCTTTGTGCCTGAGTTCTTTCACTTCTATAATGTTTTCAAGAATCATTTCTGTCATATGGTCTTGCCTTCCTTTTTGAAAACTTTTTTCTCTTGATCCCTGTAACAGTGTGTCCACTTGATTTTCTTCTGCTTCTGGGGCTGCTCCTCATCATAATCTTTGAAGGCTCCAGAATCTTTGCATTTCTCTTAAATGGACACTTTTGTTTTTCTTCTTTGTGTACTTTTTCCCCTGGCCACTTTCCTTCACTTCCATTGCTTCGGTTGCCATCTGTACAACTAGTCATTTATAGCTCTAATCTAGATTTTTCTCCTGAGCCCCAGATCTGTTTGTCTAACTGGCTGCTATGTATCTCCATGGGTATGGTCCATAGCTCCTTCTAAATACATAGCTTCTCCTTTTTCTCCTTAGCTATGATGCTTCTCTAGGATTTCTCAGACCAGTATATGACACCAGCATCTCAAACATTATCCCCCTCCTACCTCCAAATCTAGTCAGTCAAGTATACATTACCTACTAAATATAACTCAAATCTTCTTCTCTTCGTCCTTTGGGCTTCCCTGGTGGCTCAGAGGTTAAAGCGTCTGCCTCCAATGCGGGAGACCTGGGTTCGATCCCTGGGTTGGGAAGATCCCCTGGAGAAGGAAATGGCAACCCACTCCAGTATTCTTGCCTGGAGAATCCCATGGACGGAGGAGCCTGGTAGGCTGCAGTCCATGGGGTCGCAGAGAGTCGGACACGACTGAGCGACTTTACCTTACCTTACCTTACCTTACTTTCATTAAGACCAGATTGCGATTACCTGAGCCATCGTGACAATTTTGCTCTCTTCCAGTCTAGTCTCTACAGTGTAGCCAGAGTAATTATGCTAAACTACTACATCTGATCATGCCACTCCCAACTTTAAGTATTGCCTCATTCATTTCAGAAAATGGAATCATCAAGACAGATAAAGTGTTTGAAGTAATGTTGGCCACAGACCGCTCCCACTATGCAAAATGTAACCCTTATATGGATTCTCCACAATCAATAGGTAAGTTTTGGATTTTTGAAAATGTCACAAATTTTACTCATTTGCTCTCTAATATTTGTAAGTAAAAATAGACCGTTTTCCATTTATTACCTTGCTGATCCATTTTAATAAAGTGTTGTTTATGAAGTGTCTTTTCTATTTTCTTAAAGAAGATAAGAATTTTGTAAACAATTTCTTAAAGCGTCCTTTAGATGAAAACTTAGTGTTAGTGTTATTCGCTCAGTCGTGCCCGACTCTTTGCGACCCCATGGACTGCAGCCCTCCAGGCTCCTCTGTCCATGAGATTTTCCAGGCAAGGATACTGGAGTGAGTTGCCATTTCCTTCTCCAGAGGATCTTCCCAACCCAGGGATCGAACCCAGGTCTCCTGCACTGCAGGCAGATTCTTTACCAACTGAGCTACAAGGGAAGCCCAGATGAAAACTTACAGTTTCTATTTTCTTGAAGGATATATGTAAGAATTCTATAAACATTTCCTTAAAGTGCACTGTAGACGAAAGCTTAGAGTTTAAGCTGTGTGCTGAATTCTCTTAGGGTCTCCCATGTTGACAAAGGTTGGTTTTTGCAGTAGCAGAAAATTCTAAAATCAATATTGAAGGGAATGTGTAGCAAAGTTATTACTGACTTCTCTGCTTCACTTGCCCTAAGTTTTCTGGTTTGTGCTTGTTTTTAGAAAGAGCCATATTTAACTCCTTCTCCTGAAGCAGGCTTTGCTGAACTGCTGAGCCTTGGCAGTGGGCGCCTTTGAGGCTTAGGAGTGCCTCAGGATTCTGTCGGCCAGCTGCCATGCTGCCTTCTTTTGGAAGTACTTTAATGGTCAGCAGAGAAGATCCTGGGGAGCTTCTGAACCCCGAAGGCACCTGCTACCACCGCTCAGTGAAAATTGCTTCAGATGCAGAAGCAGGTAAATAAGTCTTGAGAAAGTGATACTGGAAAAAAAACGAAAAGCTAAAAACTAAAAAAAGATTGTTTTAATTAACATTAGGTGATAGTGTAAAGAGTAAAGGGAAGTACTTTATTAGTCTATTAAGTTCCTCTGGTTGCTTGTGCCAGTTTTTTTTTTAGGTTCCAAAAATATGATGTAAGTTAATTTGCAGTGACTTTGCATATTTTATGATATATGGAAGCTTATTTTCTTTTTATGAATCTGAAGGGAAAAACATCATAAATTTATTAAGTCAATGAAATTCTTCCTTAACTACTTAAATGGGGGAAGAAATTTTTAGAAATAGTGGGACTGTTGTACTGAGCACAAATAGCCTTTGGCATGATTATATTTTCTAATTTTAACTGTGCATGACAGTACTCTCAAGTACAAAATGCTTTTATTTCTTGAGATCATAAACGTGAAAATACTTATGAAAAATAGTGTACGGATGGTAGAAAAGGAATTACATGGAGCATTTCATGTGTTTTTGCAGCTGAATGTATCAGTAGTTCTCTTCTTCTTTTGCAGGGTTCCAAGCAACAATCAGTGCTCCACACATGGTAAGTTAACGTTGGTCATTGGGGTGCAAATGGATCACGCTTTTCCTCTTAAGAGTGCTTTCTTCAGTAAAAAAATGGTTATAAGAACATGTTAAACTTCTAACCATAATCAGTTTTATTATTTTATTTGCAACGAATTAATTATTCTTAATACAAGATGTGGAGAAGGAACTCTTTCTGGTAGTAACTGTCATTAAAGTTTTTGGTGGTTGTCATTGATACCTAATCATGTAAAAAGTGGATGTAAAAAGTCGTTATTTATTTAGTGATGAGTTAATTAAGGGAAAGAATATTTTAAAAATATAACAACCATGGACTTCCTGGGTGGCTCAGTGGTAAAGAACCTGCCTGCCAATGCAAGAGACACGGATTCAATCCCTGAGTTGGAAACATCTCCTGGAGAAGGAAATGGAAGCCAACTCCAGTATTCTTGCCTGGGAAATCCCGTGGACAGAAGCAGGCTACAGGCCATGGGGTCGCAAAAGAGTTGAACAAGACTTAGCAACTAAACAACAAATGGCATTTCTATGTTCAACGTTTTGAGGAACTGCCAAACTGTCTTCCGAAGTGGCTACATCATTTTATAGTTCCACTAACAACGTATGAGGGTTCTAATTTTGCCACTTCTTTTCAACACTTGTTATTGTATATTTTATTTTATCCATCCTAGTAGCTATGAAGTGGTATCTCATTGTGGTTTTAATTTGCATTTCCCTAATAATGATGATGAGCGTCTTTTCACGTGCTTATACACTGTTTCTGTATCTGCATTTAATGAACCTCAAAGTCGTAGGTTTGAAAGTAAGTACATTTCTGGAATATTTTCCAAAGTCTTAATTACAGAAAAATATGAAATGATGTCCTGGTAGCAGTGAGCATATTTAGTATTCAGACACTGAATCCCAAATACCACTAAAAGAAATACTAGAGCTTCATGGAGAAGTGACTAAATTTCAGAAAGTGAAGACGTACTTAAAGTCTACTGGGGTATTATCAGGAGGACATGGGAGCAGATTTAAAGAGACTCCCAGAAACCAAATTGGAGACAGTTTGAGAAAATGGTAGATAATGAAGATAATGGATTGTAACAGTGAATTCAGAAACAAAAATCTATGAATCCATAGAGACTTAAAAAAAAATAGCAGGATCGAAAAGATGAAAAACAGAAGAATGTCAATTAATAAATGTGGAAAGAATAATAGAATTTAAAAAATCAGTTCTTTGTAATTATCAGTGTAATTGTTGAATTAGGCAAAGATCATCAATTAATCTAAACCATTAAGAGGAAACTTTTTGGGGAACAGAAAGCATCCTTGTAGTCTCAAATTATTATTTGACAAATTAATTACAAAGAAATAGCTATGCCCTGAAAAGTAGAGTGATCTAGCTGTTACTACATTTACTGAGTTGTTCAGCTGAGCAAGTCCAGTAGTGAGATGGCTCCGTGCTGCATGCATCCTGATGTGATGCAATGGGAGGTGCCCTGCAAGCCGTGTGTGGTGGTCTGGCTAAAGTTCTTTGATCTAAATCTAATCATGCGGAAATTGACACATCTAGAGTGTGTGGGTAGTGTGCCGGACAGTTGGGCAGGGCTTTTAAAAGGAGTCAGTGCTCTGATAGACAAAGAAAAGTGGTGAATGGAGCAGAAGAATGGGGGAGAATATTCTGGAATTGGCAATTGCACAGCATGAACTTTGAGTGGACTGGAGGGACAGCTGTAAAGGAGATTTGGGGGACAGTTGAGGAAACTTGAGTGTGGTGTGCGTGTTGATACTTTGTTGTTGTTCAGTTGCTAAGTCATGTCCGACTCTTTTTGAACCCATGGGCTGCAGGCTTCCCTTGAGTGTTGATACTAAACAGATGATTTTCTTGAGTGTGGTAATGGAGATGTGGTTGCAAAGAAAAATGTCCCAGTTTGCTTTTTTTGGCAGGTACATGCTAACGTATTTTAGAAATGTAGTATGATGTCCACGGCATATTTTCAGATGTTTGATAAAATAGTATGGCACAATAGAAACAGTTGATGACTATATGAGGAGAAAAGGGTGTTATGTGCATTTCCTGTGGATTTAAAATTTTTCTGTGGGCTTGAAATTTTTCATAATTATTAAAAATGAGTTTTTAAAAAAACTTAAATTTTAGACTTAGAGGTGAGCATGGATTATCCAAAAGAATATTAACCATAGTGATAAAAGCGTGAAAAAAGCTGGTAATTGCAATTGAAGACCTTGACATTTTAAATCTGAATAGGATTTTAATAATAGCTTAGGATACTCTCTAAAAAAAAGCAAATTTTATGCAAACCTAGTATTGAGAAAAAATTCCTGAGTTTCTTTTCGGTGTTAAGTTGGGACCGTACTGCCTATAAATTAGGGATTGGCACCTCAAATCCTTTCTAGTCCTTTCATTATTGGACTCAAGAAAGTCCAGCTGTTACAGGAGTTATTTTGTTTCTTAGATTACTTCAGCCAAATATGATACTTGTTATCTTATTAATGGGTTTATTAAACTTGCAGGGGATACTTATTGTTTCAAAATATCTGATAAAAGTTACAGACATTCCTGAAGAAAGTTCACAAACTTTCTCTTAATTAGAGATTCCATTCTTCATGCTAAGCCTCTTGTCTAAAAACAATAGCTTTGACTAAAATGTTTCTAATAGTTTCTTCAGTTAAAGTTAAACCAGTGTGTCTCATAGAAACCTCATTAATTAACACTTCTTTGTTCCACTGGTTGATGTATATAATGATAATTCAAAGATAGTATCCCACTCTGTCTTTTTGAAATATCAAAGAAAGATAAGGTTAATGAGAGATTTTTGAAATTTTTGAAACAGTCTCAAAACTTAGAGAGTTGAAAGTATATTATTAAGAACCTTTCTTTCTTTACTCCATTTGAACATATGTTGCTGAAATGATGCTCCTTCACTCTTGAATACTTCAGGATGTAGTATATTTCCTATAAAGGGCATTCTCCTATACAACCACAATATAGCTAGTCATCAAAACCAGGACATGAACATTGACACGTTAACTACTATTTAATCTTCAAACTCCTTTTAAGTTTTTCCAGTTATCCTTATGATATCCCTTTATAGCAATACTTTGAACGTTTAATCCAGGACTCTCTTTCGTAGTACTAGTGGTTTTCACTCATTAGGCAAGAAGCTGTTTGTAAAAGAATCTATATGAAAACTGGAAAAAATTAGTTTTCTATAACTCTTTTCCCAAACACAGTAGCCATGGGTCTACATTTGTGTGTTGCTCCTAAATAGGTTCTGCAGAACTGTAAATTACTTTCTGGAACACGGTTTCAAAATCCTCAAATTATATGAGACTGCATCTATTAATAGCCTTCTCCACTTTTTGTGTTAATTGTGGGAAAAGATAGCCTCAATGTCTTTTAAAGAATTTTTAATATGGAAAATTTCCAACACCACACATGCAAATAGGATAATATAATGAACCCTCATGTAGCCAGTCACCCAACTCCATTAATTACCAACAATTTGCTAATGTTGTGTTATAGTTATTTCTCTTTTACTGAAATATTTTAAAGCTATCCCAAACATAATATCATTTTACCCCTAAATAGTATAAATCTGAAGGATTAAAAGCACAACTACAATACCATATCATGCCTAACAATGTTCCTTAGTATTATCTTATACCTAGTCCATATTCAAACTTTACCAGCTGTTTCAAAAAATTCTTTTATAGTTGATTTACTTAAATCAGGATCCAAACAAGAGGCTTATGTTACACTTTTTTAGTCTTTTAAAATCTCTTTTCATTTTAATAGTCTCCCTTTTGAAAATGCCATTTATTTATTGACAAAATTTGTTCATTTATCCTATAGAAGTTCCCAAATTCATTAAATGATTCTTAGCCATATTAACTTTTCCCTTTTTTTTTCAAGAAAATTTCCTAATGGTTCTTCTGTTCATCACATCAGGAGGTACACAAATATTTGTACCACCCACTTTTAGTGATTAGAGTAAACAGTATTTTCAAAGTTTTTTAAATTAAATTGCAGTATACCCAAAAGTGGCTCAGACAGTAAAGAGCCTCCCTGCAGTGTGGGAGACCCGGATTCGATCCCAGGGTTGGGAAAATCTCATGGAGAAGGAAATGGCAACCCACTCTAATATCCTTGCGTGGAAAATTCCATGGATAGAGTAGCCTACAGTCCATGGGGTTGCGGAGTTGGACATGACTGAGCAACTTCACTTTAACTTTTTCAAAATGCACACATCTTAAGTGTACAGCTTGATGAATGTTACGTGTCTACATATGTGCAGGTCATTTCCTGCACTCCAGAAGGCTTTCTCATCAGAAAGGCTTCTTTTCCTAGTCAACTTCCATCCTCTAGGTAACCAGTATTCTGGCTTTTATCAGCTAAGTTAGGGAGTTTCTATTCTGTCCTCCATTTTGAATGGTACCTGCATCTGATGATTAAAAAAAAAAAATTTTTTTTTAATTTTGACGTAATTTCAGACTTACAGAAATATTCTAAGAATAGTACAAATAATTCCCAGATACTGTTTAACCACATTCCCCAAGTGTTCTTATTGTACTACATTTGGTTTATCATTTATTCTCTCTCTCCTTCTTCTCTCTCCCTCCCCCTGTTTTTATGGGGGGAGGAAGATATATATATAAGAAATACATATATATTTTTTAATGAACTCTGTAGGTGTAATTTGCAAACAGAATGCTCTTTATCTTTAAAAATAGAATGTTCACCTAAATACTGCAGTTGTCAAAATCAGGAAATTAACATTGATACAACACTGTTAGCTAATTTACAGACCTCATTTAGATGTTATCAGTTGTTCTAATAATGTCTTTATAGAAAAAGAAGGTTGCAGATCAGGAGTTTCATTCAACTGCCATGTCTTTTTAATCTGGAATAATGCCTTAGTTTTTTTCTTTTATAGTATTGAAAATGTTTATGAATACAGGCCAGTTATTTTATAGATTGCCTCTCAATTTAGGTTGGTCTGATTTTTCTTCCTGGTTAGATATAAGTTATACATTTTTGCCTGAAATATTGCAGATGTTGTGTAATGTCAGTGTGTCCCATTTTTGGTGATACTAACATTAATCATCTGATTGAGGTAGTGTCAGTCAAGTTTCTCCACTAAAAAACTTCTAACTCCAATGTAAAGTTATTATTTTTCCCTTTTGTAATTAATGTGTCTTGGGCAAACACTTTGAGAGTATTTGCTTATCAAGTGATAATATACTAGTTTCAGCATCCATTTGTGATTTTTGACTTAATCAGTTATTACTGAACTTGTTGCCAAATGGCAGTTTTCTAAGTTCAATATTTCATCTGTATTTGGAACATTTGGAAACAGTTACTCCCCATCCTCCATTTATGTATGTGTATGGCAACCCAAAATCACTGCAGATGGTGATTGCAGCCATGAAATTAAAAGATGCTTACTCCTTGGAAGAAAAGTTATGACCAACCTAGATAGTATATTCAAAAGCAGAGACATTACTTTGCCGACTAAGGTCTGTCTAGTCAAGGCTATGGTTTTTCCAGTAGTCATGTATGGATGTGAGAGTTGGACTGTGAAGAAGGCTGAGCACCGAAGAATTGATGCTTTTGAACTGTGGTGTTGGGGAAGACTCTTGAGGGTCCCTTGGACTGCAAGGACATCCAACCAGTCCATTCTGAAGGAGATCAGCCCTGGGATTTCTTTGGAAGCTGAAACTCCAGTACTTTGGCCACCTCATGAGAAGAGTTGACTCATTGGAAAAGACTCTGATGCTGGGAGGGATTGGAGGCAGGAGGAGAAGGGGACGACAAAGGATGAGATGGCTGGATGGCATCACGGACTCGATGGACGTGAGTCTGAGTGAACTCCGGGAGTTGGTGATGGACAGGGAGGCCTGGTGTGCTGCGATTCATGGAGTCGCAAAGAGTCGGACAGGACTGAGCGACTGAACTGAACTGATGGCAACCCACTCCAGTATTCTTGCCTGGAAAATCCCATGGGCAGAGGAGCCTGGTAGGGTGCAGTCCATGGGGTCTCTAAGAGTCGGACATGACACGACTGAGCAACTTCACTTTCGCTTTTCACTTTGACGCATTGGAAAAGGAAATGGCAACCCACTCCAGTGTTCTTGCCTGGGGAATCCCAGGGAAGGGGGAGCCTGGTGGGCTGCCGTATATGGGGTCGCACAGAGTCGGACACGACTGAAGCGACTTAGCAGCAGCAGCAGCAGCAGCAAAGGGATATATTTACTTACTGTCACTATGGATTCATGGATGTGTATTTTTATCAACCAAGATCTGATAGTGAATGTGCTTATTGCTACTGGATCTGATGATTTTTAGTAGTGAACATACTAGGCATTTAAGGACAGCTTTTGAGATACCATTTATTAATTCTAACCTCATATTTTAGAAAAGTACTGAAATGTAAGTTCATAAAGAGGATGGAATAGAGAAGTTTTTATTTCTTGGTTTGATCCAGACCTTAACCAATGAATTTATTTGATATGTAATTTGTACTATAAACATAAGCATATGTATCCTTTGGCCCCCTTACTTCCACCTCTAGCTATTTATCCCATAGATATACTTTATAAGATTATTAAAAAGATTATTATCTTATGGTATATTAATGCCTTTTAAGATTATTTCATCTATTTGTTATGGAAGATTGAAGCTAACTTAAGTAGCTTTCATTAGGCATATTTGTTCTTATAGTACATTCATACAAACATACACTCCTTTAAGATATATTTATAAATACATACATATTTGCTTACATATGCATAACGTGGATATGTTTGGAAGGAGTCAGTAGAAACTGGTAACATTGGTTGCCTTTAGGGAGTGAGACTGGTTGGGGAGAGGGGTGGAATGGAGACCTTTCACTGTAAATCTTTTTGTAGCTTTTTACTTTGAAATCGTTAAATCCTTTTGTAGCTTTTTACTTTGAAATCGTTAAATTTTAAGTATTCACATACTGGAGATCTAAAATTACTGAAACACTTTAAATACAAGAATTTTAATCAAACTAGAATGTTCTTACATAATTCCTCTGTAGGTGTAAGTATGTAATATGTTATGTTTTCATTGTTTTGGTAGATGACAGTAGTGGAAAAATTTTTGAGAAGTTAGCAGCTTTATTCATATGCCATGGTATATATACTTTATAGAGTCTGGGGAAGAAAAATGAATACTTGCTTTGTTTTCTTTTGGCAGCATGCATATGCACTAGAACTTCTATTTGATCAGTTGCATGAAGGAGCTAAAGCTCTTGATGTAGGATCTGGAAGTGGAATCCTTACTGCATGTTTTGCACGTATGGTAAGAGCTTTATTTACTATTCTGGCCCCAGCAGAAGCATATTATATGATTTGGCCATGTATTTTTTCCCTAGCAGTTTTTGAGGGTTTTCTTTCTTTTTAAATTCTGTTGAGATAGCAGTTAGAATATGTGTCACCTAGGATTTCTTTTTGTTGTGGTGGTGACAGAACATTCAGTTGAACTCTGGCAGAACTAGAAGGGAATTACTTGGTTATATCATGGAAAAGTCTAGAGGTCTCTCTGGCTTCTTGTATGGCTGGATTCAGAGAAAGAGCTCAAGTTGTTATGGACAGTGAGTCTCTCTCTGGTTCTTGGTTTGACTTGGCTCTCCTCCACAAGTTCTCTGCATTCTCAGATACGCTTTTCTCTTGTGATCAAACAGTGGCAACCAAGAGCTCCTAGACTTCATTCTTGTAAGTTCTCATCTGGCAGAACCAGCCTGATATCCAAACAATAAGTTTATTAGGATTGAAGGAGAGCTCTTTTTACATTAAGAAAAATGAATGCATTTTTATTTTATTTTATTATACTTCAAATTTCATCATCAGAGGCTTATCTGATAATGACTATTCGGAGTTTGAGTCTGGAGACCCACTCAGGCATTTTGGAGTAAAAGTTTATCTGTGCTCAGATAATCAAGTCAGGTTGATTATGAAAAGTCTTATACCTGGAGTCCAGCTTGGAAGGTTATGGTCTAGTTAAGTTAGGATTTATGGATCCTTTTTGACTAGAATCCATTTAATTTGCTATGAATATATAATTGGCAGACTATTAGAATGTAAGCTCCAGAGTGGTGGGAATTTTTCTGAGTTTTTTTCATTGATGTATCCTAAGCCTCCAGAACAGTGCCAGGCACACAATAAGAATTCAGATATTCCTTTTCAGTTGTTTGACTTGTTTTGTATAAGTTTAACCCTCACTAATGGGATGTAATTAAATACTAAATGGTGTTTAATTAGTGGCTTGTTTTCTATACTTGACTGTTATGGTTTCAGAGGCATTATCATTTTTTAAAAAGTCATTTTATTTCTGAGTTATCTTTTTGAAAGTGATACTAATTAATGTTTTTCACATGTTTACCACGTGCTGGTCAGTGTTCACAATACTTTTCATGTATTCTCTTATTAGTTCCTCATGTCATTTATGGGGTATGTACCTGCTTCCTCCTCACTTTACAGCTGAGGAACCTGATTGATAGAATAACTTGTCAAGGTTATATAGTTGTAAGTAAGAAATTTAGATGTAAACCCAGATAGTCTGACTTCAGAGTCTTTATTGTGTTAATTTCATTCTATAGTTGATATTTATATTTAGGGTCTTTTAATGTTTTTACTTATTTTTATATTTCCCACATGTGGCAGTAGAATCAGGTATAGAAATTCCTATAAAATTTTTTATGTATCTGTAATATTTAAAGTCACATTTTCAGTGGAATTTAAATAAAAAATGGTTGCACTAATAGCTACCATTTAATATTGGTAGCTAAGTCCCATTTCAGGATTCTGGGTCTAAAAATTAGAAACTGAAGGAAGAAAGTAGCATATTTATATTTAGGGTCTTTTAATGTTTTTACTTATTTTTATATTTCCCACATGTGGCAGTAGAATCAGGTATAGAAATTCCTATAAAATTTTTTATGTATCTGTAATATTTAAAGTCACATTTTCAGTGGAATTTAAATAAAAAATGGTTGCACTAATAGCTACCATTTAATATTGGTAGCTAAGTCCCATTTCAGGATTCTGGGTCTAAAAATTAGAAACTGAAGGAAGAAAGATACCATTTTTCTTACTATTATAAATTTTTTATAATTCTAGTTTTGTAATTACTGAAATATCATTATTCATTTAGGATAGGGTTATGGCTGAGAAAGTTATTTGTCAAATAATCTATAATAAACTGAGTGTTTAACAATCAAATTAGAGGCTTAAACTGTTTATTTGTCCTGATTTCTCTTTACTAAATATGACTTTGGATAAAGAAATATTTTATTGACACCTTAGGAAAACTAAGACCAGTGAATTATTGAATTATTCTCACTTCCAGGTTGGACCTAGTGGGAAAGTCATAGGAATTGACCACATTAAAGAGCTAGTAGATGACTCAATAAATAATGTCAGAAAGGATGATCCAATGCTTTTGTCTTCAGGGAGGGTGCAACTGGTTGGTACGTATCAGAAAACTTTGAAAATTTCCTCTCGGAGAATTTTTATTTTCAGAAAAATCCCATGCAAGCGACATAATATTCAGAGCTAATTATTGCTGCTTATTTTTTTTTTAAAACATTCACTTTTAACTACTAAGCAAAAAAATAAATTACTCTAAAATGTCACACTGGTTCTGTCCTGACCAGGGGTGACATGACTATTAACCATTTCAGAAAATGTCATGTTGAGTTCTTTCTTCATTACTTTTTTAAGAAGTGATGTCAAAGTAATCAGTGTTGAATATAGAAAATGTAAATGGTACACAGAGGTGTGTAAGATAAAACCTCTCTTTTTCCTCAAGTTTTTCAGACATATAAATATGTGTATGAATAAATTGTACACACACACAGTTTTTAGATTGACTTATACTCTACATATTGTTCTTTAGTTTGCTTTTTTCCATTCAGTGGTATCTGTGGACACATTTCCATGTGAGTATGTTTTATATTGAGAAAAATAACAGACCTCAAAATATGCAGAAAATATAAATGTGAATCTTAACAAACACCTGTTTAATCACCACACTGATCAAGAAATGAGACATTATCAGCACCTGGAAAGGCCTCTGCTTTCTGTTCCATCATCGTAACTACTTCCCTTTTCCCTAGTGGTAACTAGTAACATTACTTTTAGGCATTTACTACCTAATTACAGTTCCATAGATGATGTTCAATATCTCGAATGTTAGCCAAATGGAATCATACAGTACATATTCTATGATGAATGACTTTTCATTCATTGTTATGTTCGTAAGATTCATCCTTCTTTTTGCATGATAGTTAATTTTTATTGCTGTATAGCAGTCAATTGTAGGAACATTACCAAAATTTTTTTTATGAATGCTACTGTAGATGGATATTTGGGGCTGTTTCTGATTTAGAGATATTCACAGTGCTGCTGCTGCTGCTGCTGCTAAGTCGCTTCAGTCGTGTCCGACTCTGTGCGACCCCACAGACGGCAGCCCATTGGGCTCCGCCATCCTGGGATTCTCCAGGCAAGAACACTGGAGTGGGTTGCCATTTCCTTCTCCAATGCATGAAAGTGAAAAGTTCACAGTGCTGCATATTCACAATGTACATAAGTCCAGATGCTGATATACACATCATACAAATGCTTATTTCTGTAGGTGTGTTATTACAGGTTCATAGAGCGACCATAGATATTGCAAAAGCTGTTTTTTGAAGTGACTGAACCAACTTACATTCCCATCAATAATATACCAAGGTTCCTATTGCTTCACATCACAACCCCAATACTTGGGATTACTAAATTTTTCTCTTCACCCACTTAGTGTATGGTAGTATCTCTGTGGTTTTAATTTTGTATTTTAATACTAATCAGTGAAGTTGAACACTTTTTCATATGTTTGGCCATTTGGATTTCTTCTTTTGTGAAATGTCTATTCAGATATTGAGTTATATTTTTCTTTGATTTGTAGGACTTTTATACACTAACCTTTTGTCTATTTATACATACTGTTAATCTCTTCTCCCACTCTGTGATCTGTCTTTTTACTCTTATACTGTTCTTTTTGATAATTAGAAATTCTTAATTTTAATATAGTCAGACTTAACCCATTTCTTGTAGTGTTTTTAATATCCTGTTTAAGGTACTCTGAAATCATGAAGATACATCCATGAATTATTTCTCGGACATAGTACCATTTTAACTTTTTACATTTAGACCTTTGATCTTTTTGACGTTCATTTTTGTGTATTCATGAAGTGTGGGGGTCCAAGTATCTATTTTTCCTTTGACTTATCTGTTGTCCCAGCATCACTTAGTTAAGTGATTTTAAAAAGATCTGTCCTTTTGCCGCTTTAAACCTCCTATAATTCTTCACACTGGGTAATTCTGTCAGAATAGGTGTTTAAAGGACTTTTTTCTTTCAGTGGGGGATGGACGAATGGGATATGCCGCAGAAGCCCCTTATGATGCTATTCACGTAGGAGCTGCAGCCCCAGTTGTGCCCCAGGCAGTGAGTTGTTGATTTTTTTTTTTTTCTGTGTTTGTATAGTTTATTCAACTAAAGCTCTTAAACATTTATAGGAAATGACTTCTACTGATGTTGAAAATACCATCTATGTTACATTGTGCCCCTTTTTGGGGGGGGGCTGATAATTATGCTCAATTTTTTAATTTTAATTTTAATTAGCTGTGTATTTTAATTAGTTAGTAGGCAGTTTTTTTCATATACAAACAGTTGTATAAATAACATGAAGATGACTAAGCCGCAGCTCGTGACTGTCTTATTTCAAGCAGTATTTGTTTCAACTAAGAACTAGTACACCAGTAAAATTGGGAAAATCCCTCTGGAGTTCATGACCTGGTAATCACTTGGTGTGTTATGTGCAAGACTATGTTAGGTTCGTGGGTAAGACCAGGAAGTATTTGTCATACATCTTATCCTTACTGACCTTACTAGAAGAGATCTATTGTACATATATCAGGGAAGTGAATAATTTGATAGCATATCATCAGCATATGATAGATATTGAAGGGAAAAGAAAATATGCATTGTAAGAGTTCAGAGGAAGGGGAGTATGTTGTATAGAATAGTGAAGGAGATTTCGTACAGGAATAAAATTTGAACTGAATCTTAAAGAATAGTAGGAAGAAAGAAAGAAATCTTAATTTGCATAGTTGCAATGAGAAGGTAGGATATTCCAGTAGTATATATTACATAATCAAGGAAATATTTAAGTACAAAATTGAGTTTTCATTTTAGTAAGACTCTGATAAACTTAGGTCAGCCCAAATAATCCTTGACTTAGATTTCTATTACATGTGATTCTTACATAGTTCTTAACTAGATGACAAGGGGCTAAAATTGACTCTCTTTTGCCCAGTCTCATTAACTCCCCAACCTGGAAGTAGTTTTGTGTGTGTTTACACTGTTATGAGGAGCTGAAAGTTTGGAGATTTGTCTGATTACTGACTTGTTACTCATTGACTGAATGACTTTAGGAAAATGAACTATTCTTTCTGGCCCTGTTATCTATTTTTTAAAAAAGACCAAACCAGTAGTTTTAAACAGAAATATTAACATGATGTAGAAAGTTGTACAAGTCATAAGTAAATAATGAATTTTCATACATGAACACATGATCAGTAGGGTTTTTTTTTAACTTCTTAAACTTTTTTTCTTTTTTGAAAATATTAGCAACCTAGGAGGAACAATTAAAATCTAAAATAGAAATGTGTTTAAATGAAAGATTCTTGGGGACAGGACTCATTTTCCCTACTAAGATCCTAAGATGATCTTGAAGGGCATTTCTGGCTTTAGCTCGGTATGAATTTGAACATTTGTAGTAGCAGGTGGAGTATTATTTGGAGGGTGGCTCTTTACATCTGATTAAATTTGAAGATAGACATGCTGGAGGGGCTTTCCAGTTTTAAGAGAATAGAGTCAAGATGTTTATGCCTCCTTTGGATACCACCTCATAACAGCTAGAAAAACAAGAAACAGAAACAAGAAATATGAAACTCTATATTTAGTTATCTAGGAGATTATACTTAACGGTCCTGAACGCTACAATGTTGGAAGACAGAAAAGCAGATAGAGTAATAACTGACCTGGAAGGGTGGAGGAAACTGAACCAAAGAGACTGCATAGGGGAGTATCAGTGCAGAGGCTGCTTGTTTTGCAGAACTCAGCAAAAGCTTAGAAACTGAAGGTATCAGGACCTTGGAAACCAGAGATGACGTTGTGGCCTGAAAAGAGGAGCTGCTGCTTGAAATTCTTTATGAGGAACAATTAGCCCGAAGCCCTAAGAAAATTTCCAGGAACTGAAAGACATGATTCTGTAGTTTAAAAACATCTATTGAGTACCTAGTATAATGAATCTAAAAAAAAGGGGGGACCCACAATATCACCATGAAATTTCAGAATATTATAAAGAGAATATTCTAAAAGTTTCCAGAAAAAATGGATCATTCATTAAGGGTCAGTAATCAGAAAGGCATCAATCTGTAGATAAGCAGCATTAGAATGAACAAGTCAGAGGCAAAGCATCACAATTCTGAACTGAAAATGATTTCCAGTTTCCAATCTTGAATCCTGTACCTGCACATATCACTAAATACATAGAAGAAAAATAATTTTAGACTTGCAAATCTCAATCTCTTTAAAAAGTATTCCACATACTGTTTCACAGAATACTTCTGGAGGAATTGCTTTAAATGTCATCAAAAAATGAGGGAGTAGAGAGACAGTGGGAGAAACCAGAAAGAAGCAGCCATGGCGTTTAGGAAGGTAGGACACCTCGTTCAGGAGAGAGATGGCCAGCGTTGCCCACGTTGCTGCAAAGGCGAGTCCCGGTATGACAGCCATGCAGCGGGCCAGGAGAGTAAGCAGTCCAGATTCAGAGCAGAGGAGGAAGAGAACTGGAAGGGAGCCTGCACACACACACACACACACACACACGAGAGAGAAGTAAAAGGAAAAAGGAAGTTGCTTACAAATAGATTTGACTGTATAAAAATTTCATTAAGAAGCTGTTGGGAGAAACAAAATTGAGTGAGTGAAAAAAAAAGAAAAAGCTTCAGTTTTTAACTGCAGAGAAAACAACTATTCTGTAAGAAAGGAAACAGTAACTGAGTGCCTCTTGGCTCAGCTGCAAATTATGTGTACACAATCATAACAGAAAATGGTTTCCATAAAAAATGATGATCTTGGTTGGATTAGGGGAAAGAAGCAGAATGCAGCTGGCCGTCTGTATCCAGGGGTTCCACATTCAAGGATTCAACCAATCACAGATTGAAAATATTCAGAAAAAAATTTCCAGAAAGTTCCAAAAAGCACAGAACTTGAATTTTTCGTTGCAGTTTGAAGTTGTACCTGGCAACTGTTTAGATAGTACTTGCCTTGTATTAAATAAAATAAGTCTAGAGATAATTTAAAGTATATGGGATATATAGGTTATATGCAAATGCTATACCATTGTCTACAAGGAACTTGAATGTCTGTGGATTTTGGTATCAGAGATAAGGTCCTAGCACCAGTCCCCCTTGGATATTGAGGGACAAATGTTTATGTATGGGAGCTTAGTCCTCATCGGGCATATAATTTGAAGTAGAAAAGGAAATGTTATTCAGCATGGTGACTATAGTTAATACTACGTTAATTATTGACTATTAACTATAGTTAATAATACTATATTATATAATTAAAAGTTGCTAAGAGAGTAAACCTTAAAAGTTTTCATCACAAGAAAAAAATTGTAATTGTGTGATAATAGATGTTAATTAAGTTTATTGTAGTAATCATTTTACATTATATACATAAATCATTATGTTGTACACCTAAAACTAACACAATGTTTATATGTCAATTATATTTCAGTTAAAAAAAATAAATGGCATGCTTTAGAAGTAAGCACTATAAAAAAAGACAGCTAAAAGGTTTTAAAATTAATGGATTAAAGGAGCAAGATTGAGGGAAAGGGAAGAAGTCTTTTTTTTTATTGAAAATCTTGACATTTAGAGGAATCGGAAAAAATAAGATAGACTTGCTGACAACCAAAATTTTAATTAAGGACTCCCTTCTCTGGGAAGGTTTTTTCCTTACTGTTTTTGACTGATGGTCATCTTTCAGGCTGCATTCACATTGTAACATGTGACTTAAAATTTTTCTAACCAGAGGGGCTTTAACTGAGCAATTTTGGTTCTTCATTGGCAGGGGCGTCCTCTTTCTAATGCTGCAGGGACTCCAGCCCTACCTTCCTTTATCATGTCATGCTGCCTGTGATCCTAAATTCAGTCATAAAACCAGAGTTCCCTTATCTCTGGCTCAGTGATGCCTTAAATTCTTAGATAGGATAGGGATTTCTTGCTGATTTTCTACACTTCCCCGTTCTCCTCCAAACTACAAAGATTGAAAACAGGCATATAGGAATAGAACTTTTTTGCTTTGCCTTTGGTCTTCTCAAGAGGATAGTCCACATTATGTGGTTCACCTCAACCATTTTGAGCTTTGCAGTTATACTAGGTACTATGTTTGATGCTAAGGGCACAAAGATGAATAAGACACCATCCCCGGCATCAGAGAATTTGTACTGTAGCAGAGGAGGTCAGTAGTAAATAAGTGAGTGAGAAATTGAGTAACAAGTTTAACAATGGAAGAATGTATGTACTAAATAAGGTACATTTCTGCTTTCTGCCCATGGACACTGAAAGTTGTGTATAGTGATGTAAAATGACTATTAGTATAAAATCTATAACTTGGTGTGTGTGTCCTTTTCTCTTCGTTTTAGCTAATAGACCAGTTAAAGCCTGGTGGAAGATTGATATTGCCAGTCGGTCCTGCGGGTGGAAACCAGATGTTGGAGCAGTATGACAAGCTGCAAGATGGCAGTGTCAAAATGAAACCTCTGATGGGAGTGATATACGTGCCTTTAACAGATAAAGAAAAGCAGTGGTCCAGGTGGAAGTGATTTTATCTTCTGCTCTTTCTTCTTCCACACATGCAAGGTGAAAGGGTGTGAATTTTAAGAGATCAGACTGCAAGAGCCGCTTTTTTGGTTGTCACCTTTATGCTACTCCATTTTAACATCAGAAATTCACTACATTAAAAAATGTAGAAAAGTTTTGCATGGTCTGTCCTTCTTTTGATTTAACTCACCTTTGGGAAAGGGGGTGAGACTTGGTTGGCACAAAGGTGTTTTTCTTTTTAAAGAGGCTGTCAGTCACGCTTTGTAAAGTTACTTTATTATCAGCCACTCTGTTTCTATATTGACAACTAATTTTTATATCTGCTATATGGTCATGGAAATGAAGGCTTTCATCTAAAGAGAAGGGATCATTTCCTGCCCTAGTTCATCTTCTGTTATAGCATTTTGTGAAGACAAGGGAAAAGATACTCTTGTCCCAGTTTTCGAAGGTGTCAATGCCAGAGAGGACATTGTCACTCTGAGCTTGACTTCTCTCTTTCAATCAGGTTCATAGATGCCTGACAACTTGTGCTGGTTTTATATCCCGCTGTTATTTCAGAACCACAGTAAGGAAGAAGCTTACCATTTTATACAACAGACTGGTCAATTGTTGAGCTCCTCTAAGTTCCTGGGGAGGGAAGAGGGTTCTGTGAGCGAGTGCCCAGGTCTCACACACCCACCCAAAGGGCCAACAGCATGCGGCATATCTTCAGCACAGCATGGCTCATTTAACGCCCACTTTTGTTTCTGTGTCTCAGCATCATTGGATATTCCCTTTGAAGCCAAGTTTTCTCTGTTTTTTCTCTTCCTTCTTCCCCTGCCCACTCTCTCCAGGGGGAGGGAGTGAGATCCATAAGTAAGACATTAGCTAAGACTACTTGAAATTAACTGCCAAATAAGAAAGGTCTTACTGTTTCCTTGTTTTAGAATCTGTTTTTACTTGACAAGAGTTACTTATTTTAAGAGGATTTCCTAATTAATAAGTAAAATGGCGATTATAGATTTAATGTTGTTGTTTAGTTGCTAAATAGTGTTTGACTCTTTGTGACCCCGTGAACTGCAACACACCAGGCTTCATAGACCTCTCAATTTTGTTTTCTGGGAAGAGGAAAGATACCTTTTTAATGAATGTTTAACAGCAAAAGTGGTAATGAATCTAACTCTGTTTGTTCAGAACTGAGTTTTACTTTGATTAATTCTGACTGGCCATTTTGTTGATCCTTATCAGGAAATGCATTTTAATTCTTCACCTAATATAGTTATTAATAAAGTTAAGGACTTCCCTTGTGGCTCAGCTGGTAAAGAATCCACCTGCAATGCAGGAAACCTGGGTTCGATCCCTGGATTGGGAAGATACCCTGGAAAAGGGAAAGGCTACCCACTCCAGTATTCTGGCATGGAGAATTACATGTATAGCCAGTCCATGGGTTCTTAAACAGTTGGAAATGACTGATCGACTTTCACTTCACAATGTAGTTATATAGCTGTTTTCTTTGAATTCTAACCTGGAGCACAGCCAGGTTAAAGTTTTTTAAAAGCTAGCAGTCTTGTCAATTAGAATCAGATATAGTTACAAACTTCCTTCACTTTGCTTCTTGTATGGTTATATAATTACAAAATATTATGATTGCTGCTCTATAAATGGGGCAAACATATCACTAAAATTACTGAAATATGGTATCAGATAAGAGTGCTTTTTGTCTTTATAACCAGATATATATAAAACGAGTTTTGTTTTTATAACCAGAAGTAGATTTAGCTTGAAGGTAATGAAACTTAAGTTTCTGGGTCCTCACTTGCTTTGGGCCATTCATGGCCTTATACCAAATTTTATTTACATAGTCTTGTTTTTAAGTTTACCTTTTTTTTTTTTCCCCCTTCATAAAGCAGCTCCCCCCTGCCCACTTACCCAATTATATAAGCTTCAGGCTTCCACTTACCTGTATTTTACCCCGATAAGACTAAACTGCTAAGGCACTTCAGTCGTGTCCGACTCTGTGCGACCCCATAGACGGCAGCCCACCAGGCTCCCCAGTCCCTGGGATTCTCCAAGCAAGAACACTGGAAATTTAGAGTAATTTTTAAATCTATGGACAATTGTTCAGTCATTTACCAAATATTTAAGTACACACACACACACACACACACACACACACACACACACTTGGTTTTCCTTTTGGCCTTCAACTTTTTAAAATGCTGAGCAATTTTACATATATGCACATAGGAAACTTTTCTCCAGTTATACTAAGAGGATTTTCTAATTTTTTCTATTGCAAATTTACTATGTTTTCAAACACATTTTCCTACATCCAAAGATGTAGTTCTAATTACAGAGATAATCAGTTACTTAGTTGTAAATCATGAAGTTTAAAGAATATAAAACAGAATCTAGAAATGAAACTGGAAGAAAAAAAACCTGACATTAAAAAAATTTGTGCTGAAAGAAATTCTTAGAAAATAGAATGTTTGAAAGAGTAAAGCATCAACGGTTAACTTAACATCTTAAGGGACCATTCATCTGCTATTCATTTTTGTGTTCATAAACTGTCAGTCAAGGTCCGAGTGTGCTTAGCTAGGATTTTGAAGTGATTTTAATGAAGGGACTATTCAAAGAAATATGGGAAAAGTTAGGGGAACTGTAAAGGATGCGACATAGCCAGGGACCAGGGATTCCCAAGGTGGTAACAAGCTGTTACCACTCCAGACCTAAAGGTGAGGGAACAGTTTTACTGGAACCCACTGAGAGCAGAGACAGGGTGGGGAGCGGGGGTCTCTGACAGGAGCTGTAGCTAGAGAGCAAAGCAGCTGCTCCCACATGTAGGAATCACCTCAGTTCTCTCCCACTGCCCTCTTCTCTCTACCAGGGCATCACAGCAGACAGACTTAACTTTAAGTCAGAGAGGAAGAGGTCCTCAGCCAGATGTAGTCTGAAGTCAGCTCTCACCACCTCCTTCCTTCCCCTTTCCTCCCATGGAGCAGATATCTCTGCTGCTTTTTAAGTTTAGGAATGGAAGAGATTTGAGAGGGCGTCTAGCTTTTATATGTCCTGTTTCTACTGCCATCAGGCTAATCTGTGCTTAAACTGTCCTTGACAGGAAGAAAAAGAGCATCTGTTTTAAATTGCCTTTGAAAAAGCAACATCTAATACTTTTCTTTGGCAATTCTGTTGAGGTGAGGTGAAGGTGAAGTCGCTCAGTTGTGTCCGACTCTTTGCGACCCCGTGGACTGTAACCTACTAGGCTTCTCCATCCGTGGGATTCTCCAGGCAAGAATACTGGAGTGGATTGCCATTTCCTTCTCCAGGGGATCTTCCTGACCCAGGGATCGAACCCAGGTCTCCCGTATTGGAGGCAGATGCTTTAACCTCTGAGCCACCAGGGAAGCCTTTGTTAAATATCTTTAGTGTGATGACCTTCTAATACATCATTAATTCAACAAGTGTGTGTGTGCCCACTATGTGGGCATTGCTGCAGGGCCAGGAATACACAGCTGTGAATTTGAAACTGACCATTCTAGTGGAACTTACAGTCAGGTAGAGGATCCAAAAAATCAAAAAATGAGACAAATAGGCAGTTGGAGTGCAATGTGTTGACTCTGGCTTGAGGCTGGTAGGGAGCAATTGTTCAAGCCAGGCAGTGAAGGGATCAGAATTCCATTTCAGAAAGATAATTTTGGTTGTAGGGTAGAGAATAGATTGGAAAGGGATAAAGCTATAGCCAGAAATAGAAGATACCTGTAGCAAATCAGGGGTGCAGTGATGGTGGGCTGAATTAAAGCAGTGGTGGTAAGGATAGAATGTGATTAAAAAATCATTTATATTTTCTCATCTCACATGGGAATTATGTAAAAAGCTTCCTAAGTCAGTTTCTTGTCAGGCTGCTGCTGCTGCTGGTAAGTCACTTCAGTCGTGTCCGACTCTGTGCAACCCCATAGACGGCAGCCCACCTGGTTCCGCCATCCCTGGGATTCTCCAGGCAAAAACACTGGAGTGGATTGCCATTTCCTTGTCCAATGCATGAAAGTGAAATGTGAAAGTCAAGTCGCTCAGTTGTGTATGGTTTTTTTTCTTAAGGATTAATTTAAAGACTCATCCCAGTGCTTTCTTACAAATATTCCCTTGTTTCTCACCTGCTTTCCATCCTTCTCTAATTGAGGCATCCAGAGCTGGGGGAGTGCTCTGTGAGAGAGATCCAAACTTTGCTGGAAAGGCGTGCTAGAAACTAGATGGGGAAAAAAAAAGAGAGAGGGCTCAGTGGGCATGCTGAATTCTCATGTCAGATAAACCCAGAAACTTGAATATAGACTTTTGTCCTCTTATACTTGGAAAAATATTCCTTGCAGTTCTGATGGATTAATAAAAGGAGAGAGAATGCCAGATAGATAGGCTGTAGACCTAGAATCTGTGGTATTATGTTCAAGACTATAGATAGGTAATAGTTGCATTAGTTGGTTGCAACTAACTAAATACAAATATTTATTTATATTTTATTTTATACATACATGTTTATTTTATATACCTAGAAATCAACATTTTCCTAGTCTTCTGGAAAGTTTTATTTGTTTTAAATAGCCACAGGGTCGATGGAATAAGTCCATCTCTGTTTTGTGAAACAGGAAAGTTTCAGGGTTCTCGTTCCATAAGTACTTTGTCTATTGATGTCTTTTTAAAGTGCCATGTGCGCGTGAAAAGGATGTTATAAGCTGACCGGGCATTTCTAGGATTGAGGGTATAGGTCCTAGCGTGGCCAACTGATCCTGTGTTCTGAATTGTTCTATAATGTCCCTTTTTAATTTCTTTACATGTATTACACAGCATTATGATAAACTTTGCATTTTTAAGGCAAGAATATATTGTTACTTTTGGAATTCTTTTTATGTCTTTCATAATGCTTTGCACAAAGTTAATTGTACAAAGCTTGTATTACCTCAGAAAGCCCATTAATTAGAAAACATTCATAGATTTTGATTGTTATTTCCTGACAGTACATATTTTTCAGTTGTTCTTGATAAAGAATATAAAATACTAGATATTAGTGTCTTAGAGTTATTAGCCTAATAATTATAGGAGTGGATTGCCATTTCCTTCTCCAGGGGATCTTCCTGACCCAGGGATCGAACCCAGGTCTCCCGTATTGGAGGCAGATGCTTTAACCTCTGAGCCACCAGGGAAGCCTTTGTTAAATATCTTTAGTGTGATGACCTTCTAATACATCATTAATTCAACAAGTGTGTGTGTGCCCACTATGTGGGCATTGCTGCAGGGCCAGGAATACACAGCTGTGAATTTGAAACTGACCATTCTAGTGGAACTTACAGTCAGGTAGAGGATCCAAAAAATCAAAAAATGAGACAAATAGGCAGTTGGAGTGCAATGTGTTGACTCTGGCTTGAGGCTGGTAGGGAGCAATTGTTCAAGCCAGGCAGTGAAGGGATCAGAATTCCATTTCAGAAAGATAATTTTGGTTGTAGGGTAGAGAATAGATTGGAAAGGGATAAAGCTATAGCCAGAAATAGAAGATACCTGTAGCAAATCAGGGGTGCAGTGATGGTGGGCTGAATTAAAGCAGTGGTGGTAAGGATAGAATGTGATTAAAAAATCATTTATATTTTCTCATCTCACATGGGAATTATGTAAAAAGCTTCCTAAGTCAGTTTCTTGTCAGGCTGCTGCTGCTGCTGGTAAGTCACTTCAGTCGTGTCCGACTCTGTGCAACCCCATAGACGGCAGCCCACCTGGTTCCGCCATCCCTGGGATTCTCCAGGCAAAAACACTGGAGTGGATTGCCATTTCCTTGTCCAATGCATGAAAGTGAAATGTGAAAGTCAAGTCGCTCAGTTGTGTATGGTTTTTTTTCTTAAGGATTAATTTAAAGACTCATCCCAGTGCTTTCTTACAAATATTCCCTTGTTTCTCACCTGCTTTCCATCCTTCTCTAATTGAGGCATCCAGAGCTGGGGGAGTGCTCTGTGAGAGAGATCCAAACTTTGCTGGAAAGGCGTGCTAGAAACTAGATGGGGAAAAAAAAAGAGAGAGGGCTCAGTGGGCATGCTGAATTCTCATGTCAGATAAACCCAGAAACTTGAATATAGACTTTTGTCCTCTTATACTTGGAAAAATATTCCTTGCAGTTCTGATGGATTAATAAAAGGAGAGAGAATGCCAGATAGATAGGCTGTAGACCTAGAATCTGTGGTATTATGTTCAAGACTATAGATAGGTAATAGTTGCATTAGTTGGTTGCAACTAACTAAATACAAATATTTATTTATATTTTATTTTATACATACATGTTTATTTTATATACCTAGAAATCAACATTTTCCTAGTCTTCTGGAAAGTTTTATTTGTTTTAAATAGCCACAGGGTCGATGGAATAAGTCCATCTCTGTTTTGTGAAACAGGAAAGTTTCAGGGTTCTCGTTCCATAAGTACTTTGTCTATTGATGTCTTTTTAAAGTGCCATGTGCGCGTGAAAAGGATGTTATAAGCTGACCGGGCATTTCTAGGATTGAGGGTATAGGTCCTAGCGTGGCCAACTGATCCTGTGTTCTGAATTGTTCTATAATGTCCCTTTTTAATTTCTTTACATGTATTACACAGCATTATGATAAACTTTGCATTTTTAAGGCAAGAATATATTGTTACTTTTGGAATTCTTTTTATGTCTTTCATAATGCTTTGCACAAAGTTAATTGTACAAAGCTTGTATTACCTCAGAAAGCCCATTAATTAGAAAACATTCATAGATTTTGATTGTTATTTCCTGACAGTACATATTTTTCAGTTGTTCTTGATAAAGAATATAAAATACTAGATATTAGTGTCTTAGAGTTATTAGCCTAATAATTATGTGTATAATTATTTATTATACAATAAAGTAATATGTTATATATAGTTATTAATCCAATTAATATTAAACTAAATGATCTAAACAATCTAAATAATTAAGCTAATGTTAATCTAAATAATATGAAGTCAAGTGGGCCTTAGGAAGCATCACTAAGAACAAAACTAGTTGGATGGAATTCCAGTTGAGCTATTTCAAATCCTGAAAGATGATGCTGTGAAAGTGCTGCACTCAGTATGCCAGCAAATTTGGAAAACTCAGCAGTGGCGACAGGACTGGAAAAGGTCAGTTTTCATTCTAATTTCAGAGAAAGAGAATGCCAAAGAATGTTAATGTTAATCTAAATAATATGAAGTCAAGTGGGCCTTAGGAAGCATCACTAAGAACAAAACTAGTTGGATGGAATTCCAGTTGAGCTATTTCAAATCCTGAAAGATGATGCTGTGAAAGTGCTGCACTCAGTATGCCAGCAAATTTGGAAAACTCAGCAGTGGCGACAGGACTGGAAAAGGTCAGTTTTCATTCTAATTTCAGAGAAAGAGAATGCCAAAGAATGTTCAAACTACTACACAATTGTACTCATCTCACACACTAGTGAAATAATGCTCAAAATCCTCCAAGCCAGGCTTCAGCAGTACGTGAACCATGAACTTCCAGATGTTCAAGCTGGATTTAGAAAATGCAGAAGAACCAGAGATCAAATTGCCAGTATCCGTTGGATCATCAAAAAAGCAAGAGAGTTCCAGAAAAACTTCCGTTTCTGGTTTATTGACTACACCAAATCCTTTAACTGTGGATCACAACAAACTGAAAAATTCTTCAAGAGATGGGAATACCAGACCACCTGACCTGCCTCCTGGGAAATCTGTATGCAGGTCAAGAAACAACAGCTAGAACCGGACAAGGAACAGCAGACTGGTTCCAAATTGGGAAAGGAGTACGTCAAGGCTGTATATTTTCACCCTGCTTATTTAATTTATATGCAGAGTAATGAGAAACACTGGGCTGGAGGAAGCACAAGCTGGAATCAGGATTGCCGGGAGAAATATCAATAACCTCAGATATGCAGATGACACCACCCTTTATGGCAGAAAGCAAAGAAGCACTAGAGAGCTTCTTGATGAAAGAGGAGAGTGAAAAAGTTGGCTTAAAGTTCAACATTCAGAAAACTAAGATCATGGCATCTGGTCCCATCACTTCATGGCAAATAGATGGGGAAACAGTGACAGACTTTATTTTTGGGAGGCCCCAAAATCACTGCAGATGTTGACTGCAGCCATGAAATTAAAAGACTTGCTCCTTGCAAGAAAAGCAATGACCAGCCTAGACAGCATATTAAAAAGCAGAGACATTACTTTGCCAACAAAGGTCCATCTAGTCAAAGCTATGGTTTTTCCATTAGTCATGTATAGATATGAGAGTTGGACCATAAAGAAAACTGAGCCCTGAAGAACTAATGGTTTTGAACTGTGGTGTTGGAAAAGACTCTTGAGAGTCCCTTGGACTACAAGGAGATCCAACTAGTCCATCCTAAAGGAAATCAGTTGTGAATATTCATTGGAAGGACTGATGCTGAAGCTGAAACTCCAATGCTTTGGCCACCTTATGTGAAGAACTGACTCATTGGAAAAGACCCTGATGCTGGGAAAGATTGAAGGTGGGAGGAGAAGGGGATGACAGAGGATGAGATGGTTGGATGGCATCACAGACTCGATGGACATGAGTTTGAGCAAGCTCCAGGAGTTGGTGATGGACAGAGAAGCCTGACATGCTGCAGTCCATGGGGTCACAAAGAGTCAGACATGACTGAGCAACTGAACTGAACTGAATCTAATTAATACTGGCACATATATAGGGCTGCTGTCTATGGCGTCGCACAGAGTCGGACACAACTGAAGTGACTTAGCAGCAGCAGCAGTTTTAAAGAGCCTTTGTAGAAATTTAGTACATATTATTTTTTATTTTAAATGGTCTATGCATGTAAAGTCAGATAAAAATATGGTTATGTAGAATTTTAAATATTAGGAAAAATTAAGGTTAATAGATTTTGGAGTCTTAGCATGTGACAAGGTTATACATGCCATGGCAGCAAATTTTTGGTTTTCCTTAACACATTAAATGTTATAATTCAGATTTGTAAACTTAATTTCTTTTCCTTTTTTTGTGTGTGGGGGTGGGGGGGATACTGTTAATATCCTTGCCTTGTATTTGTTTTCCACAGTAATATTCCTATCAAAGTAGTGTACATGCATTGTAAAAATAGGAAAAAACAAACACAAAAAAATAAAAGTCACCCAATATCCCAGAATCTAGAGATAACCTCTTATTAACATTGTATAGATTTTTTCTTCTTTTCTATGTATCCATAGAAGTATATACATTTCTTTTGTATTCCTGAGATCATAGTTTTATAATCTCTCTTTATTTAATAAAATATCATCAACATTGTCCCTCATCATTAAATATTTTTTAATGGTATGTTTTTTTTCACCAGTTTTATTGAAATATAATTGACATATAGCATTGTAATAGTTTTAGGTGTACAACATAGTGATTTGGTATATTGCAAAATGATCACCACAATAAGTTTAGGTCTTACATTCAAGTCTTTAATCCATTTTGATTTTTTGGGATGTGGTGTTAAGATAGAGGTCCAGTTTCATTCTGTTTTCATGTGGCTGTTCAGTTTGCCCAACACCACTTATTGAAAGACTGTTCTTTCTTCATCATATATTCTTGGCTCCTAATTAATTGACCATATATGCATGAGTTTATTTCTGGGCTCTTTACTCTGTTCCATTGGTCTCTATGTCTGTTTTTATGCCAAGTACCATACTATTTTGATTACTTTGGCTTTGTAATATAGTTGGAAATCAGGAAGTGTGATACCTCCAGTCTTATTGTTCTTTCTAAAGATTGCTTTGGCTACTTGGAGTCTCTTGTGGTCCTGTACAAATTTTAGGATTGTTCTATTTATGTGAAGAATGTCATTGAAATTTTGATAGGGATTTTATTGACTGAGTAGATTACTTTGGATAGTATGGATATTTTAACTATTAACTCTTCCAGTTCATGGGTACAAAATATATTTACATTTATTTGTGTCATCTTCAATATCTTTTGTTAACATTCTATAGTTTTCAGTGTACAACTCTTTCACCTCCTTGGTTAAATTTACTTCTAGATATTTTATTCTTTTTGCTATAATTGTAAATGAGATTGTTTTCTTAATTTTTCTTTTGATAGTTTATTATTAGTATATAGAAACAACTAATTTTAGTTAGTTATCATCTGCAAAAAGAGACAGTTTTACGTCTTTCTTTCCGATTTTGATGCCTTTTATTTCTTTTTCTTGCCTAATTGCTCTGGCTAGGATTTCCAGTACTATGTTGAATAAAAGTGGCGAGAGTGGGCATCCTTGTCTTGTTCCTGATTTTAGAGGAAAAGCTTTCAGTTTTTCACCATTGAGAATGATGTTAGCTGTGAGCTTGTCATATGTGGCCTTTATTATGTTGAGGTACGTTCCCTCTATACCCAGTTTGTTGAGAGTTTTTAATCCTTTTCCCTTTTCAAAAAATTTTTTAAATGGAGAGGATATTTAGAAATGTTGTACTATATTGTTGGGCAATAAGGATATTTATTGACAAAATCCTTAGTACCTTGCAACTGTAAAATGTGGTAAAATTATTAAAAAACAATAATATCTTTAATTCATATTTTTAAAACCATGAGTAAATTTATGAATAGAGCATTATGCAAGTAAACTCTTTGAAGAGTAAGTATTTTAATGCATGAATTTCAGTAAAAGCTGTTTTATGAGAGTTATAGTACTTATATTATTTGGAAGAATATAGTAAGAGGAACCAGAACTGATAACTTACTATTTGACAGATAATCCAGTACTGTATGATAAAGACAGCTTATGGGAGAAGTCATTTTTAAAATATTTTCTTGCACAATTTATAAAATTCATATTTTATATAAAATACCATATTGTCCAAAAATCCCGTAATTCACCACATACCTGGGAAATTTTAGCTCTTTATTTATCTTTCCTTCAAATTTATTTAACAGCTTTTTAAAAACTTAAAAAAAAATTTATTACAGGCAGGTTGCAAGAATTGTGCAAAGAACTGAATTTCTTCATCCAGAGTTAACAATTATTAACACTTTCCACATTCCTTTTCATTCCCTCCCTCTCTCTCTCTCTTTCTCTCTCTCTCTCTCTCTCTATATATATATACACATACACACACACACATAACATTTTTTTTCCCTGAATCATTTGATATTTAGTTGCAAACATCATACTTTTTTACCCCTAAAGTACTTGAGTATTTAACAGTGTAGCTTGTTACTCAGATAATCCTCAAATAAGAAGCTTTTCTGGTAGCTTTATTTTTTCACTTTTAGCAGCTTTATTGAGGTATAGTTTATATACCATACAGTTTGCTTTAGACTGCATTTTCATTCCTGCCTTCCTCTCACTGGCAGTTGCTGGTACAGTGCTGCAGCTGGCTGAGCGAATGGTTTCTCTTAGAGCTGATAAAGCTGCCTTATGAAATCAGCTGACAGGTATATTATACCTATAGATGATGCTTTTTCTCACAGAATTTGGGTTGAGATTGACCCATTCAGTGATTGCTCAACAATATACTTAACAGATACTCTACAAACAAAAGACTAAATTTTTGTCCAGTTTTGTGAATATAAACACTTAACTCTAAATACTTACATTATTATTTTACAGTAACTAGTATTAGCAAGATCCTGGATCTAAAAGTTATCATTTCCCTAAATTTTTGGTCTTGAAGGAAGAAGATTACTTTTGAATTGAAAAATAAAGAATTCAGGCCCTTCAGTTTCCATCCTTCACTCCGGAGTAGCATGAACGATGTTTGGAATGGCTGATTTCCATGTTGGCTTTGACCTGAGTCATTTGCTTAGTTTTTTTTTTCTTTTTTTAATGTAATATATTGCTTGGGGATCAGTATATTTTTACTGATTTATTAGTTGTATCTAAACTGTTAGAAAGCCAAGTTTTATCATATGTAACTCCTACTTATATATTTCTTTCTTTCTCCCCCCAGGGATGAACTGTAAAAGCAACATCAGCTTGACCAGTATAATAATATTACAGTGGATTGCTCATCTCAGTCCTCAAAGCTTTTGAAAATCAACAGCATCACAGCTTGTTTTGAACTTTCTTACACTATTTTCAGCATGAAAATGTGTGGATTTGTGGGATTTCTAATTCTTCAGAGAGGCACAGAGGCCAGATTGGAAAGAAGAAGGATGCAAAATATAAATTTGTGTATTATTACTTTAACATGCCCACGTTTTCCTTTAAATATTAAAAGAAGGGGTTCTGCAAAATGGAAAACATGGTTTGTGAATTGATTTTGAGGAGTGACTTTTCTTAGGCACTTAATTCTGTTCTAATGTTAATTTATCGAATTGCTTTTGTGCATCAGATAACACCACCATTCACAAGTTAAGATTCTTGGTTTTTGGGTGTATGTTAGATGCTACTAAGAAAATAGAGATGAGCTTCCTTTTTAAAGCTTTTGATGTGGTGTCATAGAATAGCATGTTGTAGATACAATCAGCTGCTTTGTTACCTTAAAACTAAGCATTTGTAAATATTAAAACTTAAGGAGATGGCAGGTAATGTCCCTTAAAACACTCAGCTGTTCAGATTGGACATAACTGACATGGTTCTTCCTTTTTCTCTTTAAAAATGATAGGAGACTTGTAGCTTAGTATTGTTTTTTCTGTTTCTAACTTGCTGCTCATAATGTATATGGATTTAACATGCTGTGTAAGCTGTGTCCTAGTTACTGAACAGTTTATGCAGTGCTGCTTTGCCAAATAAAGTTAAAAGTGAAAGAGGCATTGATGGTGTTTGAATATAGAAGAACCATATGTCCACCAGGTACAGAATGCTAAGATCACGGAGAAAACGTTGTTTTTCTGATGCTCCATTTTGTGAGATCTGAGTAAGTTAAGAGCATTAATCTAACTGCACATTTGAGGAATGTAACTGTTTCTTGGGGACAAGAACTTCACCTCATTTATTATTTTTCTTTGCCTAACACAGGGCCTCTTGTAGATGTACCATATATGCTGAATGAATGAATAAATTGACTTGATGTCAAGAAAGAACAGGTTAAGGATAAATTTACCAAAACCCATCTATGACCTACAAATAGACTTATTAATATAACGAGTGTAAAATGAGTTTAAGTCAGTAACACGTTGGGATCTTGCTTAAATGTTGTGATCTTCGATTTTATGGCAGGATATTAGTTTTTTAAAGGGCTCTAAATCTTGAAGACAAAAGTCCGTCTAGTCAAGGCTATGGTTTTTCCAGTGGTCATGTATGGGTGTGAGAGTTGGACTGTGAAGAAGGCAGAGTGCCAAAGAATTGATGCTTTTGAACTGTGGTGTTGGAGAAGACTCTTGAGAGTCCCTTGGACTGCAAGGAGATCCAACCAGTCCATTCTGAAGGAGATCAACCCTGGGATTTCTTTGGAAGGAATGATGCTAAAGCTGAAACTCCAGTACTTTGGCCACCTCATGTGAAGAGTTGACTCACTGGAGAAGACTCTGATGCTGGGAGGGATTGGGGGCAGGAGGAGAAGGGGACGACCGAGGATGAGATGGCTGGATGGCATCACGGATTCGATGGACGTGAGTCTGAGTGAACTCCGGGAGTTGGTGATGGACAGGGAGGCCTGGCGTGCTGCGATTCATGGGGTCGCAAAGAGTCGGACACGACTGAGCGACTGACTGAAATCTTTAAGAAATACATGCTCTTGAAGCTATCAGGACTGGCACTCCCAGCAAAGCCCTTCCCTCTGTTGTGTGCAAGCGTGTATGATTCTGGCAGGCAGAGCTTTAGCGAGGTGCTGAGGCAACTTTCCTCCACCTCAAAGTTAAAGTCTAAAATATTACTTCTTAGAAAATAGCTTTTAAAAAATTGTACATACATCTTTGACTAGTGTCTCTTCTTGGGCAATGTCTTAGGCACAGGAAACTTGCATTAGTTGATGACCAAAACTTGTGAGTTCATTGCTGGCTTCAGTTTGCTGTGGTTAGTATTGCTTCTGGACTCAGGCCATGAATTCTTTTGATCCAGGACTTGTCATTTGCGATAGCTTCAAAGGTCAAATATTCTCAAGGACTTAAATTAATTCTTCAACTTATTCACTCATCTGTATCTTTCCTAGCCATGATCAACAATTTATGTTAATTCTCTTTGTTAGGTTTTGGGGATAGAAAAAGGCCCTAACTCTCAAGGGGTGTGTAGTCTGTAGTCCATTTGAGGGGACAATTTATAAATCTGATAAGACTAATAAGTGGCATCTGATTGGTGAAGACACATGCTATGCCAAACCTTGCTCTTGGATTTCACACTTTTTGAATTAAAAAATGTTTAGGAATTTCCCTGGGAGTTTAGCGGTTAAGACTCCAAGCTTCCACTGCAGGAGCTGGGCTTTGATCCTTGGTTAGGGAACAGAAATCCCAAATGCCATGTGGCCAAAAAAAAAAAAAAAACCCCAAAATATTTTTTTTAAATGTTGAATAAGGAGGATTGGATTTTAAGCAAGCACCATTTATTAATGGGTAAAGATGAATGAATTTTAACTATATGAACTTTTAATTTACATATGTTTTGCTCAAGGAAGAGACCAAATAGAGCACCACTAAGAAATCCTGCTTGAAGAGAACTGGCTGGCCCTTGGGGCCCAAGGAAGTTTGTGTTTATATATTATAATAAAGAGGAAAAAGCCTGATAATTTCCCTATGCTTAATCCTTCCAGTATCACGGCTGCCGCAGTCATGTTGGTTCCCCCCTTCAGGCTCTTTTTTTTCTAACTGACCTGTGTTGTCTGGGGTAGGACTCTCCCGTGCCCCCTTGCTTTGGTTCCTAGAGTGCTCTCCTGGGCCGTGAAAGCCTGCCTCCTTTCCTCATTCTCTCCCCACCCCCATCGCCATTTCCTGTGCTGCTTTTCTTCCCTCTCCCTTCACTTCCTTCCCTTTTTCTTTCCTAACATGAGAGGAAGTTCTAGGGCTTCTGGGTCTAAAGAACTCATCCTCACTTGGGTGGAGTATCCAGGCTGGTGATGGTAATAGTGAGGATACTTTAAGTATTAATACAAGAGGCAATGATCCAGGGACCTAGGGCAGCTGAGGTGAGGTGAGGTGAAGTCGCTCAGTCGTGTCCGACTCTTTGCGATCCATCCATGGGATTCTCCAGGCAAGAATACTGGAGTAGATTGCCATTTCCTTCTCCAGGGGATCTTCCCGACCCAGGGATCGAACCCAGGTCTCCCGCATTGGAGGCAGATGCTTTAACCTCTGAGCCACCAGGGAAGCCCAGGGCAGCTGAGGACATCTGTATTTGAATTCCCACGCCTTGAACATTACTAGGCCCCTTACAGCCTTGCATCACATTGAATAATTTCTTTTGCCAGCACTATTTGTTTATTTAGGTTTGTTGGTGATTATCCTATCAGGATTTTGCCTAGAAATTAGCTTATGGATCAAAGAGGCTGCAGAATTTCCACGATAACACTTTTGTATCAGTTTTCAATCAATAGTAAAAAGGATATTTTCTTGGGGCAGGGTGGGGGGAAGACCTGTGCTACCACTGTCCAGTGTCATGAGAGAAGATACACAGCATATGACTAGCCAAAGGAAAAATTCAAAATTCAAGTACGGTTTCTATTGACTATGCATCACTTTTGCACCATCATAAAGGAAGAAAAAAAGGTAAGTCCAAGAAACATGAAACTGGAGACCATCTGTACTAGTAAGTATTATATTAAAAGTTGTAAAAAAAAAAAAAGGCTTAAGAATAAAATACAATTTATTAAAGAATATTGTACACATAGATATGGGACATCTTTTTATCAAGAATTTCAACACCATAGCAATACTAGATTGTGTTTTAGTTTCTTCATGTATAAAAGATGTGCTGAAAGATGCATGCCTCAACAGTTTTTATTTTATTGAATATGGCTGTAGGTGACATCCTTCTATATGAAAACAAACCGCACAGCATCACATAAAGAATACAAGCATCTTGAGTTCATACATACAGTCATTTCTCTAAACTCCTTAAGGAGAAATTTAAATCTTTGCTCAACTCTAAAATTCAACAAAATGCTCGAGTTTCTCAGGAAATAAAAAATAACCAATTTCTTTGTTTTCCGACCACTAACTACCCATTTCTTAATATATATCTCCGATCCAAATTAAGTCCCTTGCTAAAGGAACAACCTACATCAGGTTCAGTCTAAACATAGTTTTCTAGAGGGTTTTCAAGTATCTTAAAAGATTTACCACTTATGGTAAAAAAAAAAAAAAAAAATCTATTATATAAATAGAACACATTATACATTCGCCTCAGTAGAGTAATTTCTAGAATGTGTATTGTCCCAGCGTTAAGCAATGGTGGAAATAATACGCCTTTAAAATCCTACAGATTAAATGGTAAAAGATGCTAAGCTAGTTGCTGGTTTTCTATAAAGATGAATTTGTGCAAAACTCCCTTATGCTCTGGGAATATATAAGCCTGGCATTAGCTGTTTGCATACTGTAACATTTTAGAGTATTAAATAAATAACGGTAAAACTGCATCACTCCACTGAAAGGAAGGATCACCGATTCTTAAGTTGATTATTTATTCATGAATCACTGAGTCTTATTTTTGCAAAAGCTGTACCCAGAGATCCATTCAGTGTTGTTTTTCCATTTGAATACGGTTTTTTTCCTTCCCTCAACACTAATGTTGAAAACCAGTGACTGTATAAGTGAGCTGCTATGTTCTGGACCATTGAGCAGCGTTGAGTAGATCCAAGAAAGAACTAAACCTCCTCCTTGCTCATTTTTCCCTAAGTGTCTGTTAAGCTTTTGACCTGCCAGGTTCTCTGCTTCTGCTTTGATTTCCTATCTCACTTGATGACCATGTTAGAATCCAAAGTCTGAGTTACTGTCCTTTGGGAAAATGAAGCAGCCACATGACATGATGCCAATCAGCCATTGGAAAGTACTGCCATTTACCTTCCCAGAGGCCTCATTGACCTGATCATTAGGCTTATAGCTTAGATATTCCTGCCACAGATAATATCTCATTGAAGGTGTGTGCTCACTTGAGATTCATCCCCAGAAACAGGTTTTGAAGCGGAGGAGGGAAAGGAGAGCACTAGAAGCTGAAAGGAAGGGGAAGGCCACAGGACAGGGGACGCGGGGTGCTGTGAAGTGCCAACGGCTGGCTTCTGTGAAGCAAAGTGTTAACACCGCCATGGTCAGGCACCTCTAGAGACACTGAATTTTCTGCCTTGGCTAACTACAAATTCCTATTTTTAGGGATAGCTTACATAAATCAGATTTGTAAAAGTCTTTAATCATGTGGACTCCTCTAAATTTCAAAATATGTTACATACTTCCTGAGGAAAATCAATAAATAAAAAGGTTGAGTATTTGCAGAATCTTCCAGGGTTTCCAGTAGTTTTCTTAGCTTAGTTAAAAACAGAAGAGGTAATAAATATCAGGACCCAAACTATGTATAAATTATAAGTGAAACATGTCCTTGCCCTCAGCTATTTAGATTCCACTTATTATAGATACATCCCATTTATGAGGTAGTCAGATTCCTCAGATGTAATGGGACGAGCTTTTTTAAGTTTCTGTTTCACCAGTCGTAGTCGACAGGCAACCATGAGAAGCAGCAAAGCAGTGATAGCCAAACCCAGGGCCAGAGGTAGCACTGCACCTGTGCAAGGTCAGAAACGAACAAGGGTGAGTCAGTGATTAAGAACAATGACAGCTACAATCTACTACAGGATAAACGCGGCATGCACTGTTTTATTTAACTTGAACAACTCAGTAGGTACTTGTACTACGACAAGTACTCCTGATACTACAAGTAGGTACTTGTACTACCTCTGTTTGGCAGATTAACTGAGGTACAGAAAGATTAAGTAATTGGCCTAAGAGCACACAGCTTGTAAACTGAAGGCCTAGGTCTCAAACACAGACTTCCTTAAAGCCAACTTGTGTGGCAAGTTTCTACGAGATGCATATGCCATCAGCAGGTACAAATGTTGCAGTCAGACACCCCTATATCCAACTTTAATAGACATCCTGTAAACAGACAACTGCAAAGACACTGTAGCCATAGGAAATATGTTCATTGTAGCTTACATTTACGGATTCATACATGATCATTCTCCATTAAAATAAATATGGACAAACTCCTGATTCCTTGCTCTGGTTAGGGCTTAAAGGCATTTTTATTTCCTAAAGCCAGAGAACCTACTCTCAGCCTGTAGAACCATTATAAAAACTTGAGGAAGTGACTTCCCTGGTGGTCTAGTGGCTAGGGCTGCACTCCCAATGCAAGGGGTCCAGGTTCAATCCCTGGGCAGGGAACTAAGAAACTGAGTGTTTGGGTGTTGCAACTAAACATCATGCATGCTGCAACCAAGACCTGGTGCAGCCAAATAAATACTTAGAAAAAAAAAACTTAAGCAAAAAATCTCTACTTTTCCTTCACGGGTTTTTTTTCCCTGTGGGGTTAGGTCCTAGACACCTAGACTAGAAGCATCTTTTAGAGCCGTCCAGGAGTCCGGAAGGGACAGAGTGTACCCCAGATCAGTCTGTCTTATCAAGCTCAGCAGGGTCTATTCTTAGTCTACCCTGCTCTCTAGTCAGGCCAGGCTTGGAGATGGTATGGCGGAGATATTTTTAGCTACAGGGGCCTTGCCAACTGGTGGAACTAGAAGAGCAAAAATCTCCATTGCATAAACTGACTTCATAATATTTTCTTTCATTTATTTATTCATTCATTTTGCATTAATAGCCATGTGCCTGACACTGGTAATCAAAGATAGTAAAGAGCACTTTATACATGAAGTGCTTTAATTCTCACAACCACCATATGAGTTTGTACTATTTGTATCCCCATTTTACAAATGCGGGAACTAAGTTATCGAGGATTAAGTGGCTTGACTAAGTATGGTTAGTGGTACAGACAGTACAGTTTCAGAACCACTATGTATACCACTTCTTCAAAAGTTAACTGAGATCATTTTCTAATGACTTCAAATCTGGGTAAGAAAGACATTTAAATGAAAAGATACAACAAAGTATTATAGTTACTATGGTAGAATTATATATGAAGTGCAGGTATAAGAAGGAGTGGTCCATGCATCTGATTCCTAGGACTTTTGCTTGCACGATTTAGATGAGTGATGGAGCTTGTTTGGGGTAGGTGAGGGAGATTATTTTTTGACAGTTTCATATTGAGATGCCTACAGCCAATCCAGGTAGAATTTTCTATTAGGTTCTTTGATTAGTTGGGCTTAAATGTGTGAAGGGCTGGGACTTCTCTGGTGGTCCAGTGGCTAAGAATCGGCCTGCCAAATGTGGGAGACATGGGTTCGATCCCTGACCTGGGAAGATTCCACGTGTCACGGAGCAACTAAGCCCCTACACCACAACTGCCGAGCCCGTGTGCCGCAACTACTGAAGCCCACGTCTCCTGGAGCCTGTGCTCTGCACCAAGAGAAGCCACTGCAAGAAGAAGCCTTCACACCGCAACTAGAGAGGGGTCCCTGCTCACCACAACTAGAGAAAGCTCGAGCACAGCAGCCAAGACCTAGCACAGCAACAGTAAGGTAGATAATAAAATTTTAAAAAATACGTGGAGCCCTTTAGGATTAAGGTGGTGGTTGCAGCTACAAAACTGGGTGAGACTTCCAGAGAGAAAGGGAAGAGAGAAGAGGGCCAGGACCAAGGCTCTAGTAGACATCAACACTAAAGAGGGCAGACAAAGAAGAGAACCAGAAAGCATAGAAAGAGACGTGTCAGAGGGATGGCTGGCAACCAACCGAGCGGTGAGTCCTGGAAGCAGAGGGCCGAGGCTATTTCAAGAGGACAGTGGTCAGCAGAATCGAATGCTAAGGAAAGGTCAAGTGAGGCAAGGCCTGGAGAGGCCACTGAGCTTGGCAATTGGGAGTTCATTTACAGGGAGATTGAAGGCTGAGGGATGCTGTTTTGTCTCTTGTATATTTTGAGAGCTGAATGTGTCTAGGGGAATGAACCAGTGGAGATTATAAACATGGGGAGTTAATAAAGGATGGAAAAACAAATTTGAGGTGCTAAGGAGCTGCATCAAGGTCAGGGGAGGATACTGACCTTGGAAAGAGAGGATACCTTGTTCTTTGGCACTGGAGGGAAGGAAGAGACGGTGGGGGACTTCCCAGGTGGTCCCCAATGCAGGGGACATGGCTTTGATCCCTGGTTGGGGGACTAAGATCCCACATACAGCACAGTGGGGCCAAGAAGAAAAAAAAGAGAGGGTGGGTACTGCCAGGTACTAGGGGCAAGTAACTGAGAAAGTTCACTGCTGATGGTGGTGGTGGTTTAGTCACTAAGTCATGTCTGACTCTTGCAGCCCCGTGGACTGTAGCCCACCAGGCTCCTCTGTCCATGGGATTCTCCAGGCAAGAATACGGGAGTGGGTTCTCATGCCCTCCTCCAGAGGATCTTCTCGACCCTGAGATCGAATTTGAGTCTCTTGTGTCTCCTGCATTGACAGACAGGTTCTTCACCACTAGCGCCAGCTGGGATAGCTTTGATTTTCTGAGCTTAAAATCATTCCCAGGTATAGCTGGCCTCCTCTCCAAGACAAGAGGAGCTGGAGCTGAATACACACAAATGGCATTTCAACCTCTGGTATATTTGTGGAATCCTAGGTAAAACTCCTGAAGAAAATTCTCAAGAACATTCTGGAACTGCCTGGGTTAAGGAGGATGGGATGAGGAGGTTGCATCAGTGACTCTTGATGCAAAACAGTGTTTTGAGTGAGTCCAGTATTCCCAAGGGCTTCCCAGGTAGCTCGGTGGCAAGAATCTGCCTGCCAAAGCAGGAGACGCTGGAGGCGTGGGTTTGATCCCTGGGTCGGGAAGATCCCCTGGAAAAGGACATGGCAACCACTACAGTATTCTTACCTGGAAAACCCCATGGACAGAGGAAGCTAGGAGGCCACAGTCCATGGGGATGCAAAGAGTTGGACACGACTGAGCATACATGCACAGTATTCCCAAAGAGAATGGTAAAAGATAAAAGTCTGTGATAAACCAACCATCTAGAATTTGACTCTCGAGCTGGTGCACACATTCCAGTTTCCTAATGGTGACCCTGAGGAAAGTTCTGAAAGGGCTCAGTTTGGCCCTGAAGATGTCAGTTTCCTTGCATCTTCCGGTACTAGTCACAAAGATGCATAGGTTGCAAAGGAACTGGATAAAAGAGAGACTTTGGTCAACCCTAGGAATCTAAAACTATTTCTTACAAACTGGATCCCAACACCCAGCCCCAGTTCTGCTTGTTCAGGGAAGGAAATTGATTACAGGTTGCCTTTCTAAACACATGTGACTTGTCTGAAGATGAACACCAGCGTTTAGGCTTCAGAAGAGAGCTATGATTGAAGACCCCAGTCCCAAGAATGGGACTCACACGGAGCTATGGCAATCATAAAACAGCATATAATCTAAGGGGATTTTCTGTTTGCCAAAATCAGATATAGCTTCCCAAGTGGCTCAGTAGTAAAGAATCTGCCTGCCAATGCAGGAAAGGAGGGTTCAGTCCCTGGGTCTGGAAGATTCCCTGGAGAAGGGAATAGCTACCCACTCCAGTATTCTTCCTGGAGAATCCCATGGACAGAGGAGCCTGGCAGGATGCAGTCTATGGGGTCTCAAAGAATTGGACAGGACTGAAGAGACTTAACATACACACACACACACACACACATTCTCTTCTAAAACACACCATGCTAGTTTTCTCCGAAATGAGTTAAGTAGATGAACTGGGTCTTCTGTTCATAAGCGTGGGAGTGACACTCAGCTATGTAACAATTAGGACAGGCACCGGGCAATTAGAACCAAAGGTCTCTGGACACATCTGGCCATGGAGGCTAGGGGTGAGCCCCGTTCTCTGTGTCTGTCGGCAGGAGGAAGGCTCTTTTTTTCCTCTTTAATTTATTGTTTGGCTGCAGCACTGGGTCTCTGTTGCTGTGAGCAGAGGCAGTTACTCTCTGGTTGCGCAGCGCTGGCTTCACCTTGTGGTGGCTTCTCTTGCTGTGGCGCAGAGGCTTAATTGTTCCACAGCGTGAGGAATCTCCCCGGATCAGGGATTGAACTGGCGTCCCCTGCATTGGTAGGCAGATTCTCAACCACCGGACCACCAGGGAAGTCCAACAGGCTCTTTTTATTCAAATATCCTGGGACAGCTAAGCCCAGCAGGTCTGCAGACTGGGCAGCATCTAGATACTTGATATCTGGATTATTTTATTATTTATTATTTAAAATTTTATTATTAAAAATTTATGTATTATTTAACGATTTTATTTACAAATTATATGTGACCATTGTTACGAGACTCCTTCTAGGATAAAAAGAAAGTTTTCTCAATGTTTAGATCTGTAGCTTAATAATATTTGGTTCTCCTAAATTTTATTTTACTAATTAGTTTGTGAGATTTAGGATCAAAATCTAACTTTCTACAGGACTATGTTGAAAGTGTTTCCTATCTAGTTAAAAATAACCCAAACCATGAAATTACAGTATTCTTCTTCTACTTACTAAATATCCCCTCTACCTCCTGCACCCTTTTCCCGTTCCTGTGTCTTCCGTCTCTTGTCACTGAAGCACTTGGAGAGAGAACAGTATACTCTAACACCTCTGCCCTTGTTGATCACAAATAACAGTCATAATAACCATCATTTATATGGCTTATTGCATGAGCCAAGCAATATGCTAAAAGCTCTATAGTGATGTCCTATCTATTCTCCCTAACAGCCCCCTGAGGCAGGTATAGTTATTACGCCCGTCTGACCAATGAGGAAATTGAGACGCAGAGAGAAGATAACCGGTCATGGAGCTGGTGATGGAGCAGGGGATTTGAACCTTGGCATCTGATCCTAGAGCTCATGTTCTTAACCACTGTGTCCTGAGTACCTACTCATTCCACAGAATGTTAGCCCTGGAAAGGGACTGGAGTGATCACCCACTCCAGTCAACTCAGAGAACAGAAAGCTGAGGACCAAAGCTGTGAAGATGATAGTTCAAGAGCCCCAAGATGAAGTGTGATACAGAAGATGAGAATACACAATTTTTCCAACCCATATACCCTGCTCTTGTCATGAACTCTTGCAGATTCACTTAATAAGCTCAGCTACAGGATACATGGTTCTGCAGTTGTTCTGACTCTGCAGTGAATTTCCAAGGTGAGCATTTACCTGCTTCTGGGGCTGGGTGTTCCCCTCCACCTCGATTGCTCTTTGACTCAAAAATATAATTTTCCTCTTTTCTGTTCTTCCCTGAGGAACCACCATCTGTGGAAAATAAATAAAACATGTTGAAGGTGCATCAGAAACTTCAGGAAATAGACATGAAAATACAGCCTCATATATATAAATATATATTAATATTAATTAATATATTATATATTATATATATTAAGGAAGGGCTTAAAGAAAGGACTTACAGGCTTTATTTCTTCAATAAACATAGGCCTACATTTGATACTAAAACACGAGATAAACAATGTGACAAACTGAATACAGCAGAGGTGAGGCTAGTGAAAATCCACTGGACGGAGATGGGAAACAAGCTCACCACTCCAGAGCTTACCCCTCACTCCACCCCCACCCCTACCCCTCCACCCAGAGAAGGAAGGAAAAAGCTCAGCTAGAAAAGTCAAGGGTTAGGGTTGGACTTTATACCATAGAACGCAGAAACAGTCCAGAAACATTTTTTTCTTTAGAAACTGAACAGCGAGCACACATAAGTCACTCACAAAGCTACTTCACTTTCTTACCTCAACGCTGGTTGGCAGGCATTAATAGCTCTGTTGCCCTTTTTTTCTTTTTTTTCTGGGTAGTCTCAGAGAGGTTCAGTCCTTACCTGGCTTCAATCAAGTAATCAGTGAGTCATGGGGTTGAGATTTAAACTCAGATGTGTCTAACTGCTTGTTGGTAGAAACCAGCACTTCTGACTTAATGATAGCTTGTTCATTGTTTAACTGTTCTATTCAGTTATAACATACTCCTGAGAGCAAATGTAACAGAAGATTAAATCTTAGAATTTTCATCTCAGCTTCTGATGAGCCATGGCTGTGTCATTCTATTATCTGCCATCTAGGAATTCATAGCACTTGTCGGCTTAATGATATTGACAATATCATAATGAATGAGTTAGTGGGGTTACCCTCATGCTGCTGCTGCTGCTAAGTCGCTTCAGTTTTGTCTGACTCTGTGCGACCCCATAGACGGCAGCCCACCAGGCTCCCCTGTCCCTGGGATTCTCCACGCAAGAACACTGGAGTGGGTTGCTATTTCCTTCTCCAATGCATGAAAGTAAAAAGTGAAAGTGAAGTCGCTCAGTCGTGTCTGACTCTTCACGACCCCATGGACTGCAGCCTACCAGGCTCCTCCGTCCATGGGATTTTCCAGGTAAGAGTACTGGAGTGGGGTGCCATCGCCTTCTCCGGGAGTTACCCTCATGCTGAAGTATAATTTCAGGTGAGACTTTTGCAAAATAAAATGCTCAGTGGAAATGAATCAGAAGTGATCTGCTGACGTAAGGAATTTTATGAAGAAACAAACAAAAAACTAAAGCTTCTTCAGCATATTGAAAACGAGGGACATGAATTTGCCAACAAAGGTCCATCTAGTCAAGGCTATGTTTTTCCAGTGGTCTCTGTATGGATGTGAGAGTTGGACTATAAAGAAAGCTGAGCGCTGAAGAATTGATGCTTTTGAACTGTGGTGTTGGAGAGGACTCTTGAGTGTCCCTTGGACTGCAAGCAGATCTAACCAGTCCATCCTAAAGGAGATCAGTCCTTAGTGTTCATTGGAAGGACTAATGTTGAAGCTGAAACTCCAATACTATGGCCACCTGATTCGAAGAGCTGACTCATTGGAAAAGATCCTGATGCTAGGAAAGATTGAGGGTAGGAGGATAAGGGGACGACAGAGGATGAGATAGTTGGATGGAATCATCAACTCAATGGACATGAGTTTGGGTAAACTCCAGGAGTTGGTGATGGACAGGGAGGCCTGGCATGTTGTAGTCCATGGGGTCAAAAAGAGTTGGACACAACTGAGCAACCGAATTGAACTGAACTGAACTGATGGGACCAGATGTTATGATGTTAGGTTTCTGAATGTTGAGTTTTAAGCCTACTTTTTCACTCTCCTCTTTCACTTTCATCAAGAGGCTCTTTAGTTCTTCTTCACTTTCTGCCATAAGAGCGGTGTCATTTGCACATCTGAAGTTATTGATATTTCTCCCGGCAATCTTGATTCCAGCCTGTGCTTCACTGAACCCAGCATTTCTCATGATGTACTCTGCATAAAAGTTAAATAAGCAGGGTGACAACATATGGCTTTGACGTACTCCTTTCCCAATTTGGAACGAGTCTATTGTTCCATGTCCGGTTCTAACTGTTGCTTCTTGACTTGCATACAGATTAATCAGGAGGCAGGTCAGGTGGTCTGGTATTACCTTCTCTTTAAGAATTTTCCATAGCTTGTTGTGATCCACATAGTCAAAGGCTTTGGGGTAGTAAATAAAGCAGAAGTATATGTTTTTCTGGAACTCTCTTGCTTTTTCAAAGATCCAACACATGTTGGCAATTTGATCTCTGGTTCCTCTGCCTTTTCTAAATCCAGCTTGAACATCTGGAAGTTCACGGTTCATGTACTGTTGAAGCCTGGCTTGGAGAATTTTAACCATTACTTTGCTAGGGAGTGAGATGAGTACAATTGTGAGGTAGTTTGAACATTCTTTGTCACTGCCTTTCTTTAACAAATAGATTCAAGGGATCAGATTTGATAAACAGTGCCTGAAGAATTGTGGATGGAGATTCAAGACATTGTACAGGAGGCAGTGATCAAGACCATCCCCAAGAAAAAGAAATTCAAAAAGGCAAAATGGTTGTCCAAGGAGGCCTTACAAACAGCTGAGAAAGGAAAAGACTTAAAAGGTGAAGGAGAAAAGGAAAGATATACCCATTTGAATGCAGAATTCCAAAGAATAACAGGAGAGATAATAAGAAAGCCTTCCTCAGTGATCAGTGCAAAGAAATAGAAGAAAATAATAGAATAGGAAAGACTAGATATCTCTTCAAGAAAATTAGAGATACCAAGGGAACATTTCATGCAAAGATGGGCACAATAAAGGACAGAAATGGGATGGGATCTAACAGAGGCAGAAGATATTAAGAAGAGATGGCAAGAATACACAGAAGAACTATACAAAAAAGATCTTCATGACCCAGATAACCACGATGGTGTGATCACTCACCTAGAGCCAGACATCCTGGAATGTGAAGTCAAGTGGGCCTTAGAAAGTATCACTACAAACAAAGCTAGTGGAGGTGATGGAATTCCAGTTGAGCTATTTCACATCCTAAAAGATGATGCTGTCAAATTACTGCACTCAATATGCCAGCAAATTGGAAAACTCAGCAGTGGCCACAGAACTGGAAAAGGTCAGTTTTCATTCCAATCCCAAAGAAAGGCAAAGCCAAATAATGTACCAGAATACTTGAGTATATTTAAAGGCGTCTGCTGATTATAGCTCATTAGATGATATTTTCCAAAGAAGTTAGGTCAATGAAAGAGGACCTACTCCCTTCAAAATAAGTTTGTGGAAATAGCCATCTGATTATCTTCATTTGTGACAAGTACATTTATTTAACTAAATCTTCCATTCATTTGAGAATCCGGTTGATTCCCACCACCATGCAGGAAGACAATAGACTATTCAGAATGAAAACAAGAAATATGGGGCATGTGAAAAAAAAAAAGAAACCCTTTAAATATCCTTTGCGAGAATGTCCTCTCTGAATAAAATACTTTCCATGATAATCCAAAGATCGAAGTTGCTCACTCATTACCTCCAGAGATAAGTCCAACAGCGAGGCTTTGGCATATTTAGCATGGGAATTCGAGAAAGTACAGGCAAACCCCCTCACCGCCATACAGAAATTGTGCATTCTCCTAAGTCCATGCTTTAATCCAGATCCTTAAAAAATGTGGCTAACCTGCTGGGATGAACACGCATTCTAGTTTAAAAAAGAAATCCAGATTCAGAGTCAGGAGGGAGGCTCAAGAGGGAGGGGACATATGTGTATCTGCGGCTGATTCATGTTGATGTATGGCAGAAACCAGCAGAATATTGTAAAGCAATTACTCTCCAGTTAAAAAGTTATTAGAGTAGTCAGCAAATGGAAGAAGGTTGTTAGAGCATGGAATAAAAAATTTAATTATTAAAAAGAAAAAACAACCCAGATTCAGTGTGAATGGGGATACCCGATCATTTTTCTAGCTGATCTGCAGAACTGGAAACCAGATGTCTTTCCTTTAGCTGGGTCCACACAAGAGGACTGCCTTGTTAACAGACTACTTGGACCACACAGAGAACAGGCCTTACAGCTGCAACCACCCCAGAAACAATCCAGCCATTGTACCTCTGCATCACGAGCAAATGCCAGCCCCGCTGCGGCTCTGAGAGTACAGAGCATGCGTTCACCGGTGGGACTGAACATTCGCCCACACCCTTAACTTCATCCTTAGTAACATGCTTGGCATAAATTCCTAACAACAGGCTACCTGGGTCAAGGTGTACATACAAGACTTCAGAAACTGCCCTCTGGTAGACTGTACTAATTTGAATCCCACCAAAAGTAGGTGAGATACTTCTCTATACACTTATAAATAGTATTATTATTACTATGATTTTACCTTTGCCAATGTGGTAGATTAAAAAACTTCATCTCATTACTTTTTATACTACATTATTAGTATTAATCTTAGTATCTCTTTAGCACGTCTTCAGTGAGTTAAGTCTTATTTATCCTCCCAAGTCTGTGTGGGAAGGAGGGAGCAGAAAAATCAACTTGTCTATATTTCCTGTACTAGCTGACGATCCTTGTAAAACACTGGTATAGGTCACAAACCATAAAGCGCTAAACTTTTTTAATGGCTGGGTTGGTCTTCGTCACTTTGTGCAGGCTTTCTCTAGGTGTGGCGAGGGGGGGCTGCCTTTTGTTGCGGTGCGCGGGCTGCTCACTGCGGGGCTTCCTCGTGGTGGGGCGCAGGCTCCAGGCGCGCGTGCTTCACTAGCTGTGGCTCTTGGGCTTTCAGGTGGGTAGGTGCAGTGGTTGTGGCTCAAAGGCTTAGTTGCTCTGCGGCACGTGGGATCTTCCCCGACCAGGGACCGAACCCATGTCTCCTGCGCTGGCAGGTGGATTCTTATCCACGGCATCACCAGGGAAGTCCCCAACAATGCACGTTTAAATCTACTTATATTATGCTGAGTATAACATAATTTCAAATCACAGGAAGTCAGAGGCTGCGGATTCCAACCTGGTGGTTCAGGGTGACGGAAGAGGAAGGAAACGGGGGCTGCTGTCCAAACAGAAACCACACATCGTGGGAGGCCCTTTCTAACACTTTCAAGGCTCTGTTCTTTTCTTCCCATTTTCTTTACCCTGGACCTTAAAAAAAATATTTTGGCTGTCTTAGTACCCAGATCAGGGACTGAACTTGTGCCTAACCACTGGACCACCAGGGAATTTCTACCCTGGATGTAATAATTTTGTGATTTTTCTGGACATTTAATAATATGAACATATTCATAAGTGAGAAAAATGTTTTGTAAAATAATATCCTAATTTTGTTATAAGTGAATAAATGTATATGTGTCTGTATATACATTTTGTTGTGGATCACAAAAAACTCTGGAAAATTCTTCAAGAGATGGGAATACCAGACCACCTGATATGCCTCCTAAGAAATCTGTATGCAGGTCAAGAAGCAACAGTTAGAACTGGACATGGAACAACAGACTGGTTCCAAATAAGGAAAGGAGTACGTCAAGGCTGTATATTGTCACCCTGCTTATTTAACTTATATGCAGAATACATCACGTGAAATGCCAGGCTGGACGAAGCACAAGCTGGAATCAAGATTGCTGGGAGAAATATCAATAACCTCAGATATGCAGATGACACCACCCTTATGGCAGAAAGCAAAGAAAAATTAAAGAGCCTCTTGATGAAAGTGAAAGAGGAGAGTGAAAAAGCTGGCTTAAAACTCAGCGTTAAAAAACCAGTATCATGCCATCCGGTCCCATTACTTCATGGCAAATAGATGGGGAAACAACAGAAACAGTGAGAAACTTTATTTTTGGGGGGGCCCCAAATCACTGCAGATGCTGACTGCAGCCATTAAATTAAAAGACGTTTGATCCTTGGAAGAAAACCTATGACCAACCTAGACAGCATATTAAAAAGGAGAGACATTACTTTGCCAACAAAGGTCAGTCTAGTCAAAGCTATGGTTTTTCCAGTGGTCATGTATGGATGTGAGAGTTGCACTATAAAGAAAGCTGAGTGCTGAAGAACTGATGCTTTTGAACTGTGGTGTTGGAGAAGACTCTTGAGAGTCCCTTGGACTGCAAAACTTTTTCACTCTCCTCTTTCACTTTCATCAAGAGGCTCTTTAGTTCTTCTTCACTTTCTGCCATAAGAGCGGTGTCATTTGCACATCTGAAGTTATTGATATTTCTCCCGGCAATCTTGATTCCAGCCTGTGCTTCACTGAACCCAGCATTTCTCATGATGTACTCTGCATAAAAGTTAAATAAGCAGGGTGACAACATATGGCTTTGACGTACTCCTTTCCCAATTTGGAACGAGTCTATTGTTCCATGTCCGGTTCTAACTGTTGCTTCTTGACTTGCATACAGATTAATCAGGAGGCAGGTCAGGTGGTCTGGTATTACCTTCTCTTTAAGAATTTTCCATAGCTTGTTGTGATCCACATAGTCAAAGGCTTTGGGGTAGTAAATAAAGCAGAAGTATATGTTTTTCTGGAACTCTCTTGCTTTTTCAAAGATCCAACACATGTTGGCAATTTGATCTCTGGTTCCTCTGCCTTTTCTAAATCCAGCTTGAACATCTGGAAGTTCACGGTTCATGTACTATTCTCCCGGCAATCTTGATTCCAGCCTGTGCTTCACTGAACCCAGCATTTCTCATGATGTACTCTGCATAAAAGTTAAATAAGCAGGGTGACAACATATGGCTTTGACGTACTCCTTTCCCAATTTGGAACGAGTCTATTGTTCCATGTCCGGTTCTAACTGTTGCTTCTTGACTTGCATACAGATTAATCAGGAGGCAGGTCAGGTGGTCTGGTATTACCTTCTCTTTAAGAATTTTCCATAGCTTGTTGTGATCCACATAGTCAAAGGCTTTGGGGTAGTAAATAAAGCAGAAGTATATGTTTTTCTGGAACTCTCTTGCTTTTTCAAAGATCCAACACATGTTGGCAATTTGATCTCTGGTTCCTCTGCCTTTTCTAAATCCAGCTTGAACATCTGGAAGTTCACGGTTCATGTACTGTTGAAGCCTGGCTTGGAGAATTTTAACCATTACTTTGCTAGGGAGTGAGATGAGTACAATTGTGAGGTAGTTTGAACATTCTTTGTCACTGCCTTTCTTTAACAAATAGATTCAAGGGATCAGATTTGATAAACAGTGCCTGAAGAATTGTGGATGGAGATTCAAGACATTGTACAGGAGGCAGTGATCAAGACCATCCCCAAGAAAAAGAAATTCAAAAAGGCAAAATGGTTGTCCAAGGAGGCCTTACAAACAGCTGAGAAAGGAAAAGACTTAAAAGGTGAAGGAGAAAAGGAAAGATATACCCATTTGAATGCAGAATTCCAAAGAATAACAGGAGAGATAATAAGAAAGCCTTCCTCAGTGATCAGTGCAAAGAAATAGAAGAAAATAATAGAATAGGAAAGACTAGATATCTCTTCAAGAAAATTAGAGATACCAAGGGAACATTTCATGCAAAGATGGGCACAATAAAGGACAGAAATGGGATGGGATCTAACAGAGGCAGAAGATATTAAGAAGAGATGGCAAGAATACACAGAAGAACTATACAAAAAAGATCTTCATGACCCAGATAACCACGATGGTGTGATCACTCACCTAGAGCCAGACATCCTGGAATGTGAAGTCAAGTGGGCCTTAGAAAGTATCACTACAAACAAAGCTAGTGGAGGTGATGGAATTCCAGTTGAGCTATTTCACATCCTAAAAGATGATGCTGTCAAATTACTGCACTCAATATGCCAGCAAATTGGAAAACTCAGCAGTGGCCACAGAACTGGAAAAGGTCAGTTTTCATTCCAATCCCAAAGAAAGGCAAAGCCAAATAATGTACCAGAATACTTGAGTATATTTAAAGGCGTCTGCTGATTATAGCTCATTAGATGATATTTTCCAAAGAAGTTAGGTCAATGAAAGAGGACCTACTCCCTTCAAAATAAGTTTGTGGAAATAGCCATCTGATTATCTTCATTTGTGACAAGTACATTTATTTAACTAAATCTTCCATTCATTTGAGAATCCGGTTGATTCCCACCACCATGCAGGAAGACAATAGACTATTCAGAATGAAAACATGAAATATGGGGCATGTGAAAAAAAAAAAGAAACCCTTTAAATATCCTTTGCGAGAATGTCCTCTCTGAATAAAATACTTTCCATGATAATCCAAAGATCGAAGTTGCTCACTCATTACCTCCAGAGATAAGTCCAACAGCGAGGCTTTGGCATATTTAGCATGGGAATTCGAGAAAGTACAGGCAAACCCCCTCACCGCCATACAGAAATTGTGCATTCTCCTAAGTCCATGCTTTAATCCAGATCCTTAAAAAATGTGGCTAACCTGCTGGGATGAACACGCATTCTAGTTTAAAAAAGAAATCCAGATTCAGAGTCAGGAGGGAGGCTCAAGAGGGAGGGGACATATGTGTATCTGCGGCTGATTCATGTTGATGTATGGCAGAAACCAGCAGAATATTGTAAAGCAATTACTCTCCAGTTAAAAAGTTATTAGAGTAGTCAGCAAATGGAAGAAGGTTGTTAGAGCATGGAATAAAAAATTTAATTATTAAAAAGAAAAAACAACCCAGATTCAGTGTGAATGGGGATACCCGATCATTTTTCTAGCTGATCTGCAGAACTGGAAACCAGATGTCTTTCCTTTAGCTGGGTCCACACAAGAGGACTGCCTTGTTAACAGACTACTTGGACCACACAGAGAACAGGCCTTACAGCTGCAACCACCCCAGAAACAATCCAGCCATTGTACCTCTGCATCACGAGCAAATGCCAGCCCCGCTGCGGCTCTGAGAGTACAGAGCATGCGTTCACCGGTGGGACTGAACATTCGCCCACACCCTTAACTTCATCCTTAGTAACATGCTTGGCATAAATTCCTAACAACAGGCTACCTGGGTCAAGGTGTACATACAAGACTTCAGAAACTGCCCTCTGGTAGACTGTACTAATTTGAATCCCACCAAAAGTAGGTGAGATACTTCTCTATACACTTATAAATAGTATTATTATTACTATGATTTTACCTTTGCCAATGTGGTAGATTAAAAAACTTCATCTCATTACTTTTTATACTACATTATTAGTATTAATCTTAGTATCTCTTTAGCACGTCTTCAGTGAGTTAAGTCTTATTTATCCTCCCAAGTCTGTGTGGGAAGGAGGGAGCAGAAAAATCAACTTGTCTATATTTCCTGTACTAGCTGACGATCCTTGTAAAACACTGGTATAGGTCACAAACCATAAAGCGCTAAACTTTTTTAATGGCTGGGTTGGTCTTCGTCACTTTGTGCAGGCTTTCTCTAGGTGTGGCGAGGGGGGGCTGCCTTTTGTTGCGGTGCGCGGGCTGCTCACTGCGGGGCTTCCTCGTGGTGGGGCGCAGGCTCCAGGCGCGCGTGCTTCACTAGCTGTGGCTCTTGGGCTTTCAGGTGGGTAGGTGCAGTGGTTGTGGCTCAAAGGCTTAGTTGCTCTGCGGCACGTGGGATCTTCCCCGACCAGGGACCGAACCCATGTCTCCTGCGCTGGCAGGTGGATTCTTATCCACGGCATCACCAGGGAAGTCCCCAACAATGCACGTTTAAATCTACTTATATTATGCTGAGTATAACATAATTTCAAATCACAGGAAGTCAGAGGCTGCGGATTCCAACCTGGTGGTTCAGGGTGACGGAAGAGGAAGGAAACGGGGGCTGCTGTCCAAACAGAAACCACACATCGTGGGAGGCCCTTTCTAACACTTTCAAGGCTCTGTTCTTTTCTTCCCATTTTCTTTACCCTGGACCTTAAAAAAAATATTTTGGCTGTCTTAGTACCCAGATCAGGGACTGAACTTGTGCCTAACCACTGGACCACCAGGGAATTTCTACCCTGGATGTAATAATTTTGTGATTTTTCTGGACATTTAATAATATGAACATATTCATAAGTGAGAAAAATGTTTTGTAAAATAATATCCTAATTTTGTTATAAGTGAATAAATGTATATGTGTCTGTATATACATTTTGTTGTGGATCACAAAAAACTCTGGAAAATTCTTCAAGAGATGGGAATACCAGACCACCTGATATGCCTCCTAAGAAATCTGTATGCAGGTCAAGAAGCAACAGTTAGAACTGGACATGGAACAACAGACTGGTTCCAAATAAGGAAAGGAGTACGTCAAGGCTGTATATTGTCACCCTGCTTATTTAACTTATATGCAGAATACATCACGTGAAATGCCAGGCTGGACGAAGCACAAGCTGGAATCAAGATTGCTGGGAGAAATATCAATAACCTCAGATATGCAGATGACACCACCCTTATGGCAGAAAGCAAAGAAAAATTAAAGAGCCTCTTGATGAAAGTGAAAGAGGAGAGTGAAAAAGCTGGCTTAAAACTCAGCGTTAAAAAACCAGTATCATGCCATCCGGTCCCATTACTTCATGGCAAATAGATGGGGAAACAACAGAAACAGTGAGAAACTTTATTTTTGGGGGGGCCCCAAATCACTGCAGATGCTGACTGCAGCCATTAAATTAAAAGACGTTTGATCCTTGGAAGAAAACCTATGACCAACCTAGACAGCATATTAAAAAGGAGAGACATTACTTTGCCAACAAAGGTCAGTCTAGTCAAAGCTATGGTTTTTCCAGTGGTCATGTATGGATGTGAGAGTTGCACTATAAAGAAAGCTGAGTGCTGAAGAACTGATGCTTTTGAACTGTGGTGTTGGAGAAGACTCTTGAGAGTCCCTTGGACTGCAATGAGACCCAGCTAGTCCATCTTAAAGGAAATCAGTTGTGAATTTTCATTGGAAGGATTGATGCTGAAGCTGAATCTCCAATACTTAGGCCACCTGATGCAAAGAACTGACTCATTGGAAAAGACCCTGATGCTGGGAAAGATTGAAGGCTGGAGCAGAAGGGGATGATAGAGGATGAGATGGTTGGATGGCATCACGGACTCGATGGACATGAGTCTGAGCAAGCTCTGAGAGTTGGTGATGGACAGGGAAGCCTGGCGTGCTGCAGTCCATGGGGTTGCAAAGAATCGAACACGAGTGACTGAACTGAACTGAGCTGGGAGAAAATGCAAAAAATTGTTAGTGGTGAGTTTTGCTAGATAATTTTACTTCTTCATATTTTTCTGTATTTTCCAAATTTTCTACAGTAAATACATTTTACTTTAGTGATTAGGAAAAATAATATATAGTAGAAATAATAACTGGATATTACCTCGCTGCATCTATGAAACTCCATTCTTTACGCCTTCACAGCCCAAGTCCAAGGTTTATTATTAAAAAGAAAAGAATAGAGAGGCAGGGACTTCCCTGGTAATCCAGTGGGTAGGACTTTGCACTTCCAGTGCAGGGGGCACCGGTCCCATCCCTGGTTGGATAAAAAGATCTCCTGTGCCGCTGAGTCATGGGATGAATGATCCCCCACCCCCCGAATAAGGAGAGCTAAAAATATATTTCAGATTGGGTGTCAACTCCCATTCACCAATGGTGGCAGCCTGGAGCATTACTTGTAAAATAATTGTGAAGCTGTCTTCCCCCAAGCCCCCCACTCCCACAGGAGACAGAACTGGAATCACAGAGCAGGATCTAGCATGGATTAGGGCTTATGGAGGCCTGCATGAGCCTACGATTATTTATCTTCCCTGAAACAGACACCAGGCTAGACAGAGCCTTCGGGCTTATCACTGAAACCCATATTAACCAATGAGGAAACTGAGGCTCAGAGACATGAAGCAACGCCTCGGGGTTCTAAACACAGAGCCGGGACTGGACCTCAGGGAGGAGGGCCTTGGGTCTCCACTCTGTTTTCAGCTAATTCATTCACGTTCACGCATGCCTCTCCAAGAAAGTGACGGAGCAGGAGTTCACCTGCTGTGGCCTCTGAGAACTTTGTTCGGTCGGCCAACTTCATCCCTGCTGCCAAAGACACCTGCTCCCCCCGACTCTGCATCTTAGGTAGCTCTCTTCTCCATATAAACATTTCATACGGAGAAAATGGATTAAAACAAAGTCCAAGCCTGTATGAAGTGACAAAGTTCTCCCATTAGGTGGCGGTACCAGCAAGGAATAGATAAAGCAGGTCTCTGAAGGGAACTTGCCTAATGGTTTCGTATTAAGATTCTGCCCTTCCTGTGCAGAGGCTATGGGTTCAATCTCTATTTGGGGAACAAAGATATCTGTGGTATGACCAAGGTGTGGCTTTTTTTGTTTTGTTTTTAAAATCTTTTGTAGGGTATTTTGTAGATATATTTGTATCAAAGCACTTTAAAATTTACAAAGTAGATAACTTTGTAGATAAATTTACAAAGTAGATTAGAAGGAAATATTAGAAGTTAATGTCAATAAAAGGGTGGTATTTTAAGTTATTTCTTTTTTCCTTATTTGCATCTTCTGGATCTTCTATAATGAACAAAATAGTTTCATAAAGAAGTTACTGAAATAGTGAGAGATTATTTTGGTAATATTTTGTCTGTGCAGTTTGGCCTCTTGTCTGATTGAGAGAAGATAATGGACCAGCAAGGAAGAGAAAGCAGACAGGCAGGCCCTTGATATTTTTTCTTATTTAAATGTGAAGGGTGTACTAACAGGGGGTCTGCTGATCAAGGTGCTGGGTGCTTTCTGTCTTTCCATCAGGCGCCAGGTCTTTGGGAAGGTTATAAAGGAAACGGCTGGGAAAGCTGATGTGTGGGGGCTGTTAGGCACTCAGGCGGCAGGAGCCCTGCCAGGAGTGCGATCCCCACTGCGCTGCTGGCATTGCCAGCCTCTGGCCCTCAGGAGCAGAAGCAAGCCCACCCAGCACCCTCTAGTCCAGATCCTGGCCAACCTGCTAAAAGACAGTAGGATCTGTCTTACCAAAGGCCTTTGCTGTGGGCTTCCCAGGTGGTGCCAGTGGTAAAGAACCCACCAGCCAATGCAGGAGAAGTCAGAGATGCTGGTTTGATCCCTGGGCCACAAGATCCCCTGGAGGAGGGCATGGCTACCCAGTATTCTTGCCTGGAGAACCCCATGGACAGAAGAGCCCGGTGGGCTACAGTCCATGGGGTCACAAAGAGTTGGACACCACTGAAGTGACTTAACACGCACATGCGCAAAGGCCTTTGCTACTTCCTTTTTTCTCCATGCAACCTACTCTGGGCAGTTGTGGTGTTAACCCTGCCCTCAGCTTGAAGCTCAGTCCTTGGTTTGTCCCTTTCTGGGCTTCGTTGGTGACTCAGCGATACATAATCCGCCTGCCAATGCAGGAGACACAGGTTTGATCCCTGGGCTTGGAAGATCCCCTGGAGAAGGAAATGACAACCCACTCCAATATTCTTGCCTGGGAAACCCCATGGACAAAAAAGCATGGCAGGCTACGGTTCATGGGGTCGTGAAAGAATCAGACATGACTTAGCAATGAAAGAAGAACAGACTGTGGTAAAATGTATGCAGAGTTGGAGTTCTGAAAGACATTCACAAAAGCATACAGAAATGTGATCATCTATATTTCTCTCTCCTATGTCATATAACTATCCAAATGTAAAAGTTTAAAAATTTTTTTAAGAGAATCCTGCAATGCTTTAGGAGTATTAATGTATTTTAAAACATTATTAGCAATCCTTTAAAAAAAGATGATAGATTTAGGTCAATTGGAGGCATGACACTGAATTGCTCGCACATGCTACTTTTTCAACATACCACATTATTTTCTTTACATTCACTTGCTTAGTGTGAAGAGGATTTACATAAACATGTAGGAGTTATACTGTTTCACCTCACAATAACCTAAAATTTAGCACTTAGGGCATTAGTTTCCTTTAACATAGGTGTTAAAACTTTTAAACTCCACCTTATTTACAGTAAATGTATTGATACCTCTGGAGTATGTATTTTATTCCATCATTAAGTCGTGTCCGATTCTTTGCAACCCCATGAATGGCAGCCAGGCCCCCCTGTCCTTCATTATCTCCCGAGGTTTGCTCAAACTCATGTCTATTGAGTCAGCGATGTCATTCAACCATCTCGTCCTCTGTTGTCCCTTTTTCCTCCTGCACTCAATCTTTCCCAGCATCAGGGTCTTTTCCAATGAGTCAGCTCTTCACATCAAGTGGGAAAAGTATTGGAGCTTCAGCTTTAGCATCAGTCCTTCCAATGAATAGTCAGGGTTGATTTCCTTTAGGACTGACTTGTTTGATCTCCTTGTTATATGTACATATGTATGAATGTATTTAATAGGTGTTCCTTGCTATAAATAATCAGCAAAAATGTCAGGTTTTTTCTTTTTGGCCAAATCATTTGCTTTAAGTCTGTCCTTTCTTTTAAGATATGTCCTTAACACTCTTCAAATAGAAGCTTACTTAGAGCCATGTGTCATTACAGAAAATGAGACTCTTTGAGAAAACCAGCTTCAAGTCCTTACCTGGCATCTGAAGATCAATGCGACTTTCTGGTCCCCAAAAGGTGGAATGATTATTCTTCTCTGTGGTTGATAATTCAGGTGGCTGTTTTGGGGTGGTAGCTTTCTCGGACTTTTCTAGCGACGCGCTCCGGCCTGCATCTGTGCTTGGTCCCGTGGTTCTAGGCTGTGCCGTGGTCTTGTGGGTCACCATCTTTCGGTTAAGGCTTGCTGAGAGAGAAGGAACTGCTATCAGTTAGGTTTCTCCCCTGACCTTTACCTAAAACCACAACATTTGCAATAGATTTAAAGCATATCATCTAAGATATTTCAGAGCCTCATAGAAAACTACTAGCTCTTATTTCCAAATAAGTAATCAGTTCTCTTCTAAGAATTAGCTTTCTGAAAGTTCTCGTAAAGAAACAGACAAAGATACACTTCAGCCTAAAGTTAGTCTCCCTTCCTCAAGTTCTTCATTCAAGTACTTTCAGTTCTTCAGTCAGCTTTCCACAGCCCGTCTTCCTTTCTTGCAGTGTTTATGTACATATTGTTGTTGTTCAGTTGCTAAATCATGTCTGACTTATGTCCCCATGAGCTGCAGTATGCCAGGCTTCCCTGTCCTTCACTCCTATCATCCCGAGTTTGCTCAGATTCACAAGACTGATTTACAGCTCTGACCTAGTGACACCCTAATGTCATAACTTTTCTAAAAAATCTATCAAAACAAAACATTAACTCATTTTAGTTTTTTAAAAAGCGTATGCTAAACAGCCTTTTTAGGATGGGGAAGACTCTTTGCAAATTGAAAACTATCTCTTAAAGTGTTAAATAATACACAAATTTGGCATTTGTAATTTGCATTAAAGATTTACAGTAAATGTCCATTGAATTTAAGGCATAGCTTGTTCACATGAAGTTACACTGAAACCAGCAGAAAAAGAACACTGCCGAGTGTGCCTTTACTGTCAGAATACAGACATCCCTTCTACCCCCAAATGTGATGCAGGTGACTCACGATTTTGACAGAAAGCTTCATCAGACCCGTCAGGACACTGCTCCACTCCGTCGCAAGCCAACGTGATGTCAATGCAACAGCCATCATCACAAAAGAAGTGGTAGCGTGAGCAGACACTCGAGCATCCTGTTTGTAAACAAGTCTCAAGTCACAGGAGTGCAGGAAAGGAAAGGCTTCCACCGTGTCGGGATTAACCGAGACCGTGTGTATGATGGAATGCCTTTGGGTTAGGAGATGCAGGTAAAGAGGGGACACCTAACAGTCTGTGGGCAGCAGTAGGTTCTGGAAAGGTTAGGGGGTTCCTTCCTGACCCTCCTGACTGAACTCTCAGGAATCACCATGGGCTTTTCGTCTTAGGGTCCTTCTCCAAGCCAACAGTGCTAAAGAGGTGGGAACAGAGCAGCAGCTGCGGGCTTCCCCATCCAGCTCTGAGTTTCCCCCTTCAGGTGACTCTCTCTGCATTCATTTGTTCACCCATCAGATCCTCAGCAGGCCCCCTAACACGGGTTCACCCTCTGCACAGCACTTGGCTGGCTGACCCTATTTTATCAGAGATACTAGTTTTTTTTTTTTTTTTTTAAGTGTACCATTTTTAAAGTCTTTATTGAATTTTTACAATACTGTTTCTGTTTTATGTTTTAGTGTTTTGGCCCCGAGGTATGTGGGATCTTAGCTACCCGACCAGGGATCAAACCTGTGCCCCCTGACTCCCTGGTAACTATGGAGACAGATCCACATGAACAATTTATCCATGTATTTCTGGATCTGTGGTCTCCGGACTTTTTTTGACTATCTATATCTCCCATCTATAGATCAAATGCATGTGCCACTGTAGTAGCATATTTTATTTTAATACATGTCATAAAATAGACTGAAAATGTAAAGATTAAAAATGAATACAAATATAAGTTCTGATATTTTCTTTTACATCTTAAAAAATGTCTTGACTGTCTGTGGGGGATTCTATATGGAGACCACCTAACGAGGTTATCTTGGAAGTGTCTGTTGGCTTGCTCTCTGAGTAGATTATCGCTTGTTTTTTATTCATTTTGACTAGATTATTTTTTGCAAAGCTTGAAAATATGTGGCCTCTATATCCAAATCTGAACCAAGTTATCATAGAAACAAGGGTATGTGCTTGCCTGTTTACTACAGAATTTGCCATCTTTGATTACCAGAAAGCAAGCTAGCTGCAAGATCTATGTATACAATGAAGGGGACAGAAGCCCTCTCAACCCCCATCTCTCATTTTCAACGTCTCTATGTGGTGTCCTATAGCTTCCCAGGTGACTTGGTGGTAAAGAATCTACCTGCCAATGCAACAGACTCAGGTTTGAATCCGGGGTCGGGAAGATCCCCTGGAGAAGGGAATGGCAACCCACTCCTGTATTCTTGCTGGAGAATCCCATGAACAGAGGAGCCTCTTCTGGGCTACAATCCATGGGTTTGCAGAGTCAGATACGACTTAGTGATTAAACAGCAGCAGCAGCAGCATGTGGTGTCTTATTAACTTTAATTCAGTTTGTTATTCCAATCTAACCAGTGAGTGATCCCAGAAGACAGTTAACACAACAGAATTCTTTTTATTTTCTGTATAAAGTTACATACATAAGATCTCTATCTCTCAAAGTTGCTCAGTTGGGTCAGACTCTGTGATTCCCCTGGGCTGTAGCCCACCTGGCTCCTCTGTCCATGGGGTTATCCTGGCAGTAAGAGCCGAGTGGGTTGCCATTCCCTTCTCCAGGGGATCTTCCCAACCCAGGGATCAAACCCTGGTCCCCCACATTGCAGTCAGATTTTTGTTTTTTTTACCATCTGAGCCACCAGGGAAGCCCTAATAAAACCTATTACACCCGACTGGCCTTTCACTAATAAGAGGTGAATCATATCATCCTCTGCAGCTTCAAATACACTTTTGTCATCTTGAGAAAGGCCAGAAATGTACAGCTGGCAACTTGGCTGCTCTCTAGGTGCCTTGGGAGCCCAGAAGACTGGCCAGAGTAAATAAATCAAAGCAACAAGCAGCTGGTTGATGTCAGCCCTTTGCCTCCATCAGCTCAGGCCATTTCTCCCTTTGCTGATTTCTGTAGGGCTGACAGCTGCCCAGGAGCACTTCGGTCCCTGGCTAGGGAGCCCTGTTCCCAGGAGCACAGCCCTCCAAGCTCAGCACCTCCCCACTGGCTGTGACTGGATGCCATTGTTTTCTACTCCCCACCTACCCTACTTCCTGCCCCAGTGCACAGTCAGCCACCATTGTCCCTGGCTCTTCTGTATAGCTGCAGGAAGTCCACAAATAAGGCCTTGCTCCAGTACAAACGGATGCTGGCCGGCTCATTCCCCATCGCTGACTCACAATCCTCTACTGGACTAGAGTTGGGGATATTATTTGCAGCCACCCTTCCTTCCTCCAGGTCAAACTGAACCGTAGTTGAACAGGAATGAGCCAACTTGATTTTTTTTTTTTTTTTTTTTTAGATTTGCTTGTTTATTTTGGGCTGCACTAGGTCTCCGTTGCTGTGCTCAGTCTTTCTCTAGTTACAGAGAAGGGGGAGCTACTCTCCAGTTGTGGTGTGAGGGCTTCTCATTGTGGTGGCTTCTCTTGTTGCCCAGCGTGGGCTCTAGGGCATGCGGGCTTCAGTAGTTGTGGCACATGGCAGGGCTTGGTTACTCCGAGGCATGTGCAGCCTTCCTGGACCAGGGATCAAACCTGTGTCCCTGGCATTGGCAGGTGGATTTTTAACTGCTAGACCACAAGGAAAGCCAGCCGACCTAATCTTGAATGTTGCTAGTATCTGGATCTTGCTAGCACTGTATCTTTGTGGAAGGCAAATTACCGAGGCGGCAGAGTTCTTAGAACTCTAAAGTCTCCTTCCTTCATTTCTAATGTGCACACTGACCCTTGTCTTTGGTGGAAGACAAGGTCAGGCAAAGTACAAGCAAATCCAATCATTTTATTCTTTCTCCCGACTGCTCGCCTGATTGCGATCCAAATATGGAGGAATCAACGATATATATAGACAGGCTACAAGTGTGCTAGAGCCAGGGTTAGTGAAGGGTCACTAATCAGGGCTGGGGGTCAGGTCTGTGGAACTCAGCACCCATGCTCGCCTCCTTGCACACAGTTGCCATTCACAGCAGATGCTGAGAAAGTATCCCCTGGCCGAATGACAGGACTCTAGACACACACACATGATCTCTGCAATACCTCTATAGCTTTGGTGCTGCCAAGTTCCATTTACATTTTTTTTTTAACTTAATGAGCTAATCTTAGAACTGTAAATGTTTGGGAAAGCAAGAAACCACTAAATGAGAGAAATGAGTTTACAGTGAGCAACAGAATGTGGGAACCATTATATATATGTCGAGCTATATTATCAACATATCTGTGCTTTTGTGTAAAGTGTCCATGAAAAGTTTTCATCAGTCCTTTTAAATTGACATGTGCACTGTATATGTTTTAATTTGTTTTAAATCTACCTCTTAGCTGCATTCTTTGAACATAGTATCAACTAGCCCACCCTCCTTTAAATACGAGGGTGGTCCCCACCCTCTCCTGGGAAACCCAGATGTCTTTTACAAAACTGAGTCAAGGAAAGATGGGGCATCTCTAAGGCCCCGTGACTTACATAGCCTATTGTCATCCCCTGGAGTGTAAAGTGCTCCACTCTACTCCCGCCCGACTCCAGCAGTATCACTTAACATGAAAGATAGTGGAGCCTAGTTTTGTAATCATATTTTTAGTTAAGATTTTCCCATTCAGCAACAGCCAAAAATAAAATGGAAGGGCCCATTATATTGCCCAGTTAGGATATAAAATGGCAATTTTTTTTTCATGTGGACCATTTTTAAAGTTTTTTTTTTTTTTTTTATTGAATCTGTTACAGTATTGCTTCTGGTGGTTTTTTAAAAATAACTTCATTTATTTACTTTTGACTGGGCCGGGTCTTCACTGCTGCTCAGGCTTTTTCTCTAGCTCTGGTGTGAGGGCTCACTGCGGTGGCCTCCCTGTTGTGGAGCACGGACTCTGGGGCCTGCAGGCTTCAGCAGTTGCTGCGCATGTGCTCGGTAGATGTGGCTCCTGGGCACAATTTAGCTGCTTCGCCGCATGTGGGAATCTTCCCGGACCAGGGATAGAACCCGTGTCCCCTGCATTGGCAGATGGATTCTTTACCACTGAGCCACCAGGGAAGCCCTCGCTTCTGTTCTGTTTTGGTGTTTGGCCCTCAAGGCATGTGGGCATCTTAGCTCCCCGGCCAGGGATGGAACCTGCAATCCCTGCCCTGGAAGATGAAGCCTCAACCACTGGACGCCAGGGAAGCCCCTAAAATGCCAGTTTAATACCACCCTTCCATCCGCAGCCTGGCCTCTGTTGGCCACCGTGAGTGTGAGGGAAGGGCTTTCTTCTCACCTCCTGTGGAGAAGGCCACGGGAAGCACGGTCACTGAGATGTTGTCGGAGCTCCTCTGTCCGGCAGTGTCCATCACTGTCAACTGAAAGGTGTATGTTCCTTCCCGCAGGTGGGACAGCTTCAGGGTTCCGGACTGAGGCACCTGATACCCAAACAGGAAACATCATAGTTAAGAGCCTGAAGCACAGAATCTGACAGCCTCCTGAGCTGGAAATCAGTGCCATCCTTGGAGCAGTCCTATGACGTCCTTCTCTACTCCTGGTCCTAGGTCTCAGAATACTGATCACACACAGTTTTGGCAGGCTGGCCAGGAGACTTGAGTTCCAGTGGGCTTGGGGCCTGACACCGCCTTTCTTTGGGAAACTTCCCTCCCACCCCCACTCACATGGTTGCAAGGGAAGGGTCATTCTGACCCCTCCCTATGGCCACAGGGGAGTGGCTAAGCCAAAGGGAGCGGGTGGCCAGGCAGGTAGTGAAGTGCAGACCTGCCTGGAGGAGGTGGCCGGGCAGACTCTCGCTCTCTCCGACGCTGGCTCAGGATCAGGCAGGCCGCGCCAGGCGGCAGCTATGTGGTAGGTGACACCACCGTTTATTGCTTCTTGGGACTTAGGAATGCAGGGGAACTCGGGGGCGGGTGATGACCACACCCGAGTGTGCTGACGGGAGCCCTGCAGCCTCGAGCAACGTGTGTGAGAGAGAGAGGCTCTGTCCTCTGCCCCAGCTGGTCTGCCCTAGCTCAGACCTAAGGCTGCCGAAGGCCAGCAGCCTGGAGGTTTGCCACCTCGAGTGTACCGGGTAGATGGGAGGACTGAGTCAGAGTGTGGTTGTGAATGGGGGCCGCTGAGTGAGGCCCAGATGAAGTTAATGGAGATTTTAAGAGGCCAGGGAAGCACTGAGGCTGGGGGCTGGGTGGGGCATCCACACAAACATCAGCCTCACCCAAGCCCTGGTCAGATTTTTGTGAAGGCGAGTGAGGTACTGGGCTTCTGGATGTCAACACTCAGCGTGCCAGCGGCCAACTACACCTCAGCAGGCTGGGCCTTCTCCGGGAAGCCTCTTTCCAACTCTGGGGCTGGAAGGACAGAGCACCCCCTCTAAGGGGCCCGTCTGTCCTCCTGGGCTCTGAAGGCTCCCTGTGGCTTTCCTAGGTACCTCCTCTCTGAGGCAGGAAAGACTGGATCCAGATCCAGACCTGGGTGCGTGCTAATTTCGGTCTTTTCAAATGAAATAACCCTTCCCTGCTTTCTTTCTTTGTGTGTGTGTGTGTGGGTTGACAATCTTTATTAAACGGCAGCTCTAGTTGTCCTTATTCACTTGGCAGGATTAATAAGGTTTTTCAAAATAATTTTATTTATATTGGTTGTACTGGGTCTTCTTGTCTTTTTGTACTGTTTGTGGGGTTCTTGCGGTCACCTGATGTGAAGAGCTGACTTCTTGGAAAAGACCCTGATGCTGGGAAAGATTGAAGGCAGGAGGAGAAGGGGAGGTCAGAGGATGAGATGGTTGGATGGCATCACTGACTTGATGGATATGAGTTTGAGCAAACTTTGAGAGATAGCAAATGACAGGGAGGCCTGGCACGCGGCGGCCCATGGGGTTGCAGAGTCGGACACCACTTAGCCACTAAACACCAACAGCGACAGCTGGGTCTTTGTTGCTGCTCAGGCCTTGCTCTAGCGGTGGTGCTCGGGTTTCTCACTGCAAAGGGTCTAAGGCACGTGGGCTTCCAGGCTCAAGTAGCTGCACATCACTCCCCCGGGGCTCTAGAGCATAGGCTCAGGAGCCGTGGTGCATAGCATGTGGGATCTTCCCAGATGAAGGATTGAACCTGTGTGTGCTGCATCAGCAGGTAGATTCTTCACTACAAAGCCACCAGGGAAATCCCTTAATATGGTTTTTAATGACCCAAATTTCCCTCTGGCCTTTATGGGGCAAGAGCACTCTAGTAAATATAGCCGAGGTATGTAGAAGTTTGTCTCAAAAACTTTTTCAGATAAATAGAGTTTGAAAAGTCTGCTTAGAGGGGAAGGACAGGTATGTCAGATTTTGCCGCTCAGCTACCCATTGGCATGGTGACAATTGATTGTCTCCATGGGAAAGCTCTGAGAGCCGCTGGGTTTGGGCACCAACAGAAAAGATAGATACTGACAACAGCTGGCAGAGACTGGATCTTGCCTGAAGGGCCTCTGAAGAAGGCTTTGCAATTGGCACCGGTCCACACCTGCAGGCCTTTCTTCTGTGAGCAGAAACTAAGTACAGTAACTTAATACCAAGAGCTTTGTGTGAGATTTATTTTGATAACTGCAAAAGTCAACAAGATCCTCTTAGTCTCCTGTGAAAATTCTATGAAAGGCTTCTTGCCCCTTCTTGTGCAGCAATTTATTTAAAGAGTTTGCTGTTTCACCTTGTCTCCCAGACCCAGAGAGAAAAGGAAGCAAAAACTTTGACTTTTGGATTTCCTCATTTCATGTTGTTTTTTCCCTCTGTGGTTTTATTTCCTGGATGCAGAAAACTCTTTCAAGTTTTTAAGCTGTAAAAGGCAAAACACAATTTGATTTGATTATTTTTTTTAAGCTAATTTTTTTTTGGCATTAGTGATCTTAGTTCCCTAACCAGGGATTGAATGCCCTGCATTGGGAATGCAGAGTTTTAATTATTGGACCACCAAGAAAGACTTCCCTGGTGGCTCAGACAGTAAAGTGTCTGCCTACAATGCGAGAGATCCAGGTTCGATCCCTGGGTCGGGAAGACCCCCTGGAGAAGGAAATGGCAACCCACTCCAGTAGTCTTGCCCGGAAAATCCCATGGACAGAGAAGCGTGGTAGGCTACAGTTCATGGGGTTGCAAAGAGTCGGACATGACTGAGCCACTTCACTTTCCTTTCACTTTCCTTTGTGAAATGTGCTTTTTTTTTTAATTGAGGTATAGTTGATGTACAATAATAATTTCAGGTGTATAACATAGTGAGTCAATAACTACTCCATTTATAGTTACTATAAAATATTGGCTATATTCTCTGTGTTGTACAATACATCTTTGTAGCTTATTTATTTTATACAAAGTAATCTGTACTTTTAATTCCCTGGTCCTTTTTAGTTTAGTTATTTAGCTAACAAATGCTATCTTTCTTCAGCATCAATATAAGAATATATAGAACTGTAAGACAGGTGATTTCCCTCCAAGCATCCAGGCGTTTCTAGACGTCTCCTCACATTTATGACACTGGGAAGGATTTACACACACAAACACATACACACAAATGTACATGCAACATGTCCAATTTTTGTTTTGTTTTGTTTTTTTGCCAAGCCCCAGGGCATCTGGGATTCCCTAACTAGGAATCAAACCACACCCTCGTGCACTGGAAGCTCAGAGTCTTAGCTTCTGGGAAGTACCACAACACACCCAATTTGTAACTTGAAAGGTACATTACCTTTAATAAAACAAAGAACTTCTAATCTCAGCCCAGGATCTCTTCTATAGTAACAGAGGCTTAGATGGTCGGCCTCTAGCTAAATCAATGTATAACTCAGTCTGTTATTCTGGCTCCACTGCACCTCCCTAAAATAGTAATTTAGTGGCAAGGAACATACATTTGCATTTCTTTATATACTGCACATATATACATACATGATTATTAGTACAACACTTGGTTACAAAACAAGTACTACCTCTCTATTCCCCTCACCCCCACAGTTGCTTTTGAAGTATATAAGGCATTGGGCAAATTGTCATAAGTAGTGACAAGATAATGTCATACAAAATATTTTAGTAAGAAATTCCATTGAACCAATGAACCCAAAGGCATGTTAGCTTTCTGCCTCATGTCAGCTTGCAAAACAGAGAACTCTGTTAGTGGTTTGAAGGCCATCAAGATCCTTGTTGTAATCCAGTGCCATCATCCAGCACACACAGATGCTGAAGGAGACACGGGGGCAGCTAAACTGACCAACAGAGGCCAGAATATAAATTGCTATTATTAATACACTTGTCTAGATAATTCAGGTGAACATGCTTAGGTTCTGTTCTTTAGTTACGTGTTCCTTTTTCTATTTACTTTTCATCACAGATATGACCCAAAATTTCATAAAAGAAGCAAAATGAACTCAATTGTCTGTATTTTCCTAGTTAAAAAAAGAGTAGTGAAAGTGTTAGTTGCTCAGTCATGTCCGACTCTTTGCCTCTATCTCAGCCCAGAGAATAATCATCTTCTTACAAACTTAGGAAGAAGGGCTAGAGGCACGAAGAAACAGCATATAAAATCCAAGGGGGTGAGCAAAGTTAGCTGCTGACAGTGTGTAGAAACATATGTAGACGTAGAAATAGAGGAAATGGGGATGTCTCTGGTGGTCCAGTGGTTAAGAATCTTCCTGTCAATGCAAGGTACACAGTTCAATCCCTGGTCTGGGAAGATTCCACTTGTCATGGGGCAAGTGAGCCCTCATGCCGAGACTACTGCAGCCCATGTGCCCTAGAGCCCATGCTCTAAGATGACAGGAGCCACTGCAGTGAGAAGCCTGGGCACCAAAACGAAGAGTAGGCTTCACTTGCCACAACTACAGAAAGCCCTTGTGCAGCCATGAAGACCCAGCATAGCCCCAAATAAAGGGTCTGCCTGCCAATGCAGGAGATGCAGGAAATGTGGGCTTGATCCCTGGGTTGGGAAGATCCCCTGGAGAAGGGATGGGCTACCCACTCCAGTATTCTTAGCCTTCCCTGGTGGCTCAGATGGTAAAGAATTCGCCTGCAATGTGGGAGACCTGGGTTCGATCCCTGGGTTGGGAAGATCCCCTGGAGGAGGGCATGGCCACCCACTACAGTATTCTTGCCTGGAGAATCCTCATGGACAGAGGAGCCTGGTGGGCTACAGTCTGTGGTGTCACAAAGAGTTGGACATGACTGAGCAGCTAAGGACAGCACAACACAGCATATGATTCCAAATTCCTTGCTTGTAGTCACTGTAGAATTCTACCTCTGAGTTAGCAGAGCTTTTTTTTCTTTTAATATAAATTTATTTAATTGGAGGCTAATTACTTTACGATATTGTATTGGTTTTGCCATACATTGACATGACTCTGCCACGGGTGTACATGTGTTCCCCATCTTGAACCCTGCCTCCCACCTCCCTCCCCATCCCATCCCTCTAGGTTGTTCCAGTGCACCAGCCCCGAGCACCCTGTATCATGCATTGAACCTGGACTGGTGATTTGTTTCACATATGATAATATACATGTTTCAATGCCATTCTCTTAAACCATCCCATCCTTGCCCTCTCCCACAGATTCCAAAAGACTGTTCTATACATCTGTGTCTCTTTTGCTGTCTTGCATACAGGGTTATTGTTACTATTTTCTAAATTGCATATATATGCATTAGTATACTGTATTGGTGTTTTTCTTTCTGACTTACTTCACTCTGTATAATAGGCTCCAGTTTCATCCACCTCATTAGAACTGATTCAAATGTATTCTTTTTAATGGCTGAGTAATATTTCATTGCGTGTATGTACCACAGCTTTCTTATCCATTCATCTGCTGATGGACATCTAGGTTGCTTCCATGTCCTGGCTATTATAAACAGTGCTGCGATGGACACTGGGGTACACGTGTCTCTTTCAATTCTGGTTTCCTCAGTGTGTATGCCCAGCAGTGGGATTGCTGGTCATATGGCAGTTCTAGTTCCAATTTTTCAAGGAATCTCCACACTGTTACCCATAGTGGCTGTACTAGTTTATATTCCCATCAACAGTGTAAGAGGGTTCCCTTTTCTCCACACCCTCTCCAGCATTTATTGGAGAGGGCGGACTTTTGGATCGCAGCCATTCTGATTGGCATGAAATGGTACCTCATTGTGGTTTTGATTTGCATTTCTCTGATTGCCGGGAGCCAGTGTGAGGAATCCCGCCCATGACAAGGTCATGCGGTAGGAAGCCTGGCAAACGCAAGGCGTGTTCAGGTTTCAGGGGTTCCCCCTGGAATTTCCCGAGCATCCACCCCTCAAAAAATAAGAATCTGCCGGCCTTTGTACTCTGCTTTTCCACTCTTCTGATATTCTCTGGAAAAGTCAATTCAAGGCTTTAGTCTTCTGCATTTGAAAGGGATGTTTCAGGTAAACGCCCTCTGATAACTCTCTAGCTTGCTTGCCTAACAGGTTCCTCAGACCTCTTACAGCTTGTGAATTGCTTACAGCCCCCAGCCGCGAGAGGCACAAAGCCTAAAAGCATCTTAAAGAAACAGCCTTTTCTAAGGAGTTAAAAATTACATTCGTGAAGGTTTTCACTGTTGACTCAATGACTGCTGCCAGACCTCCATATTCTTTATCTTTTTGGCACCTGGGAGGATGTTAATCAATGTAAACGGGATATGGAAAAGGATAGATAGTAGTTTTGATGTTAGCAACACTAGACTTTTGAGTTAATTACTTTTCTTTGTTGTATATCACTGCACTCCCCTTGTGTCCTTGCTATGTAAGAATGTAACTTTATTTAGTGCTTTCTGAGAGTGGCACCAGACTTTGGGAAGATCAACACGAATAAGTCTTCTGGTTGACAAACCCTTATCAGGAAAAAGGCTGTAAAATGTTAATTGACCTTTTGGCTAGAAGACATGTAAATCACCTAAGACTTGTGTATACAATTAGGTATGCAGAGAAAAAAGCCTGGTTTTGATAAGAGTCAGGGCTGCTGACGCCACATAATTTTGTATTACCCATTGATCTCTATGTACAATCAAAGGTATATAAGGAGACTCTAGACAATAGAGAGATGGGACCAGTAGCTGGACTGGTTTCCCCCGTGTCTCCTCTTCCTACTTTAATTTCAGGTTGAATTCCCATCTGGAGCGGGCGGCTCACCAAGTCTACTTACCTGCCCTGGCTTTCAAGTACTGTGAGATAAAGTGCCCAAGGCGGGGCACTTTCCAAAATTCGAACGGACGCCGGTGGCCGAACGTAGATGGTGCAAATTTCTTGTCCGAAATTTTATTAGTTCAGCCCGTAAACCAAGTTATTCAGCCTCTTTTCTCCACTTAATTTTCCTACTATACTATCTCTTTCTAATCTACTCTTATATTAATAAATAAATAAGTTTTCCTCGCTGACGCCGTCCACCCTTCGAATCACCCTGGATCCCCTGGGGCTGGACCCCGGCATCTGATAATAAGTGATGTTGAGAATCTTTTGGATCGCAGCCATTCTGATTTGGACTTGTAGACTTTTGGATCACAGCCATTCTGATTGGCATGAAATGGTACCTCATTGTGGTTTTGATTTGCATTTCTCTGATAATAAGCGATGTTGAGACTCTTTTCATGTGTTTGTTAGCCATCTGTATGTCTTCTTTGGAGAAATGCCTGTTTAGTTCTTTGGCCCATTTTTTGATTGGGTCGTTTATTTTTCTGGAATTGAGCTGCAGGAGTTGCTTGTACACTTTTTAGATTAATTCTTTGTCAGTTGCTTCATTTGCTATTATTTTCTCCCATTCCAAAGGCTGTCTTTTCACCTTGCTTAGAGTTTCCTTTGTTGTGCAGAAGATCTTGATTTTAATTAGGTCCCATTTGTTTATTTTTGCTTTTATATCTAATATTCTGGGAGGTGGGTCAGAGAATCCTGCTATGATTTATGTTGGAGAGTACTATGCCTATGTCTTCCTCTGGGAGTTTTATAGTTTCTGGTCTTACATTTAGATATTTAATCCATTTTGAGTTTATTTTTGTGTATGGTGTTAGAAAGTGTTCTAGTTCCATTCTTTTACAAGTGGTTGCCCAGTTTTCCCAGCACCATTTGTTAAAGAGATTGTCTTTTCTCCATTGTATATTCTTGCCTCCTTTGTTGAACATAAGGTGTCCATATGTGTGTGGATTTATCTCTGGGCTTTCTATTTTGTTCCATTGATCTATATTTCTGTCTTTGTGCCAGTACCATACTGTCTTGATGACTGTGGCTTTGTAGTAGAGCCTGAAGTCAGGCAGGTTGATTCCTCCAGTTACATTCTTCTTTCTCAAGATTGCTTTGGCTATTCGAGGTTTTTTTGTATTTCCATACAAATTGTGAAATTATTTGTTCTAGTTCTCTGAAAAATACCTTGGTAGCTTGATAGAGATTGCATTGAATCTATAGATTGCTTTGGGTAGTATACTCATTTTCACTATATTGATTCTTCTGATCCATGAACACGGTATATTTCTCCATCTATTTGTGTCCTCTTTGATTTCTTTCACCAGTGTTTTATAGTTTTCTACATATAGTTCTTTTGTTTCTTTAGGTAGATATATTCTTAAGTATTTTATTCTTTTCATTGCAATGGTGAATGAAATTGTTTCCTTAATTTCTTTCTGTTTTCTCATTGTTAGTGTATAGGAATGCAAGGGATTTCTGTGTGTTGATTTTATATCCTGCAACTTAGCAGAGCTTTAAGCCTTCTGCATTCTTATTCCAAGAATCATTTCTTAGAAAGACCTGAACCACAGCTGCCTGTTGTGGTCTAAAAAGGTCAGATACTCCTTACACACACACACACACACACACACACACACAGTCCTTTAAAACCTCTAAAAGCTCTCCCCTACCCCTATCCGCACTCCACTACCCACACCAAAATAGAAGTGCCAGGACCTTTGAAAGGAGAGTGATAGAAAGTCAGGTTTAAATGCAAGAGGGCCTGGAAGCCCAGATTGACTGCAGATTTTGTGATGCCAGAAGCCTGTTGTGCTGTAAATTTAGTGTTCCTGACCAGGAGAGAGACTTCAAAGCTCCTGCTGCTATTGGAGTAGAGCTTTCACAACTCAGCTTACTCAGTTTTATTTTTCATGAGGTAATACCTATTTTTTTTCCCCAGGGAGATTATTTTTAAACCTTTTCCAACAAGTATTTTTTCTTAAAGGAAAAAAAAAGCAGTTAAATATTGAAGGCCTTGAGCTACTGTGTAAAAAAATTCATGCCTAAAGAGTAGTCTACCTCAAGGCTCCAGGTTAACTTTGAAACAAAACAGGTATGAATTATTCATCTATTATGTTCTCATGTATCTTCCTGTTTAAGTGGAACAGTAAATCCTAGGGTTTGCTGTGGGTTGGGGAGTAGGGTGTGTTTTTTTTTTCTACTGACTGACATTACCCTTCATTCTTGAAACAAGATACAAAGAAATCCTTAAAGCCACCACAGAATATTGATACATGTGCACCAACTTATCCCCAGATGTTTCTTAGGAAATTTGCAGCCTTGACAATCTTTTGTGTCTCAAAAATGCCCTGTGGGCTGCTGTAACTTTTTTTGTCCTTTATTAAAATTTTCAGGTGAATAAAATAGCTGAGAGGCAGTAATGTAGGTGAAATTTTGCCGAGGTCCATATCTGTTTTGGTGCCCTGACATATGGTTGTTTTCTTTTGCTTCTCTGTCTCCACTCTGTCTTTGCTCTCACCCCCGGGACTCCACTATTCTCTGGTTTTTCAGAGAAAAACTCGCACTTTGGGCGGGCTTCCTTGATGATTCAGTGGTTAAGAGTCTGCCTACCACTGCAAGGGTGCTTAGTCACTCAGTCAATTCCAACTCTTTGCAACCCCATGGACTGTAGACTGCCAGGCTCCTCAGTACATGGGATTCTCCAAGCAAGAATACTGGAATGGATTGCCATTCCCTTCTCCAGGGTCAATACAAGGGACATGAGTTCAATTCCTGGTCTGGGAAGATCCTGTGTGTCTCAGAGCAACTTGGCCTGTGTGCCACAACTACTAAGCCCATGTCTAGAGCCTTCAGGCTGCAACTTCTGAGAACACACATCAACGACTGAAGCCTGCAAACCCTAGAGCCCATGCTCAGCAAAAAGAGAAGCCATTACAATGAGAAGCCCAAGCACCGCAAGGAAGAGTAGCCCATAAATAAAATAAATGTCTTAAAAAAAAAAAAAAAAAAAAGAACCTGCACTTTTCAAAAAAGTCCTGTTTAGGAAAAAAAGAGAGAGAGAGAGAGAGAAAAAAAAACACTGTCCAGAAACCAGGGAAAACGATGGTCCTCAAGAAATTAGTCAGTGGAACTCTGCTTCCTTGGGTGATTACAAAAGGGGACTGTGTGGGACTTATAAAAGTGTCATTGTTGCTTCTAAATTTACCAAATCTGTTCAGTAATTCCAAAATAAACATATTATACTTGGCTCTCCAGAGGGGTGTGTATGTGTGGGAGGGGGAGAGTGTCTGGAAACCAGTGGAAAACTGGTGGTCCCCAGGAAATGAATCAGTGGAACTATAACTGTTTCCTTGAGTCAATCCAAAAGGGGCCTGAATGGGACTTACTTACAAAAGTGTCACTGTTACTTTCAAACTCAATGTTTGTTAAGGTTACTAAATTTAAGTAATTCTGAAATAAACACATTATCCTGTATCTCCAAAAGGGGGGAAAAAAAAACCATACTGTTTTGACCCAGACTGATCTGGGGTGGCCTCCACCTGCAATCGAGGGCTTTGGTTCTGGAGACTGAGGTCGGGGCACGACAGTGAGAGCTGAATCCTAGACACTAGACCGGAGGTCAGGGACAAGGCTCTGCCCCTTCGGCTTGGCAGAAAAGAATTCCCACAAAGATGGGAAGTAGTGAAACAAGAGTTTATTAGGAGGAAAAAGAATATAGCACATGTGGATGGACACACAGGTGGATTCAGAGAGAGAGTCATGCCCTAGTGGCAGTCTGAATCACTTTTATGGGATATTTTTTCATTTGGGTGTCCTTTGGCCGATCATTTTGATTTGCCTGGTTGAGAATCCATATTAGGAATATTTCAGGATCCTCCCATGTGTGCACACACATCTCTCAGGCAAGATGGATTCCACCGGAGAGGCCTATGGGTAGATTTGACATCACTCCCCTTTTGACCTCCAAGGAGCTTTCTAGTTGGGAGGGTCTCCTTGATTTCAAGAATGAGAAATATGTAATATGTGGTCTCTAATCTTTTATCTGGGCAGGGGCCCAGCCTCTTCTCTCAATGGTCCCTCTATGATATTTTGGAGTTTCTGTCCATAGGGAACAAACTCCAATGCTCACCCTGGGTGTGTGTGTAAGGGGGTGGGGGTGGGGGGCATGAGGTGGGACATCCATCTATCTCCTATCTCAAGACCAGAGTTTGGAGGATTTCCCCCACAGGCACTGGAGGTATGAGGTTTTGTTCCCTGTTAAAGGCCTTCTGGGCACTGTTGAACACAGGGAGTAAGTATTTGGGGTTCCTTGGGAGAATTTCTAAGAGAACATTACCCAGGCACCAACATAGTCTGTCTGGGTGCAAGACAGGACTATCAGAGACCACGTGGATACCATCGAAGGAAAGATGATCTCAGAATAAATAGAATAACTTGCTTTTTGACTGTTTACTCTGTGCTGCTCACTGTTCCAGGGATCTTATTTGCATTTCATCCTTTCATCACAGTAATAATGTTAGGAGAACCACTGACTGAAACCGCCCACTCATTCTGGCCATGTTCGACAGTAACCACTTGCATGAGTTACCCTACAAAGGAACGTGGAACCTATTGAACTACCTCCAACTGAATGACTTCGGCAAAGGTCAGAAGGAGAGAGCAGATGCCAGTCCATATGTCCTACCCTATGTGTGTGTGTGTGTGTGTGTGTGTGCTGTAGCTTCAGTTGTCTCCAACTCTGTGTGACTCCATGGACGGCAGCCTGCTGTACTCCTCTGTCCATGGGATTCTCCAGGCAACAATACTAGAGAGGGTTGCAGTGTCTCTTTATGTCTCCTGCATTGGCAGGCAGGTTCTTCACCACTATGTCCTACCAACCTCCCAGAATCCTTCTCGCTGGAATCCATCTTGGCTGAGCAATGTGTGTGCTACCAGGAAGGACCCTGAGTCAGAATGACTGGCCAGAGACAACCTGGAAACTAATCCCATCACCATAAAGGCCAAGACTGTGAGCCAAGTGGCAGAGCAGTTCTCCTGGGTCCCCTTATCCTGCTGCTCTCCACCCAGGCACCTCTTCCCAGTGAGTTCTCTTACTTTGTCAGCACCTGTGTCTCCTTGGAACATTTGTGCCCGAGTGTTAGACAAGAGCCCAGTCTTGGGCCATGGAAAGGTGTCCCCGTTCATGCAACGATAATACCTTGAAAGAGGCCTTTTGTTATCCCATCTGGCACAGGGAAGTGGTTAATTATTTATAGCAGACACACCAGTGTGCAATTGGTTTTAAGTTAATAATGAAGTTATTAGTGTAAACAACATCCATCCTTTAGTAGGCTTCCGTTACATGTGGCTCCACCTCCAATGGAGGAGACACAGGTGGGGAAGATTCCCTGGAGAAGAGAAAGGCGACCCACTCCAGTATTCTTCCTGAAGAATCCCCATGGACAGAGGAGCCTGGCAGGCTACAGTCCATGGAGTCACAAAGAGTCAGACACGACTGAGTGACTAACACTTTCACACGTGGTATCTTAAGAGTTTAGCTCAATTTTCCACATCTGATGAATGGAAATCAATCTACAGATTTATGAATTTCAAATCTCCTTGAACATTGTCATGCTCTGTATCATATTTTATATTCTGACTTCAGATTTAACGTATTACATTAAATAATCATGAAACTCAGCAACATATAATGGACTATCTAAAAAAAGTGTCTTCTTACATGTGTTATAGAATAATATTGAGTTAAATGGATGTAGAATATCCTGTTAGAAAGCAGAAAATATGTAACTTTAAAATCAGAAACCTCTTGGGAATTCCCTGGTGGTCTGGCAGTTAGGACTTGGCACATTGACTGCCGTGGCCTGGGTCTAATCCCTGGTTAGGCAACTAAGGTCCTGAAAGCCGCAGGGTCAGCCAAAGCACAAAACAAAACAAACAGATCCTCTTGGTCATGGCCACTCATCTCTCTCACTCATTTCCTTCATAAATGAGGAAACCATATGAGCTTTTCCATAAGAACATGAGCTTTTCCTTATGCTTAGTCGATTTAAAGTGCTGAGAACAATACTGGACACACACTAGATGCTAAAATAAGGTTAGCTATTAATTTTATCATAATTAAGGTGGCAGCCATCATGGTCAACAAAAGAGTCCGAAATGCAGTGCTACTGCTAAGTTGCTTCAGTCGTGTTCGACTCTGTGCGACCCCAAAGACGGCAGCCCACCAGGCTCCTCCATCCACGGGATTCTCCAGGCAAGAATACTGGAGTAGGGTGCCATTTCCTTCTCCTCTTGTTTACACTAGCTGCCCTTATTGACAGAGCCCGCACAAATAATAAGCCAGTGACGGCCTGCACCAAGGTTTTGGAAAGTCACCACTGAGCTTCCAGTGCTCTGAAAAATTCCACTCTTGGCCGGTTTCGGCTTCTCCCACCTTCCCAGCCCGCCACCCCTCGCTCCCAACTCACGGGTTTGTGTCTCTGGCAGGTGTGCTAGGAAGAAATGCAAGAGGACAGGGCCCCACAGCATCGCCTTAGCTGTTCCGATTGGCCCGAAGACTCCCGGGCACGGCTGCGGCACACAGCTCGGAGACCACCGGCTTCCCTCCAGCCCTGAACCGCCCTACAGGAACCGAAACCGCTTGCAGGCGCAGGAAAGAGGCGCGGTCGGGGGAGGAAACTACTGCAGAGCAACAGTCACTCAGCGACGACTAAAGCTGAATTTGGAGAAAACGAAAGCCCCAGCATATGGCATCCCGCATAGCCGATGCCACAGCAGGTCAGCCAGTAGCCCAGGACAGGTCTAAACGGCACCCATCCCCTTGGACTTCAGATCCTAGGCGGGCCTCTCCGCTTTGGAGCCTAGGTTTCTTCCTCATCCAAATGCAAATAAGGTTAATCTGTATTTGGAAAACTGTGGAGAAGTTGAGTGACTAGCAGCTTGGGAAAATGTAGCCATATATATGTTAAGTGGGGAAACGTGGTAAACAAGTAATTAAAACTGAATTGGTAGCCATGTCAAAAATACACAGAGCATTAAGGAATTCCCTGGCGGTCCAGGGGTTTGGACTAGGTGCTTTCCTTGCTGAGGACCGCGGGGCAAGAAAAAAACAATTACATGTTTAGGGAGAAGATAGACAATAAAGACACAAAAATAAGGTTCTCACTTGGGGTGATTTATGGTGTGAACTGCCACTCATTTAAAATGTCCTGTCAGCCACACTGGCAGTCCTTTATCAGTACAAACATATATCAAATCATCATGTCCTCCACCTTTAATGAATGTTATAGGTTAATTTCATCTGAAACACTGGAGGGAAAATAAAATATCCAATTAAAATAAATCCAGCAGGATTACTGTTTAAGCCAGAAACTACTATGAGGAATTTGGGAGGGGCAGTTCCTTCCCCTGCTCTGGAGGAAATGAGACCACCACTGAGTCAGAGTTGCCTCAGAGTAGGGGATGGCACCCCACTCCAGTACTCTTGCCTGGAAAATGTCATGGGCGGAGGAGCCTGGTAGGCTGCAGTCCATGGGGTCGCAGAGAGTCGGACACGACTGAAGCGACTTAGCAGCAGCAAGCTCTTTTCCATGGCTTGGCAGTTTAAGGGGAGAAGGTTCAAACCCCCACAGTGGGGTTGAGGCAGGATGGTAGAGCCTGGGACAAGGACGTGGAGCCGAGAGAAAGATGAAAAAACAAAGGACATCGCCTTTCCATCTCTTGGCTTTTTGTTATCTGGAGATAATTTTCAAAATAAGCCAACCCTGATTTTTCTTTATCTCCTTCCTCTCACGTTACTGTAACAAAAACAGGAAGATGAAACCAACTTTCAGTGGTGTGAAATTTGGCACTTCCCAGTGCCAATACTTTGCTCAGAGATCTCCTTAGCTATATAACCAGTTTCATTTCTTACAAATTCTGCTCCCCACAAAACTGCAGGAGATAATTTAGCTGAGCTTTCCACTACTATCAATATTTAACAAAGACTTCCCCTTTTTCTATTTTCCAATAAGATATTCCTCATTTTCTTCTGAACTCTCACTGGCAGAGTTCTCAAAGCCCTGGTTTCTACCAAGTCTGTTCACAGAAACGTAGGCTTTCTCCAACATGCTTTTCTTTTGGCAGCGCAGGAAGGCTTGCAGGATTTTAGTTCCCCAACCAGGGATCAAACCCAGTAGCGAAAGCACAGCCAAAAAAATAAAAATGTTAGAAGTCTGTCGTGCTTCATGGGGTTGCAGAGCTGGACACAATTGAGTGAGTGAACAACACAATATTAGTTATAGGTTTTTCATAAATACTTTTATCAGATTAAGGAAGTTCCCTCTGTGGCAGACAGACTCTAAGTTGACCCCCAGCGATCTTCTTCTAATCTTTATGACCTTTCATTATCCCCCACCTCCAGACTGTCTCTGAGACCTTTGAATTGTTTCAAACCAAGAGAACGTAGCAGGGACTTCCCTCATGGTCCAGTGGCAAAGACTCAGAGCTCCCAATGCAGGGGGTCTGGGTTCGACTCCTGGTCAGAGAGCTGGATCCCACATGCCACAACCAAGACCACAGGCAACCAAATTAAAAAAAAATTTTTTTTAGAGAATATGGCAAGTGATAGGATGTCATGCCTATGATCACATGGCCAGAGTCTGTTTTGCTAGTAGACTTTCTTAAGACATTCTGCTGGGCTGTCTTCAAGGAAGTAGCCATGTTGAGAGTCCCATGTGATAAGGAACTGAGGGGTGGCCAATAAGAGCCGAGGCAGCCTCCAGTCAACAGTCAAGTCCCTCAGCCTGATGATATAACCACAGGGAACTGAATTCTACTGATGTCCTTAGTGAGTGTGGAGGTGGATCTTACAGTCTTCCAGATAAGAACACAACTGACATCTTAATTGAAAAAAAAAAAAAAAGTCTTGCAGAGACTCCAGTTAAGGTATGCTTGAAGTCCTGACCCACAGAAATTATGAGATAACAAATGTGTGTTCACTTGGGTGCTAGGTTTGTAATCACTTATTATGTAGCATAGAAAACTACATATGTTTAATCCATTCACATTTGTTATGAGTGGATTTGTTTACCATATTTCATTTTTTCAATGTGTTTCACATCTTTTTCTCTATTCCTTCCCTTACTGCCTTTTATTAAGTATTTGCTATGACGCATATCAATTATTTTGTTCAATCTCAGTGTAATTTTGAATTATATATATGATTTCTTTAGAAATTACAATCTCCACCTTAACATATCATGATATACTTTGGATAAATACTACTTCAATTCCAGTAAGCACAGAAAACTTGTTCTGATACAGCTTTATGCCTTCTCTCCTTTTTGTTATCATATATATTACATCTATGTATACATTATAAAGCTGACAATATAGTGTCATAAATACTGATTTATATAATTTTCTTTTAAAGAAGTTGAGAAAAGAAAAAAAAACATACTTGAGCCTGTCATTTTAAACTTTGTATTTAGCATTTCCAGTCCTCTTTCTTCTTGTGGATTCAAATTACCATTTTTGTCACTTCCTTACTCCTAGAGTTCCATTCCCTCCCCCATCCTTTGTCCAATTATTCACATGAATATATATCTGTAGGTGTTATGAGCTCAATACAATAAATTGATTGTTTTATGTAATTTAAGTCAGACAAGATAAAAATACATTTATAATATTTTTCATAATTACCTTCATCTTACCTTTCCTGGTGCTTTTTTTCATGTGGATTGGATAATTTGGTGCCATTTCTTTTCAGTCTAAAGAACCTGACTTTAATATTTCTCATTAAGACAGCTCTGTTTTTTGAATTAATGTAACTGGAGGATAATTACAATATTGTGATGGTTTTTGCCATACATCAACATGAACTGGCCACAGGTATACATGTGTCCCTCCCATCCTGAACCCCCCTCCCACCTCC
>SJYT01057071.1:467879-484340 GCA_006410635.1 Cephalophus harveyi
CCAGTACTTTGGCCACCTCATGCGAAGAGTTGACTCATTGGAAAAGACTCTGATGCTGGGAGGGATTGGGGGCAGGAGGAGAAGGGGACGACCGAGGATGAGATGGCTGGATGGCATCATAGACTCGATGGACGTGAGTCTGAGTGAACTCCGAGAGATGGTGATGGACAGGGAGGCCTGGCGTGCTGCGATTCATGGGGTCGTGAAGAGTCGGACACGACTGAGCGACTGAACTGAACTGAAGGTGGCAGCACAATTCTTCTTAAGATAGAGAACCTCATTTATTTTTGCTTTTTGGAGACCTGAATGGGTGATTTGGATGTGAAAGGACATGTCCTAGAAACTGGTCTTAAAGTATTGCAAAACAAAGCAAGGACTGACTATTGTACCATGGAAGATGAGAAAAGGGGTGAGAATTCTCCAGATGGTGAAGAGAGGGGAGGGGAGGGCTCAAGAAGGGGTTGGGATAGGCACTCAGTGGAAAGCCTGACCAATGAGAGTTGAGTTAACTTTGAGGGCATTTGTGAATGTCTCACAAATATATATTTATATATATAATAGTATATATAAATATATATTATTATATATATTATATAATTATATATATGATTATTATATATATTATAGTGTATATAATTATATAATATATTTATATATAAGTATACAATTATTTATAAATATATTTATATATATTTGTATATATAATATATATATAATTATTTATAAATAATTATAAATAACCACTATAAGACAGTTGCAGTTTGAGAGCAAATAGCTCCTCTCTTGCAGGCTTTGTTGTTAGATGGTGGCTTTATAGTTTTGGGTCTATGTGCTATCACTGTTATAACTTGGCTGGGGAATTGTCCACAGTTTCCTCTTTTTTCTTTCCTTAGTTCTTCTGACCAGAGATGGAGTCCCCACCTCCTGCAGTGGAAGTGTAGAGTCTTAACCGCTGGACTGCCAGGGAAGCCCCACACATTTTCCTCTTTAGTCAGCCTTAAATGCCTAATTTTGTTACTTCTTTATAAACACCTTCAGTAAATTTAATACTGAATCATAAGCATTATTTTTACTTGACATTCATACACACAATTCATAATCTACAGAATAAAGCTTTTCATATCAACTATGAAAATCTAGGTGATCATAGAGACAGATTTGCAATTGCTTGAACAAATATACCCAGGAGTGCCAGTTAATAGTCAGCATCCACCTCAAGGGAACTCTCATAGAGGTCTGATCAGTGGCTTGTTCATGCACCTTTTCTGATCAATCTTGAAAGTAAAAGTGAAAGTGTTAGTCGCTCAGTTGTGTACAATTCTGCGACCTCATGGTCTGTCCATGGAATTCTCCAGGCAAGAATGTGGGAGTGGGTTGTCCTTCCCTTCTCCAGGGGATCTTCCTGACCCAGGGATTCAACGTGGGTCTCCTGCACTGCAGGCAGATTCTTTACTGTCTGAGCTACCAGGGAAGTCCTGGTAGCTTAAGCTTAAGGCTTAAGATTTATCAATCTTAATTCTCAGAAATTTCAGTAAAAATGTATTAATTTTGCAGCTGACACAATGCACAGAGGAATAATAAACACTGGATTGGCAAAATGTTCATTTGAGTTTTTCATCAGGTTTAACATCTTACAGAAAAACCCAAACAAAAAAATTTTTTTAAAAACTTTAAATTTTTATTTGGATATATAGCCAGTTAACAATGTGCTGGTTTCAGGTGAACAGCGAAGGGACTCAGCCACACATGAACAAACTTTTTTGCCAAGCCCAATATAATGGATGATACTCAAAGTTCAAAAATTATTTCTGTTGTAGCTGAAAACTACACTTAAGTATAAAAAGGATAAACTGGCTTTGCAGTCAGGTTCCATAAATCAATTACATACAGAATGGGGGAGACCTCAAGATGGCAATTTGTGTGGAAAGATGGAGTAGGCTTTGGGTGTTCCTTCCAATGGAAAGCTCAACATGAACCTACCCTGGAGGAGGAAATGGCAACCCACTCCAGCATTTGCTTGGAAAATCCCGTGGACAGAGGAGCCTGGCGGGTTATAGTCCCTGGTGTCACAAAGAGTTGGACATGACTCAGCATGCATATTTGTAGTTTCTGATGGAAAGCTCAACATGAACCTATAGTGAGAAGCAGATACTAAAATAGTTTATGTAAATGAATCTTCATTAATAGAAGTGAGACAATGTCTGGATCACAGGAGGTAATAGTCTGTCAGGAAGAACCACAGTTTAAGTATGGTTTTCAACTAGGGGGTTCAGATTTTAAGAAGGGCATGGATGAACCTGAGAAAATCTAAAAAGGCTGGATGGTGGACAGTCTAAGAGCCAATTCATATGAGGAACATCGTAAGAACTGGGAGTGTTGAGTTCTGAGAAGACCATTTTCAGTGGTGACATTCATTAAAAAAAAAAAAACAGAAACGAACTTTAATTGCTGCTACATAGAATAAAAAGATGTGTTCAGTGCTTTTTCAAAAGGAAGACCCAACATAGATGCATAGAAGTAACAGGGAGGCACATCCTGTTGGCCCAGTAATGAGAGCTGATTAAAGATGTCACAGGACATGATGCGAACTAGTGAGCTTTCATCTCTGGAAATACCAGGCAGACTGCATGACCACTAGAAGGGAGGTGAAAGCAGAGTCTCTTGTATGGCTAGGAGACGGGGTAAGATGCTGGTCGAAGGTCTGGTCCAATTCTAAGACTGTATAGTCTTTGGATAAATCAACGTGCTTAAATCAGTCTTAAGGGACTAGCGGATTACTGTTCTTGTTTTCATCCCAAGAGCAGAGAAATCAGTATTTCCTCACAGTGGGAAGAGCCTGTGAAGATGTAGGAAGGAGAAGACAGCCACCTGCAAGCCAAGGAGAGAGGCCTTAGAAGATAGCAGACCTGCTGACACCTTGACCTTGGACTTCCAGCCTCCAGGACTGTGAGAAATACATTGTTTATTGTTTAAGCCATCCAGTCTGTGATACTCTGCTATGATAGCCCTGGCAAACCAGCCCAGATTTTTCTCCACCTTCTCTGACTGGAGTGATTTGGATGAAGTTTATCTGCCTAAGCCAGGAAATACTCTTATCTACAAAGAGGCTCAGCAGGGTTAATAAAAAGCCACTTTCCTAACAACTGAAGACTCTGTTGATACAGCAATTCAACGTCCAGGTATTTATCTGAAGGAAAGAAAAACAGTAATTTGAAAAGACATATAGGACTTCCCTGGTGGTCCAGTGGTTAAGAATCTGCCTGCCATGCAGGGGACATGGGTTCAATCCTTGGTCCAGGAAGATTCCACGTGCCATGCGGCCACAAACTGAGCCCACGCTGCAACTACTGAAGCCGAGCCGAGTACTCTAGAGCCTGTGCTCCGCACAAGAGAAGCCCCTGCAATGAGCACCCACTAGAGAGTAGCCCCTGCTTGCCACAACTAAAGAGAGCCCGCACACAGCAAGGAAGACCCAGAGCAGCCCAAAATAAAATAAATAAAATTTTAAAAAGATATATGCACCCCATGTTCACTGTCGTGTTATTATGATAGCCAAGATATGGAAACAGCCTAAACGTCCATCAGCTGATAAGAGCAAAATGAAAATACGGTGTACAAAAAGAAGGAAGTCTTGCCATTTGCAACAACATGGATGGTCCTTGAGGTCATTATGGTAAGTGAAACAAAGCAGACAGAAAAATTAAATACTGTATGATCTCACACTTACATGGAATCTAAAACAAACAAATGAACAAAAAACCTCAAACCAAGCTCAGAGATATAGCGAACAGACTGTGGTTGCCAGAGGCAAGGGGCAGGGCTAGGTGAAAGGAGTCAAAAGGTACAAATTTCCAGTTATAAAATAAATAAGCCATGGGATGTAATGTACAGCATGGTGATTTTAGTCAATAACACTGTCTCTTATTTGAAAGTTGCTAACAAAGTTCTGTCTAGTCAAGGCTATGGTTTTTCCTGTGGTCATGTATGGATGTGAGAGTTGGACTGTGAAGAAAGCTGGGCGCCAAAGAATTGATGCTTTGGAACTGTGGTGTTGGAGAAGACTCTTGAGAGTCCCTTGGACTGCAAGGAGATCCAGCCAGTCCATTCTGAAGGAGATCAACCCTGGGTGTTCTTTGGAAGGAGTGATGCTAAAGCTGAAACTCCAGTACTTTGGCCACCTCATGAGAAGAGTTGACTCATTGGAAAAGACTCTGATGCTGGGAGGGATTGGGGGCAGGAGGAGAAGGGGACGACCGAGGATGAGATGGCTGGATGGCATCACTGACTCGATGGATGTGAGTCTGAGTGAACTCCGGGAGTTGGTGATGGACAGGGAGGCCTGGCGTGCTGTGATTCATGGAGTCGCAAAGAGTCGGACACAACTGAGTGACTGAACTGAACTGCAGAGAGTAAATCATAACAGTTGTTACTACAAGAAAAAAAATTGTAACTTTGTGTGGTGACAGATGTTAACTAGACTTACTGTGATGATCATTGCACAATATATACGTATATCAACTCATGATGTCCTACATGTAAAACTGATATAATGTTGCATGTCAGTTACATCTTAACTGAGTGTAGGTAGGCACTGGACAAGAGGCTCATTCCCATTGGCTGCAATTCCAGCCCAGGTAAGCCTTATTAAAATCAGTGAGGAGCACTTGATAGGAGGCCTTTATGTCAAACTCTCCTCACTTAATTAACTCAACTAACTCAGGCAGGCCTAATGCTAAGTGAGAAGCTTGCTTTCTGGATCATGTGAACAGTAAGTTCATTTTGTTATTTTCCTCTCTATGCTCTTTTGTATTTTTCATATTTTCTACTTGGGCTCTGAACTGAAACAAAGAAGAAAGGAAAATATATAATGCTTTTAACGTTTCTTAAATGTTTTAAAAACATTTTTTTAATCCGAGTCAACAAAACAAAGCATGAGTCTTCCCCCTTGAAGCTTTTATGTGTTCTGGAGAAGTCGACAAAAAAGCAAGAATGAAGGTAAGCTTTAAAACACATGGCCAGGGTCTTCCCTGGTGGTCCAGGGCTGAGGACTCCATGCATTCACTGCCAAAGGCCTGGGTTCTATCCCTGGTTGGGAAGCTAAGATCCCACAAGCTGAACGGTGTGCCCAAAAAAATAAAATAAGAACAAAACACATGGTCAGGATCACTGTTTACTCAGAAAAAAGGTAAATTCATATAATAAGACACCTTTTCAACAATCATTTTTATGCTTTCTCCATTTTACACTTCTGCCAATTTACAGACATTCGGGGAACGTAAGTAGAAAGATCACTTTGCTGAAACATTAGTTTTCTTTACAATTACAACATGAATTACCTTCATGTCCACTGTCGGGTCACCTTGCAGCAGTGTCCACTCATACTGGACGATGGCATGGTCATCTGTGCTTTCTCGGCCGTCCAGAATCACGCCATCTGTGGGCAGATGCAAAACCACATCTTGCCCAGCCTTGCTGAGTGGAGGCTCGTCCTTTTCTGTGAAAGAAAATAAATAATTCATAGGAGAAATGATTCCCTATTTTATCTCATTTATTATGAGAGGTATTTTTGCCAAGAGGATGTATAGCAACTGAAAGTTATTTTCTTATTTTTGTTGCAATAAATTAAATCTGGGAAGTTAAGACAAGTTCTTGGATTCACATAAAATTCACATAGAAATTCTTGGAATCCAATGTTCATCTAGGAAAACAAAAGAGGTTCACAGCTTCTTACTAGTTTTTATAAGGGAAGCTGATACAGAATTTGAGACATCCTAAAATATTAATAGCGAACAAGTGTGTATTGATATTTAGCTTTTCTCCTTCATGGTAATTCTCACTGTGTCCACTAAATATTAAACATGATGGATAGCTGCTCCAGGGATGGTTGATAGAAGCCATCAGATACAGAAAACATTCTTAAGAGCAGAATTGTGGATATTTAACTTGATTTAAGCATCTTATTAGTAAACTGATGCAAATGCACATATATTTTGATGAAGCTTAGTAATTTCTTTTTTGATGTGGACCATTGTTAAAGTCTTCATTGAATTTATTACAGTATTTCTTCCGCTTCATGTTTTGGTTTTTTAGCCATGAGGCGTGTGGGACTTAGATCCCCCACCAAGGATCAAACCTGCACACATGCCCCCCCACCCCCAGCATTGGAAGGTGAAGTCCTAACCACTGGGCAACCAAGGAAGTCCCCAAAACTTAGTAATTTAGCTGGGAAGAAATAACTCTGCAGGCTTTTGTAATACATCCTTCTTGGCATCCACTATTCCACTATCTCCTTCCTCCTTTAGCACCAAAACTTGATCTGAATTTTGGGCTGGACTTCCTTATTTTGAATGATGTTGCTAAGACAGTGCTCTCTTTCTGCACAGCTGAAGTTGCCACCCAAGCAAACTTCTAAGGGCCAATCCAGATACCCACTGCCTTGAAGAGGAAAAGTTAAAGTTTTACATAACCTCCTTCTCCTGCCTCTGTAACTCAGCTTGCCCCTTGCAAAGTCTAGATCACATAGGTCACATAGTCTCAGAAAATGGGGACTTGCAATACTAGGAACTGGAGCTTATCTCGCTCACCCTTGTTCTGCTCTTTGCAATCACTCAGCCCCTGCAAACCTGCTTAATCATGCCTGTCCAGGTCAGGCATCCCCCTCCCCATCTTGACCACTGTTCCCCCACATGAGAAATCCCTTAGTTTAAACCAGCCTATTAATAGCTAGTGTTGCCCACTACAGTCTGTCTATAAAAACTCTGTAATCCCTTTGTTCGGGGCTCAGAGCTTAGAGTGTTAACTCCTCTGGGCCTGCTGGCGTAATAAACCTGAGTTCTCCAACTCTCCAAGTGTGGTGCTTGGTTTCTCGAGTTCTGGTTTCTGCAACAGCCTGACATTTGAAGCTAGCAGTAATCCTATTATTTTCTCAGACTGCAAGGAGATCAAACCAGTAAACGCAAGAGGAAATCAACCTTGAATGTTCATTGGAAGGACTGATGCAGAAGTTGAAGCTCCAATACTTTGGGCACCTGATGCAGAGCTGACTCACTGAAAAAGACCCTGATGCTAGAAAAAGGTTGAGGGCAGGAAGAGAAGAGGGCAGCAGAGGATGAGATGGTTAGATAGTAACACTGACTCAGTGGACATTAGTTTGAGCAAACTCCAGGATATGGTGGAGGACATCCCACCATCGCACGCATGGATGGCGTGTGGCAATCCATGGGATCACAAAGAGCTGAACACGACTCAGCGACTAACACAAGGAATCAGCACACTTGCTGTTGCCGAAGGGTACATATTCCTATTAAGAAAATGAGTCCCATTTTTACAGTCATTTAAAACAATGAGGACTAGTAATCAAATTATGCCACATAAGCAATCCCTGCCTTAGAAGACAATTGGTCTGTTTTTTACCCCTTGAGCAAAAAGCCAGTGCCTGATGACTTTATTTCCAGGGAAGCAGAGAGATGACAACTGCTTTACTAATAGGCCCTCTTTTAGTTTTATAGAGAACTTTCCTTTGCTTCTGGAAGGTTCATCACTTTCCACACAATGGTTTACTACACTACAATTCTGGAATCTTTTGTGCCTTGCTGCAAAGCTTGTGGGATCTTAGTTCCCCAACTGGGATTGAAGACTCGCCCATTGTGGAAGTGGAAGAAGAGCGGAATCCTAACCCCCAGACTGCCAGGGAAGTCCTAGGCCCTCAAAGATTTAACCAAAAATATTTAAGATGGAAAAATCAGATAAGCTCGGAAATACTGCACATATTATGAAACTAATCCTGGCCCTCCTGGAAGAAAAAAAAATTACTGTAGTCATTTACTGTTCTTTAGGGAAGCTTAAAGATATGGCTTATGAACACAGTAAAATCTTCATATCCTCTAAATTGGTCATTGTATCAGAAATAATAGAACAGTATTTCCTCCTCAGTTTAAGTCCAGGCAAATTACACTGTATAATGTATTTAAAAATCAGTCAGAGCTGGGACTTCCCTGGTGGTCCAGTGGTTAAAAAATCCGCTTGCCATGGAAGGGGACACAGGTTCGATCCCTAGTCTGGAAACTAAGATCCCACAAGCAGTGGGGCAACTAAGCTCATACACCACAACTACTGAGCCCTAGAGCCCGAGAGCCCGAGCTCTGCAACAAGAGAAGCCACCGCAATGAGGGGCCCGTGCACTGAAACCAGAGCAAGCCCGCACGCGGCAGTGAAGAACTGATACGACCATAAATAAACACATAAGTAAATAAAATCTTAAAAATAAAACAACCAGAGCGATTTGGCTTAGGCGACTTAAGCCAGAAACAGGTCTTAAAAATAAACAAATGACAACAAAAAGAGGAAAGAAGGTGCCGTCATTCAAAAAAAATTTGACTTGATGAAGAACAAGCTTAAATGTCACTTTGAGTTTTTGTTATAAAAATATAATAAGCCAACGTGAAGTACTCTGGAAATACTGATTTCTTTTGAAGATTAAGCATATTTGGTATGATCCACAGAGATGAAAAAAAACTCATATCCATCTTGATGGAGCATATCAAAGTGGCACTTTACGCAGAGAGGTATATTAACTACTCTGATTTTCGATATGTTGCTCTGAACAACACCTTAATGACAAGAAAGAGGAATCGGGGTCTTATTGCGTGGGCACCAATAGCCAAGGCTGAGGATGTGGAAGTGGGGCCAGCCAGACTAAGAGAAGAGGCTTAGATATTAAAGGTCGAAGTCCATCTTGATTTTTCTGTTTGTTTGCTTTTGTGACCTTTTTTCTTCATTGTGCATTTTTCTTAATTGCAACATGTCAGGAAAAAGTTATTTACAACCTCAATATGATTGTCTTCATTTTTGGTGTGTATTGTTGGTCTTTCCCCATCTGAGCTGCCGATAATAGCAGTTAATGTTGGTGATGCTGGTGTTTAGCTGGTCGGTTGCGTCCAACTCTTTACCACCCCGTGGACCATAGTCCGCCAGGGTCCTCTGTCCATGAGATTTCCCAGGCAGGAATACTGGAGTGGGCAGCCATTCCATTCTCCAGAGTATCTTCCCCACCTAGGGATCGAACCCGGGTCTTCTGCATTGCAGGCAGATTCTTTACTACTGAGCCACCAGGGAAACCCAATAATAAGTAACAACTACTGTTTCTTGGGTGATTTCTTTGTACCAGGCATCACATGAAGCATTTTTGAGCCATAAATTCACCCAATTTTCACAAGTCTCTGAGGAAACTAGGTCAGATTGGCTAACTTAGTTGCCTAAGACCACACAAGTGATAAATTTGTCAGTTGAGATGTCAGCTCAGATCTGTCTAACTGAAAGGCTCCACTTAACCCACTATATTTTGGAAGCACTCACATGTATTCTAGTTACAGTAAATATAAAGTTATATCCTGAATTTAACCTAACTTATTGATGTATTCTTACTTATTGATATTTATTTATATATCCTACCATTGCTTGTGTCACTATATAAACTTCACAGTTGTCATTTTAAGTCCCTAGCCTCTACTACTGGACATTACTTTGTTACCAATTTTCTTCATCATCATACATAATGCCACAATAATTTTTTTGCTCATACTTTTCTTTAGCATGGATCATTTTCCTTGAAACATATCTCAGGAGAATGAACATTTTAATGTTCTCTGATATCTTTCTTGATTGATTTCCAAAAGAGACATTTCAATGTATACTTTCAGTGACCACATATGATTAGAAGTTCTCCACATGCATACCAATGTAGCTCTTCAGTAAACGTATTATTGCCAGTGTAATAACTGTGCATGTGTGTGTGCTAAGTCACTTTAGTTGTGTTTGAGTCTTTGTGACCCTCTGGACTTGTACTCTGCCAGGCTCCTCTGTCCATGGGATTCTCCAGGCAAGAATACTGGAGTGGGTTGCCATGCCCTCCTCCAGGGGATCTTCCTGACCCAGGGACTGAAAGAGTCTCTAAGGTCTCCTGCATTGGCAGGCAGCATTTCTCTGATTACTTCTAAGGTTGAACATTTTTCCATGTTTATCAATTAAATATCCTCTTCTGGAAACTGTGTTCATATCCTTCGCCCACTTCTGTTTTTCTTACTAATTCACATAACCAGGTCTCCTGCATTGCAGACGGATTCTTTATCAGCTGAGCTACCAGAGAAGCCCCTGATTCACATAAGCTTGCTATTAATATAATAAATACACGGGTCTCATATCTTCCCAGACTTCTATTTGCAATTTCTTTTGTTTCTTGACATAACAAAGTTTTTAAAACCATGTGTATACTACATCCTTTCTCTTTGTGATGTCTTTAATTGATTAGAAACTTATCTTCCCCCCAGATGTGTAATAGTGAATTTATTTTCTTCAGATCTTCTATGTATGGAGTAACCTATGGCCTAATTTTTTAAAAAATTATTTAATTCTTTAACCCATTTGGAATTTCTGTATGATCAGAGTTGTAGGTCTCAATGTATTCCCACTGGTTATCTCAATAGTATTACATAATTATTTGCAACTCTTTTGTGATATTTATTTATAACACAAAAGGGAGAGGTTGAAAATGTGAGAAACATGCAATAGGTCAGGCACTCACGGAGGGATGAGCTTTGAACCTTCCCAGGTCAGTTCTTTCCTTTGCCCTTGGAGTAAAGGGCATTCTATGCCCCCATGTCTAACAGCATGGCTTTTTCAAACTTTTAAAGGATGGTATGAGAGAGAGGAGGGGGGTGGCTATGCATGGGTTTACAGAGGGGATGGCAGAGTGCTATCCAACACTGACTTTCCCTAATACAGATGCAAGTCTGACTTCTCAGATTACCCAGCGTTTGCCCAGAGATCCTGGTTTTCAGGCTGAATATCCAGTGGAAAGAGCATAAGGGTGCTGGCCCTTGAGCTCTTGGAGACTGTATTCTCCGGGTCCTCTGAGGTCCTAACCGCTCCACTCCCTCCTTCCTGCTGCTCCTCACTTTCATCAGAAAACATAGACCCCCAGGTCCTCCAGTCACCCACACAATACAGCCAAGGTCCCACAGTGACATCAGGTACGTGGAAATCGCCTTTCTAATTCAAAAAGCATGTCCACCCTTGATCCTCATGACAGCCCAGCTGGGAGGCAAGGCCAGCACTCAAGTCCTAAGAGGATGAGTAGGGAACCTCATGGAGAAGAGCCGGCTCTCACATTCAGGACTCAGGACCGAAAGCCCCCTGCCCTGCCCTTTGCACACGACTGCGGGCAGATTGCGTCAGTTCAGCACACCTCTCTCCAGCATACTCCACTCCTTCCCACCTTCTCCCACCATCCCAGGTAGCTGCTTAGTCAGTCTCACCCTGGAAACTCTACTGAGGGCATCTCTGCTTCCAGGTGTCCTGATGCTGTTGGAGAAAGCATTCAAGTTGCCCCAGAATACAGCTCCACAACTCACAGAGCACAGCTCACAGCTCACATAACACAGCTCACAGCTCCACAAAACACAGGTCACAACTCACACAACACAGCTCACAACACATACGACACAGGTCACAACTCACACAACACAGTTCACAACTCACATAACACAGCTCACAACTCACACAGCACAGCTCACAACTTACAATGCATAGCTCCACAAAGCAGGTGCTATGAGACCTTTGGGCAGGTTACTTTCTCTCACCAAGCTTTCGAGTACCCTGGGGATTATGAGAGAACCTAGATTTGGAAAGGACAGATTTGTGAGGACAGAGTGAGTTCACGTGTCTAAGGAGCTTATAGCAGTGCCACTTATCAAACTCAATAAATGTCCACAAAGAACAGGGCTGATGGGGTCTGCTATAACAACAGACAGGGCTGATGGGGTCTGCTATAACAAGACAGGGCTGATGGGGTCTGCTAAAAATGTGTCCTGTGCGATTCCACCTGGCCCCCTGCCCTTTTTTCATGATCCTTGTGTTCACCTCAAATGGACCCTAAAACATTTTCTGTAAATTTCTAAACCACTTTCATGCTCCTTTAGCCTTAAACTACCTGTGCTCACAGCTTCAGAAAAACAAAAAACATTCATGAAGGAACCACTTAGTCTCAGAGCACAGGGAACTTCAGGAGGTTAAGGATCTAGGTAGGAAAAACACAAGACACTCTAGAGTGACCTTTGCCCTCTCTGCAGACAGAATGAGGGCATTTGGGCCAAGCAACACGCTTTCATGTGTCCATATTCCTGGAATCCAAAGAACTTGTGAGCAGAGCAGCTCTTTTCCTGAATAAGGACCAAGCCCAGTGGTCATCTGGGTTTACCCTTGAGCATCTCCAAAGTGAATTCCTAGACAAACGCCCCCCCACCCCCCGCCCAGAGAAAGGAAGGTAAAAAAAGGGAGTAGAAGAAAAAATGATTCAGAAACTTCTACAATAAACTAAAGTTCGCCCCCGCCCCCCCGCCACCCCCCAAAGCGGATATATTCTTTCCTTGTTTCCACTTTCCTGTTTCCACTGGCTTATAAGAAAGCTCCATTTGGCAATGCTGGTTTCCTCCAGTTGTGCAGTGAGAAGGGAAAGGGATTTTGTTTCATTGGTGCTGGGATTTATTTTTGAGTCCCTGCTTGGGCAGAGGAAAGATGTGTGTCTAACAGCCATGGTGGGCTCAGGGATGCATGTGAAAGTGCCTCCTGCCTCCACTTCAGGGAGAAAACTTTGGGGTCCTTTGCAGTGTGTGCCTCAAGGCCTAGAAATCTCGGGTGACCTTGGATGTTTATTCCACTGGAGGTGGGAAGGGAGATGGGCCATTGTGGACACAGAGTTCCAGACTCTCCAGATTTCCAGATTCTCTTTGGACCTAAAGGTCACAGAGATGCCAGATTTCCAAAGTGGCTGAGGCTACGTCCCTCTAGTCTTGTTATGGTTTCACTCTTGCATCAGCATAAAGCAAACAGCAACAGAGTGCAATCAAATGCACTCAGCTGAACACAAGCAGGCCCAATCAAGGTTTTATTTCCTGAGACCTTATCTCCAACTGCCACATTTTTTTTTTTTTCCCTCCTGTTTGGGTCTAAATTCTCATTCTGATCATCCCCAGAATAAAAACCATCAAACGAAAAGCATCCTTTTTAGCTCCTCTTCAAAAGAGGGGTGCTTTAAACTTTATTTTCAATTAATTGAGTTCCTTTTCTCCCCACTCCTTAAAAAAGAGAACCATAGTTCATAGTAAATAGTTAGACCCACTTCAAAATAACCTTCCGAATTTTGTCTGATGAAAGCAACTTTAGGTGGAATCATGAATCCTGATAGCCAGCCTAAGAAATAAGGGTGTGCTATGAGCGATCTGGCATCTAATTAGATTTTGCTCTTGTAATTACCTGACACAGACCATACCTTGTAAGAATCTGAGACTAAAATAGACTTTCCCCCCTGAACTTTTCTCTTCCATTAAATCGAATTTCTGTGAATCCTTTCGGATCAGTATTCCTCCCTAAGCTTAGAAAAATTCCAGAAGCAGTTCACCGTGTCCGCTTCCACCCAATCTACTCCGGGTTTCTCAAAAACCATCCCTAGGACTGAGACATCAAAGCCAGATGTTTTATTTCTGACTTGACTGAGGAGGGCCCAGCGGTCCTGCGTAGGCAGGTCTCCCAGACGCAGCCACCAGCAGGAACAAGGACAGCGACAGCAGGGCCCAAGCGACCAGGCCCGGGCCTCGGTGGCGTGCTTACCCAGGCGAGGCGAGGCCCGGGCGAGGGCCGGGGCACCGGCTTCCAGGCCTTCCTGCCCGTCCTCTGGGGCACGGCTGAGGCTGTAGCTGCTGTAGCCTCGGTGCAGCGCAAACTTGCAGACGCTGCGGCCGCGCCAGGTGCAGTTGAAGAGGTAGCAGCCGAGCGCGGCGGCTGGGGGCGCGGGCCGCCGGGGCAGCTCCACCACGGCCACGGAGCAGCGCGGCTCGAGGCAGCAAGCCTGCAGGCACTGCCGCCAGTCCCTCACGGCCGCCGGCGCGCTCAAGAAGCTGGCGCCGGCCGCGATCGAGTCCTTGGTGCGGATGATGGCGTCGGGCCTGGCCCTGTAGCCGCCGCCGCCGGGGCCCGGGCAGCCTTCCTGGGGGTCGCCGCCCGCGCGCAGCTCGAGTTCCAGCTCCTCCTGCGGCCTTTCCTGCTGCAGCTGTCGGCGGAATTCCTCCAGCAGCTGCTCCACGCCCGAGAGCTGCGCATGCAGCTCGGACAGCGGCGCGGAGGGCGAGCCGTTCGCGCGGCCACTAGGCAGCCACAAGCACAGCAGCAACAGGCCGGGCAGCGCCCGACGCGGCGGCGGGCGCCTGCGCCCCGAGCCCGCGCCCTCCCGGGCGGCGGCGGCCATGGCGGGCGGCGGCGGAGGAAGGGAGGCGACACCGGGCGTCAGAGTGCGAGGGAGACGGAGGACGGGAGAGCGCCGGCCGCGGGGTTCTACGGCGCGGCCGCGGCGGCACCTCAAAGCGCGGCCTCCCCGGGGCCCCGCTGTGTCCCCGAGGCCGCAGGCGCGCGGTCGTCGGCGGGAATCGTAGCGGCAGGAGGCATAGCTGGCCCGCCGCCTTGGCACCACTCCTCGTCCCTTCCTGGAAGCCCGGGCGAGACGGCGACTCTCTGCCAGGAGCAGGGGACAGACCGGCGAGGCGGAGGCTGCGTCTACCGGGTCACCACCCGGAGGTGAACTGCGGCCGCGGGAAGTGGGGCATGTCAAGCCCCGCCCCGCCCCGCCCCTCCGGGCCCGCCCACATTCGCTTTTTTTTTTGTGGGCTGTGGTCAGATGCAGATGACACCACCCGTAGGGAAGAAAGTGAAGAACTAAACAGCCTTTTGATGAAAGTGAAAGAGCAGAGTGAAAAAGTTGGTTTAAAGCTCAACATTCAGAAAACTAAGATCATGGCATTCGGTCCCATCACTTCATGGGAAATAGATGGGGAAACAGTGGAAACAATGGCTGACTTTATCTTTCTGGGCTCCAAAATCACTGCAGATGGTGATTGCAGCCATGAAATTAAAAGACGCTTACTCCTTGGAAGGAAAGTTATGACCAACCTAGATAGCATATTCAAAAGCAGAGACATTACTTTGCCAACAAAGGTCCGTCTAGTCAAGGCTATGGTTTTTCCAGTGGTCATGTATGGATGTGAGAGTTGAACTATAAAGAAAGCTGAGCACCGAAAAATTGATGCTTTTGAACTGTGGTGTTGGAGAAGACTCTTGAGAGTCCCTTGGACTGCAAGGAGATCCAACCAGTCCATCCTAAAGGAGATCAGTCCTGGGTGTTCATTGGACGGAATGATGTTGAAGCTGAAACTCCAATCCTTTGGCCACATGATAGGAAGAGCTGACTCACTGGAAAAGACTCTGATGCTGGGAGGGATTGGGGGCAGGAGGAGAAGGGGACGACAGAGGCTGAGATGGCTGGATGGCATCACTGACTCGATGGACGTGAGTCTGAGTGAACTCCGGGAGATGGTGATGGACAGGGAGGCCTGGCGTGCTGCGGTTCATGGGGTCGGAAAGAATCGGACAGGACTGAGTGACTGAACTGAACTGAAGGTAACCATGGGAAGAAGGTGGTGCCCCAGAGGGGCCTAGAGCCTCCCCCACTGGCCTTCACTTCTGGGCAGGCATTCTGGTCCAAGCATGCTGGGCTTTTTTTTTTTTTAATTAAAAAAATCTTTTTGTCAGTTAATAATTTATTGCCTTTTGACTCCAGGTGCACTCTTCAGTACATCCTTGGAGATAAACAAAGGAATTCTTTTAAATCATTATTTTTTTTTCTAATAGCAGGGAGAAGACATGATTTTATGTTTTACCTTTTTTTTTCTTAAAGTATAATTGCTTTACAATGTTGTGTTAGTTTCTGATACACAGCAAAGTGAATCAGCTATATGTCAGTTTGTGGAAACAACCTAAGTGTCCATTGACAGATGAATTTGAAGATGTGGTACATATATATAAGGGAATATTGTTTAGCCATTTAAAGGAACAAAATTGGATCATTTTTGAGATGTGGATGGACCTAGAGTCTGTCAGACAGAGTGAAGTAAGTCAAAAAGAGAAAAATAAATATCATATGTGAAAAATAACTATCATATATTATACTAAAAATAAATATCAGATTATAATATCATTATTAACCAGCCAGACCTGCTCCATTGTCTTCTCAATGTGATGCAGGCTCCTGGAGAGGAGGGGAAGGGGTGTCTCCTTGTGATCTCAGGGCCACTCTAGAGAAGGGACATGCTCAACTGGGGATCCATCTGGCACCATCTTCAGGCCTTCACCTCCAGTGTCCGTGGTGGTTTTCACCTTCAGTTCAGTTCAGTCGCTCAGTCGTGTCCGATTCTTTCTGACTCCATGAATCGCAGCATGTCAGGCCTCCCTGTTCATTACCATCTCTCGGAGTTCACTCAGACTCACGTCCATCGAGTCAGTGATGCCATCCAGCCATCTCATCCTCGGTCGTCCCCTTCTCCTCCTGCCCCCAATCCCTCCCAGCATCAGAGTCTTTTC
>SJYT01057092.1:0-32617 GCA_006410635.1 Cephalophus harveyi
TCTGTAAAGCTTTTGATTTCTCCTTCATATTTGAATGAGATCCTTGCTGGGTACAGTAATCTGGGCTGTAGGTTATTTTCTTTCATCACTTTAAGTATGTCTTGCCATTCCCTCCTCGCCTGAAGAGTTTCTATTGAAAGATCTGCAGTTATCCTTATGGGAATCCCCTTGTGTGTTATTTGTTGTTTTTCCCTTGCTGCTTTTAATATTTGTTCTTTGTGTTTGGTCTTTGTTAATTTGATTAATATATGTCTTGGGGTGTTTCGCCTTGGGTTTATCCTGTTTGGAACTCTCTGGGTTTCTTGGACTTGGGTGATTATTTCCTTCCCCATTTTAGGGAAGTTGAAAAGATAAATTTTAAAATACACTCAACTAAAACAAATCAAGAGTTCAAAAGTGACAACTTTTTTGTGGCTTAAGACGCATAAAGAGACAGCATATGATGGTTCATTTGTTCCTTTAAAATTACCTATATTTTGTTTCTTAAATATATATACACACATTTGCATTACACAGAATAAAATATTTCTACACTATCTGCTAAGATCTAGGCTTTCCAGGTGGTGTTAGTTGTAAAGAATCTGCCTGCCAATGTAAGAGACACAAGAGACATGAGCTCAATTCCTGAGTCGGGAAGATCCCCTGGAGAAGGAAATAGCAACCCACTCCAGTATTCTTGCATGGGAAATCCCATAGACAGAGGACACCAGTGGGCTATGGTCCACTGGGTCACAGAGTCAGACATAGCTGAACTTATATCTTTCTAGGACCAAATGAAAGAGGCTTGAAAAGTCACATAGTATCACTGTGATCTTTTCCTCAGGTTCCTGAGAAGAAAAACACTTGGTATAAACTGTTGTTTCAGGACTCATCTGAAGATTTATAACATGCCAAAAGAACAAATATGATTCTTTTGTGAAAAGACAGAGCTATGGTCAAAAACCTGAATTAATTATCTTTTTCTCTGTCTTTACATAGTTCTTTATATACATACTCATGTATATGAATGTATACAGGAATGCATATATACACAAATAAAAATCACACACATAACTTTTCTCTCTGTCCTCACTTATATCAAAAATTAACAGAAAAAAAGTGTGCTCTCCTTCTCTTCACTGCCAAGGACTTTTCATTCAAAGTTCTTATCGTACTTTGCACCACAAAGTATGAGATAAGAATTACTACAGGAATTAATATGCAGAACTTTTGAAAAAAAGACAAAATCACTGGGAATTAATTTCAACACATTTTGCCCTGTATGTATCAAGAATGAGTGGACTCATCTGTAATCTCCTCCACTGCAAAATAAGTCTATTCAATTTAAGAAAATAATGAAATAATTTTAAAATGCTATTTCTCATCTCTAGTGTTTCCTAATTCATTTGGCTATAACTCTGTCAAAAATACTTACACAGAGGTTTTCTGTCCATGGGCTTGTTAAACATTCAAGAATGCCAAGTAGGAATGGAGACTATGCCTGAGGCTTGGTCCAAGAAAATCTTGAATATAAAGTTTAAGAACCAATATATTCAGGGAACTAAACATGCACTAAATGTGGGTGCAAGGTGTCCACTTATATGTGCCAACTTGTCAGTTAAGTTCTAGTGTGTGGGCTTAACTGTGTAGTCATTTTGAAAGCATTTTCCTAACTGCTGAGATAAGTTGTACAATAACCACTACTTCCCAGAGCTACTGACCTAATTTTATGATATCCTGAGTTTCCCTGAGCCTGATAAATTCCTAAGACCTACCATCCCTATATACTTGCTTTTCTTCATCATCATTGACCCTTATAAGACATTCTGATATTTGAAATACATTTTGAAATCCATATTTGAATCTCAGGTAGCCAGATCGTTTTTAGAGGGAGGGTTTTTTTTTTTTCCTTTTTTAAAATATAAGTTCTTAAAAAAACACAAACAGAATATGAACTCAAATGATTTGAAAACTTATGGTCAGAGAAAAAAACCTATACTTGAATATTTATAGCACCTTTACTCATAACTGCCAAAACTTGGGAAGTGACCAAGATGCCCCTCCATAGATAAATGGATAAATAAAACATCCAGACAATGGAATAATATTTATTGCTAAAAAGAAATGTAGTTTCAAGTCATGAAAGAACATGGAGGAACTGTAAATGCATGTTACTAACAGGACAGAAGACAATGTGAAAAGGCTACATAACTACTGTATGAGTCCAACTATATGACCAGCCAGAAAAGGTAAAACTATATAAATGGTTTAAAAAAAAATTTGTGGGTCTGAGGGGCTAGAATGAAGGGAAAGATGAATAAGTAGAGCAAAGAGGAATTTTAGGGCAATAAAGCTACTCTGTATGACACTATAATGGTGAACACTTGTCTTTTTACATTTGTCCAAATCCACAGAATGCACAAAAGATAAACGTGAATCCTCAGGTAAACTATGGGGTCTGTGTGATAAGAATGTGTCAATGTAGGTTGCTCAGTTGCCACAAGTGTACCATTCTGGTGAGGAGTTTTGCTAAAGAGGGAGGTTCTGCATACGTTGCAGCACGAAGGATATAGGAACTCTCTATAGTTCTTCAATATTGCTGAAAACCTAAAGCTACTTAAAAAAAATCTGTCTAAAAAAAAAATGTCACTCTGAAAACAAAACAGAACAAAAAATGTGAGACAAAAAATCAGCAATGCATCAGATACAAAATTTTCACATAAATTAGACTGAACAAATAAATATATTCAAAGTATTCCAAATTGATAGTTCTCCTTTTGAATTTCCAGATACTATTTAAGGTGTTGCCAATTAAATTTGATCAGCACTAACGTAGTATTTTCAGTCTGATTTTCAGATCATGTAGCATAAAATCAGCATGAAACTTCTAATCCAAAAATTAACACAGCTGGATAGCAGAAGTTACATCAAGGATACTAGCTGATGTGTGAATAATGTTTGATTATTCAGGGCTTGAAAATTTCCTTTAAGTTTTGAGAGTTATTTCAATAAATGTTGTAAATATTTGCATGCCTGTGTTTACGTCTACTTTTTTCTACCTATTATTAAGCATGTCTACAATGCTGCAGAGGATGAGATAGTTAGATGGCATTACCTACTCAATGGACATGAGTTTGGGTAAACTCCTGGAGTTGGTGATGGACAGGGAGGCCTGGCATGCTGCAGTTCATGGGGTCCCAAAGAGTCAGACATGACTGAGCGACTGAACTGAACTGAACAATGCTGCAGACAGTGATTGCAGCCACAAAATTAAAAGATGCATCTTCCTTAGTAGAAAAGTTATGACAGACCTAGACAGCATATTAAAATGTAGAGGAATCACTTTGCTGACAAAGGTACATATAGTCATGTACGGGTTTTCATATAGTCATGTATGGTTTTCCCAATAGTCATGTACGGGTGTGACATTTTGACTATAAAGAAGGCTGAGTGCCAAAGAATTGATGCTTTAAACTGTGGTGCTGGAGAAGACTCTTGAGAGTTCCTTGGACAGCAAAAGGAAATCAGCCCTGAATATTCATTAGAAAGACTGATGCTGAAGCTGAAAGCTTCAATACTTTGGCCACCTGATGCAAAGAGACGACCACTGGAAAAGACCCTGATGCTGGGAAAGAGTGAGGACAGGAAGAGAAAAGGGCAACAGAGGATGAGATTTTTGGATGGCATCACTGACTTGATGGACATAAGTTTGAGCAAACTCTGGGAGATAGTAAAGGACAAGGAAGCCTGGTGTGTTGAAGTCTATGAGGTCACAAAGAGTCGGACACAACATAGTAGTAAACAACCAAAACAATGCAAGACATTGTGCTGAACAGTAGTTATATTATATTTTTTAAGTGGCATTATTTCTATTCTAAAAAAAAAATCCATCTATTAAACAGATTATTCCATTTTTATTTAACAGGTAAACAAATACATGTTATATCATAAATGCTGCTGCTGTTACTGCTAAGTTGCTTCAGCTATGTCCGACTCTGTGTGACCCCATAGAAGGCAGCCCACCAGGCTCCCCCATCCTTGAGATTCTCCAGGCAAGAATACTGGAGTGGGTTGCCATTTCCTTCTCCAATGCATGAAAGTGAAAAGCGAAAATGAAGTCGCTCAGTCATGTCCAACTCTTCGCGACCTCATGGACTGCAGCCTACCAGGCTCCTCTGCCCATGGGATTTTCCAGGCAGGAGTAATGGAGTGGGGTGCCATTACCTTCTCCGATATCATAAATGTACTAAGAACAAAAACCAATGTTGAAAAAAATGTTGTTTATTAAAATTGGCATGTTTATTAATTGCTAGGTCTAAGATGCAGCAAAGATTTCATTCTTTAAATCATTTTCTTTTTTAATGATTCATTTATAATTCATTATCAATTACCAAGTGCCTATATTTAGGCAGACATTATGCTAGGCATCGAGGAAACTATGGGGACTCAGAGTTGGACACCAATCCCAAGGAGTTTATTAGTTTTTAGACCCTCAGTCAGTGTCTTTTCTGGGTTTTCTAGCAACTGGTTGATCTTATATTCCAATAAGACAACAGTTTTTACTTGATTTTCTTTGCTTATCCATTATTACTTTTATTTATTTACTAATTTCTCTTCTAGCAGTATACATGAATACTTCCTAAGATTTCAACACTCATAGTTTAGCAGAATATTTGGCATATTAGGGGAGACAAAATAAATAATTTTGTAATCTTTATACCATAAAGTTTATTTATTCACATTCTTTTTAAAATAGAGAACATAGATTGTTATTGTGTATAGAAAGGTTTTATTTATTCTCTGAGTGTCTGATGCATAGCTGTCAACTACTTCATGGCCACAATCCTCCTAACTGAGCTAAAAGAGATGGTGTGAGAGACGCTACAGTTAACACGTGAGAATAATGACACCAATGAGACTCATTTCTCTGTATCCATGACTTTTGTAGCCTCTTTCATCATAGACTCTAGGCTTGACTAAATGACTGGGTTCCTAACGGAACATTAAAAAAATGTGACACAAACACAGGTTTGAAAAGTGTCTACTCAATGGAGCTCATCCTTTCTTGCTGCTGGGAACTCCTTGAAATCCAACTCTTAACTCTCAACTTGCAGCATGTTTTAAGCCAGTTCTTTTATTTCACAGAAATGGACAACTGATACAGAGGCTTTGGCCCACACTCTGCATGTTTCGCTGCAATCAAATGTTCAAGTGTGTCCCTCGGGGAGGAATATTTATGACCCAGCTAGGGAGAAAGACTGTGCCTCAAGCATCAAACTACCCTCTAAGTCTAGGGCAAATGATGTTTTGGTTATGGTAGTTCAGTTCAGTCGCTCAGTTGTGTCCAACTCTTTGCGATGCCTATGAATCGCAGCACGCCAGGCCTCCCTATCCATCACCAACTCCCAGAGTTCACTTAAACTGACATCCATTGAGTTGGTGATGCCATCCTGCCATCTCATCCTCTGTCGTCCCCTTCTTCTCCTGCCCCCAATCCCTCCCAGCATCAGGGTCTTTTCCAATGAGTCAACTCTTCGCATGAGGTGGCCAAAGTACTGGAGTTTCAGCTTTAGCATCATTCCTTCCAAAGAAATCCCAGGGCTGATCTCCTTCAGAATGGACTGGTTGGATCTCCTTGTAGTCCAAGGGACTCTCAAGAGTCTTCTCCAACACCACAGTTCAAAAGCATCAATTCTTCGGTGCTCAGCTTTCTTCACAGTCCAACTCTCACATCCATAAATGACTACTGGAAAAAGTTACCAACAAATAAGCAAAACCCATAACTCTAGATTACTTTTATTAGATTATAATTTATTCAAGGAAAAAATCATAGAGAACTGCTTGCATTGCAGTCAGACTGAAATATTTATTCACAATGCATATATTTAAGGGTAAAGAACAGAATGAGAAACTCTCTGAATTCAGTACTTTCATTGTCTAGTTAGATAGAAACTGTTATCAGAGGCAAAACCAAATATGAGATAATTTTATGCAAATCATAAACTGAATTTGAAAAATAAGAACAAAATAACAAAAAAGCAAACCAAAAGGAAAATAAGAAAGCCTTGACTCTCAGGAAAATTTTTGCCACAATTATTTTTTCTTCTCGCCTATGTTTTCCTCTCCTCTTTACCTTTTCTTGCATTTTCTCTGTGATGGTACTGAATTGACAGAGATACTAGGCAAAGAAAGTAGTGGTAGATATCTAACACTTTTTTTCTTTCTTTCTTTTTTTTTTTTTTTTTTTACAAGTAGTGTTGCTTGCTTGATATTTATAAGATCCAGGATATTGAAAAAACCTAAATGCTCATCAAGGGAGGAATGGATAAAGAAGATGTGGTACATATATATTAATATAATGCAATATTACTCAGCCATAAAAAGAAACAAAATTGGGTCATTAGTAGAGACATGGGTGGAACTAGAGAGTGTCATACAGAATGAGATATGTTAGAAACAGAAAAATAAATATCATATATTAATGCTTATAAGTGGAATCTGAAAAAAAAAATATATAGATGATCTTATTTACAAAGCAGAAAAAGAGACACAGACGTAGAGAACAAGCATATGGATATCAAGGGGAAGAGGGGTTGCGATGAACTGGGAGATTAGGATTGATATATGTACACGACTGATACAATGTAGATAACTAATGAGAACCTACTGTATACCGCAGGGAACTTTACTCAGTGCTCTGTGCTGACCTAGTTCAGTTCAGCTGCTCAGTCATGTCTGACTCTTTGGGACCCCATAGACTGCAGTATGGAATTTAGGTGGTGAACTAAAACGGAAGGAAGTCTCCAAAAGAGGGGATATAGGTATACATATAGATGATTCCCTTTGCTGTACAGTTGAAACTAACACATTGTAAAGGAACTATATTCCAATATATGAACGAACAAACAAACAAAAACTAACACCTTATAAAGTCACTGTACCCTAATAAATTTTTTTTAAAAATAGTGTTGCTTGGTACATGCATTTACACTGCACTATTTTTAATCTGTCTTTATCTATAAATTGAGTTGAAAAATTCCAAGTACTTAAATGTATGGATGTGCTTATATAAATAGCTTCAGCATAAAGTCAGAAAAATTACATAAGAGTTCCAAATATAAATTCTGGGTCTTCTAATTTAAATTCCCAATTCAGTTTTTATGCAAATGGTAAAAAATCTACTGATTACTATTAATAATAATAAAAATAACTGCAACTTGGAGAGACAGTGGTAAAAAATCTACTGATTACTATTAATAATAATAAAAATAACTGCAACTTGGTGACATAATTTTTTTGTTTACTATAGTATTATTACTGAATATTCTTAAATTTGTGATAATAACTTATATTAAGTATATTACACAAGACAATAACAATTCTTTTAGTTTGTAGCATCAGGTGTTTCCTTAAATATTTAGTAAGTTTAAATGCTATTTCCCAAGACTACACAAGTTTTATTTTCATTGTCAATTGAATTAGGTTTTAACGTTACTGCTATGAATTTTTAAAGAGAACTTCTTTAAAATATCATGTTATAAAATATAGAGTACTGCCTTATAAATCATGTCAGCATAGATATCAAGACTCTCAAGAAAGAAATATTTTAAGCAGTAGCTGGAAACTTGATGGCAATTCATGTGTAAAGACAAAGTAGACTGGAGCACTGAATAAAAAGAAATATATAAGAAAAAAAGAAGAAAAGGGGGGAAGAAGAGATATACAGAAAGGCAGGGCAAGATAGCATTTAAATGAAAGGTCTCCATATTATTTACTTTAAAATCATTCCATTGTTTTCCATGCATAAAGGTCCATATCTGGAACACAGGGTTAAAGGTCCTTCTTAATTTTACCCCTGACCACCACAGTACAAGTACTATGAGACCATCATGACCTCCCTTCCTCCTGTCTTACTCATCAGACAGTCCAGCCAACTTGTTTTCTTCAGGTTCTTCAGGTTGCTCTTCTTTTCAAAAGAATTTTTTTTTCCTATGCAGAATGCTCTTCTTCCTTTTGCCACTCAATATACTTACTACACTTATACCTCAAGTCACAGTTTATTTGCCATAATTTCTCTGGAAACTTTCCAATCATTTCCAAGAAAACATGTCTTCTTTAGTGTTCCTATCAGATGATTCATTCTTATTATCATGCTTATCACTTTTCTATAATCATCTGTTCATGGGTTCAAACTTCCACCTAATCACCAGTCAATGAAGGTCATTGGCAATATTCCAAAACTCTTTTCAATGCCAGTCCACATCTGCCATATACAAAAGGTACTTAATAAATCAGAATATATAAATATATGAATAGTTTGAAACAAATAAATACAAGGCAAATAAATACACCAGCAACACTTATACAAAAAGCTACTTTTTAGATTGTTTAATATTTTCACATGCATTGCCACATCCACTAGCCAATTACGATCATTGGCTGTTAGTTGACAAGTCTAAATCTGTCTGTTGATCCAAGACAATTTGTATGTTGATGACTGAAAAAAATAACTGGAGGTATACAGTTGAGAAATTGAAAGAGTCATTTTTTAAATTTTAGTACAGGCTAGATATAATTTTTTGAAGAATCAAGAAAATCACCAACCACAGTTGATTTTCTGATAGAATTCTAAAAAATTGAGTTATTGATCTTAGTCAAATCCAATTGATTTTAATCAGCATCCTCAGCTATAATACCTTGAATGTAGGTATTGGTTTTACTTGTGCTTCTTTCTCTAATTGCTTTAAGTGTAGGTTAGGTTGTTTATTTGTGATTTTCCTTTTTACCTAAGGTAATATTTTATTGCTGTGAACTTCCCTCTTAGGACTGCTTTTGCTGAATGCTGTAGGCTTTAAATTGTTGTGCTTTCATTTTCATTTATCTTTATCTCTAGGTATTTTTATTTTATTTTTGATTTCTTCTGTGATCCAGGAACAAAAGAAGTATGTCTACTCTTGCTACTTTTATTCAATATAGTTGTGGAAGTGTTAGCCATGACAATTTGAAAAGAGAAAAATAATAAAATGAATTGAAATTGGAAGAGAAGTAAAATTGTCACTGTTTGCAGATTACATAATACTATAAACAGAAAATCCTAAAGATGCCACCAGAAGATTACCAGAGCTCATCAATTAATTCAACACAGTTGCACGATAGAAAATTAATACTCAGAAATTTGTTGCATTTCTGTACATCAACAATGAAACATCAGAAAGAGAAATCATAGAAACAATCTCATTTACGATGACATCAAAAATAATAAAATACTTCCTAATTGTCTTACACTGTTGGTGAGAATGTAAGTTGCTACAGTCACTATGCAGAGCAGTAATGGAGGTGCTATAAAGAACTAAAAACAGAGCTACCACATAATCCTGCAATCCCAGTAGTTCACTGCAGCACCATTTACAATAGCCAGAAGATGGAAGAAACCTAAATGTCCATCAACAGAAGAATGGATAAAGAGCATGTAGTATACAAATACAACAGAATATTACTCAGGCATTAAAAAGAATGAAATAAAGTCATTTGCAGCAACACGGATGGACCTGGAGAACATCACATTAAGTAAGTCAGAGAAAGACAATATCATATGATATTACTTATATGCAGAATCTGATAAAAATACGCCACAAATAAAACTTATTTACAAAATAGAAACAGACTCACAGACAAAGAAGGAACTTATGCCTGCTGGGGGGACAGGTAGGTGGGAGGGATAGATTGGGAATTTGGGATTGACAAGTATACACTGCTATATTAAAAATAGATAACAAGGGCCTACTGTAAAAAAAAAAAAGAAATATATGCATATATATATGAAACCATATCAATTCACTTTAAAGTTTGTAGATTAAAAGGAAATAAAAAGAGAAATACCAAGATAAATACAAATAAGTCTGCTTTTAACACAATTGTTAAGTATTGTTTACATCAAAGAGCAGTTAAAATTGGTAGTGTTCCTGCAAGAATACTAGAGTAGGTTGCCATTTCCTACTCCAGGGGAACTTTTCAACCCAGAGATCAAACCCACATCTCTTGCATCTTCTGCATTGGTAGATTCTTTACTACTGCACCACCTAGGAAGCCCCTGTTTGAGCTTACTAGTCAGAAATTTAAAAATTCTTTTAAATAAATCTTAATGCTTGTCTAAAAAAAATTCGGTAGTGTGATGGCATTTATTTTACTTGATGAGAGAATATATGGTAATTATTAGAACACAGTACCTAGAATGACATTCAAATTATTTTAATTTTTTTGTACAGCTGAGAAATTAGCTTCTGTTGTTATGCCTTATGAGGCTGCTGTATGTGTCAGAGATGAATGCATACACACAGATCCATTTTAAGGTTCTTATAAGAAGCATCAGATTAGAAAAAAAGAAGAAAATGGTAAGTCTATGAGATAATGAATATGTTTAAAAACATCAAAATAATAAGAAGAATAGTACTTTCACCATAGAGTTATTGTGAGGAACAAATAATTTAATATATGCAAAGTACTTAAAACAATATTTGACAATAGTATGTGCTTAGTAAATTTTGACATCTTATTGTCAAAAAAAAAAAACAAACCCAAAACAGAATTGTTTCATCTAGAAGCAGGAGATTACAATTTATGACTATAGGAGTCAAAAAAAAAAAAAAACTATCCTGGATGATGTTTGTGTTTTTTATTAAAGATATAGTCCCTTGTTCATGTGGACTGATGAAAATAAGTCAGTCCACAATAAAATGTTCATGGTGAGGCTATATATCCTTAGAATTCAGTCACATATGCCAAAAAATTAATGAGACCTGTAGCATAATTTTTCTACCTTGTGGAACTATCTGATAAAGTAATGTGTGATGATAAATTGGATTTATGGCGAGATGCTAGATTCAATCTATGGTAGTAAATCTTCTAAACTAACTTCTCTTAGTCTGCAAGCCAGATTCAATGTAGTGTTCAACAACTGTCCCTTGAACCAAACCCAATTTGACATATTTGTATCTCCCTGTAAAATTTTCTTTTATATGAGGTCACAAAGGGTTCACAGTAATACTTTGAAAAGAAATATTCTAAGTAAGGTAATTGAAAATCCCTTTCAAACACATTTCCTTACTTCAATATATATCTATTTATACCTTTAAGTTACATTACTTGATGCTTCATGTTTTTTTCTTTACTTGGATTGCAGATAGATATTTCCAAATCAAATAAGATTTACTGCTAAAGAGCTTTTCAGTGAGGTGTACTTGCCTTTCCCTTAGGATTTATCGTCCATACCAGTGACCATTAGTTGCTAAATTCAATGATATTTCATAAAGTCCCTGGCTTCAGAATATGCAAATAAAAAAGAAAAAGAAAAAAGGGAAAAAGTTAGAAATTGGAACTACCTTAGAGCTATCTGCCACAAGCCCACATGTGTATTTCCACAATCTCTTATGAGAAATTCTTAGAGTTTGCTTTTCATCAACTCATTTGTTGGTTTTTGGGCTTCCCTTGTGGCTCAGATGGTAAAGAATCCACCTGCAGTGCAGGAGACCTGGGCTCAATCCCTGGGTTGGGAAGATCCCCTGGAGGAGGGCATGGCAACCCATTCTAGTATTCTTGCCTGGAGCATCCTCATGGACAGAGGAGCCTGGAAGGTTACAGTCCATGGGGTCACAAATAGTCAGACACAACTGAGAGAATAAGCACATATATATTAGTGGGCAACTCTGAGTCCTTATTGTGGCTATCTTTAAACCAGTCACTGAAAATTCTCATTTCTCCCAAGTTCAGATTATACATATTGGAGTCAAGGGTCAGTAATTATTCAGTGACCACCCAACATATTTATATTTGGGTCTTAACTGCCAGAATACTTAGACACCAAATAAGAATCAGTAAAAGTCATCAGTTTATGGAGGTATCTACACTAACTCCTTAGATGATGAGCTCTGTTTTGTTTTGTTCTGATATGTTACTTTTTGTGAGATGTAATGTATATGCATTACCAACCCAACGGACATGAATTTGAGCAAACTCTGGGAGACAGTGAAGGACAGGGAAGCCTGGCGCGCTGCAGACCATGTGAACACACACTGTCAGACATGACTTAGCCACTGAACAACAACAGTGTATATGCAATTTAGATATTTTCAAAACAGACAAAATAGACAAAATATTTAAAAATATATGAAATAGACAAGGATTTTAAATAATAATGGCTTGGGAAATATGACCTATTTGAAAAATACACAATCCTATAATATATAAGGAGGTAGGAAAACTTTTATATATATGAATGTCAAAAATACATAGTGAGAATTATTCAGTTCTTCCAAACTCATATTAACAGGCAATTACAGAAGGCCTTGTCCTTTGAGAAGGTGTTAGAATGTCTGTGAGTTCCAATCATTCATTTTGAAGCTTGAGCAGAAGAGGAACATTCTTGGAATCACCTTTGTTTAGGCAGGAGCAGAGAGAAACCAGAGGCTAGGAAGCTCACGAGAGAGAATCTGCATGAGGAACAATGAAGTAAAGGCAGACCTTAAACTGTGTTTGTGGCTACAGAACTGGAAAAAACAAATACATGTAAAAAATATATAGAAAATCCATCCACACTGGACTCACTAACCAATAAGAAATGGAAAAGGAGAGAAAAGTTGAAGTGTGTTTAGAATTTGTTTTGCATGACTGAAAAAAAAAAAAAAAAAAAACACAAAAACCCTGTAAGATAGTGGCTTCCCAAGTGGCTGAGAAGGTAAAGCATCTGCCCACAATGTGGGAGACTCAGGCTTGATCCCCAGGTCAGGAAGATGCCCTGGAGAAGGGAATGGCTACCCACTCCAGTATACTACTTGGAGAATCTCAGGACAGAGGAGCCTAGCAGGCTCACCAAGAGTTAGACACTATCGAGAGACTAACACTTCCACTTTTCACTTTCACAAGATAGTGAGTCAGTGGCAAAGCCTGGCTTGAGAGCAGGGGTTGATCAGATGATACATAAATTGGGAAATACTAACGCAACAGTCAAAAACATTGTGCTTGAAGGAACTATAGGTACCAAAAGCACAGCTGTAAAGTCAAGATTAGATGTGCAGTGTGAGGCAGTGAAAACAAGTGAGTTCTAATTTCCAGAATTGTGCTGCTAAAAAAAGAACAAAGAGAGAAGACTTTGAACAGGTGTTAGGGTCTTAATGAGCTTGCTTGTTTGATGTTTTAAGAGCAGGTAAACCAAAGTGAAGAGAGACAAATTTATTCAAAAGTGAAAAGAGATGGAGTGGGTAATGCCAAGAATTCCATAAAGATTATTAAGAACACAATGTCCAGAGGGTGAGATATCCAAATTTAAGTCGAGATAAGCCTTTAGAAAAATGAAAGTTGATTTGCTATCTTTCAATACAGGAGAAAGGATGTGAAGATACAAGGACAGTCTGGGATGGAAATGTAAGAAATTAAGAGTCACAGTGCATAACTTTGACCTAACAATGTGGCAGAGTGTGTCATCTTTTAAATATGTGGAGGGGACAGAGGTGCAGAAGGAGACGGAGTTTTAAAGAAAATGGAAAGGGTCTGAAATTGCAGCTCTGTGGAATGTTCAAGAGAGTAAGGAAGAGATGAATGTAAGAACTAGTAAGCAGCAGTGCTGGTTTGGCTGAACTTCTTATTAAAGCAATTCCTTTGCAGTGACAACCATTACAGAGCTAAAAGATGAAGTAGTTTGAAATTGTCCACTTTTAGGAACCGATATACTTCCTAAAGGTTTCAAGAATATCAAATAGTTGTAGTAAAAATACTATACTCTAGATTAAAACAAATCATAAAAGTGTTCTTTTCAAACTGAGGAGCAAGACATTATTAAATAAAATATGACTTAAATGTGTCTAAGTTAAGTTGTTAGACATTTTGTATACAAGGCAAGAAGCCACTGCACTTGATGTTTGATTTATTTGCAAGAAAATCTGCTGCCCTAATCACCTTTAAACCTCAGGAGACTTATGCATATCAAAGAGACAAACTGTTTTAATATTATATGTGTTTAAAAGAAAACTCTGTGAAACCATGAAGAGAGTGATTGTTTTGCAAACAACCACAATGACATTTTTAGAAATCATGGGGCCTAATGCTTATGCAATAACATACTAGCCATAATTATAAACTTCCAGTTATACAGAATAATGAACAAAATCTATATATGTATAAGAAAACACACCATGTACTGCAAAGACTATAAAGTAAGATGATTTTTCCAATTATACTCTGGTAAATCTAAGTACTCTAATACAACAATAATCTGCCTACATAGGTGTTTAGAATCAGTAGTTCAGAAAGAAAATTTTTATAAATTTTCATCCTATATACCCTGGCAGGACAATTTCTGTAACAGAAATAGCTTTTAAAAAGAAGGGTCCTTTTTTCTAGATTTCCTGATGCCCAACAAGATATTTGACCTTCATTGGCAGATAAAAGGAGGTCCATTTGAGCTTGTGTGGCAACATACTGAAGTGCCCTGGACGGCTAATCTAGCTGCCTTCACATGAGCACACGATGTTCAGAGAAATAAATGCTGTGGGAATTAACACGCACACTCTCTATATGTTAGGCCCACTGCATTTTGGTTCAGATCCTGTGCTTTCATCAACTTTGGTTGAAGGTACTTTTATGCACTTATATGCTGCTCTTAATCCTCTTGTTTTTCCACAGACATACACCTCCCTCGTGGAGAAGGCAATGGCACCCCACTCCAGTACTCTTGCCTGGAAAATCCCATGGACAGAGGACCCTGGTGGGCTGCAGTCCATGGGGTCACTGAGAGTTGGACACGACTCAGTGACTTTACTTTCACTTTTCACTTTCATGCACTGGAGAAGGAAATGGCAACCCGCTCCATTGTCTTGCCTGGAGAATCCCAGGGACAGAGGAGCCTGGTGGGCTGCCATCTATGGGGTCACACAGAGTCGAACACGACTGAAGCGACTTAGCAGTAGCAGCACACCTCCCTCCTGGCTCAGACGGTAAAGCTTCTGTCTATAATGCGGGAGACCTGGGTTCAATCCCTGGGTCGGGAAGATCCCCTGGAGAAGGAAATAGCAATCCACTCCAGTACTATTGCCTGGAAAATCCCATGGACAGAGGAGCCTGGTAGGCTACAGTCCATGGGGTTGCAAAGAGTCAGACACAAGTGAGCGACTGCACTTTCACACCTCCCTCTGAACATTGTGGCTTCTAAGGGGCTTGGGAGAAACATGGATTATACTCTGCTATCAGGTACGATTTTTGCTACTATTTTTAGAAATCCACTCCTTCTTCCTTACAAGTCACCTTTCATCATTCTCAAATTCATTTCCCAGCCTTACACATTTCACATTTTGGAGCACTGAGAAGCAACAGTATAACTAATCAAACTACATACAAATATTTACTTGTCTTTAGCTCTTAACAAAGAGAGGGTTACAGAAGAGTCCATGCATTACGTCCTAGGTAGCAGAGATGCTTCACACCGGTGAGGTATGGGAGCAGAGCAAGAGCTTCTGACCTACTTCCCAGAACTGGCTTCCTCATTCTTCAAGTGAGAAGATTAGACTTGATGTTCTCTAACTATTCATTCCTGCTCTATTACTTCATATAAGTTAGTACAAGCGGCATACTAGTTCATGTAAAAGACAATGGAAAATAGCTAGGCTATTCTGACTTTAAGAGAAACTGGATCCAGCACAAGTTGTGTTCTGAGAATGGTGAGAGCATCCTTTCAGTTTCAGAAACTGACTCACATATCTCAGGATTACTTCAGAGCAGACCATTGTATTAGGTAAAGTATGTGTATATATAAATGTGTGGGCATATATGTCCTATTTTTCTCATAAATGAGAAAACAGAGGCCAAAATATTTTAATTCAGTTGAGGGTAACATGCAGTACCAGAACTGAACTTGGACTACATATTCAAGTCTTTCTGACCCTTATAATAGCATTAATTCGACTTCATTGCTCTACAGTGACAAAATGCTATGGAGAAACTCCTGACTGAAAGTCTTGAGTCTTGCAAAACAGATAACCCATAATTAGAGAGTTGGGGGTAGCCTGGATCTTGGAACACTAGCCAGACTGTGGACAACACAGAGGTGTATTTCTATGTATATAGACAGCCACAGCTTTTACTTTTCCCTGAGGATAAAAGTTACAGGAAATTTCACATTGGTTCTAAGGACCCTTGAGTTCATGTTCTCTCTTGAGATCATGAAAGTCAGGTGAGCACAAAATACAATATTTGCTGAAGACTGGCTCATTGAAACACACACAAAAAATACAAATAATAGGAACTGAATAAGCTTGCAACTATTAGTGGACCCCTTACATATATCTTACACTGTTTTACAAACTTTACATGTATGGTTTGATTTCCTTTTCACAACTATCTACTAAAATGAAAATTATTTTCGTTCTTACTTTACATATTTAACACTAATGCTCAGAAATTTTAATTTCCTTGGTCAAGGAGACAGCCTAATAACTAGCAGATGGAGAGAAGAGCCTACATTTGTTCCTCTTCCAATCCTATGCTCTGTTCACCGCATCAAAATCATACTCAAGGGCATCTTGCATACCTAAGAGAGCTCATTCTCTCCAGTAAGGGAAAGAGGATCTTCTAATCACATTATCATCTTCTACTAATATTTTGTACTTTTCTAAATTTAGAATTTTGCTAAATGTTTCATTAACTTAGTAATCTTTCTAGTTAATGAAAATACTGCTCACTCATATCTTATTAAGCTTAAAAAGAAAATCAACATGATTTAAAAATGCCTCATGTATTTACCACATGGAAAGATATATGTTTAACTTCCTTATCTAATTGTCATATTAGTTCACTGTTGGGAACTAGGAGCAATCTATAATCTTGAAGTCATGCTATTTGTCAATAATTCAGAGAGATTTTAAGAATGTGCACCCCAATTATTTACTGCTTTATCCAAAGCCTTCCAGAATTTATAGTCCCTAATCTGTAGTATATATTTTATGATTCTTTAAGTATGCAAAAAGTAGGAGAGGAGTCCAATTCCAGTTCAAATTAAGCTATTGCCCTTGGAAAGAACTGTATTATTAAAGTTTGGTCATATATTTTGCTGTCATGTTTGGATAATATTTGTTTGGCTAATGTACTTTCCTCCACCCATGCACTGATAAGTTTGTAGTGATTATTTAAAACCATTCTATTGGTGTTTGCTGGTATGAAAATATTTGATTCAGAACACTTAAGATTTCAATAAATGTGTCTTCTGCCTTATCTTTGAGAGAGTCAATTCCTAGGCAGATTGATAAGAAGTCCGGGGGTCCCCAAGGAGAGAGGGGTCTGGAATTCTCAAGGAGGAGGAAAGGACAAACTTTTTTTTTTTTTTCTCCTCTATATTCCTTAGTCTTAGTCACATAAAACATTTTTATCTTTAAGCCTTGAACTGATGATTACACAACAAACAACTCAGTTTAAACTCTGCACTAAGGAATATATAACAATAATGTATCCTGCTTGAGGACAGTTTCTGAAAAAAAAAAAAATCTTCTGACTCTGATGCTGGGAGGGATTGGGGGCAGGAGGAGAAGGGGACGACCGAGGATGAGATGGTTGGATGGCATCACTAACTCGATGGCCGTGAGTCTGATTGAACTCCGGGAGTTGGTGATGGACAGGGAGGCCTGGCGTGCTGCGATTCATGGGGTCACAAAGAGTCGAACATGATTTAGCGACTGAACTGAACTGAACTGAAATTTGACCCTAGTTATATTCTGGATACTACAGGGATTTCACAGTATCAGTTAAGGTATTATTTCACAGCTAACAATTATTTTTTTATCTGAGGGAAGATAAACAGAAATAAAGCATACCCAAGAGCAAAATATGTCTTTCTGACAAGCTTCTGAGTTCAAAATCTCTAATATCTCTTTTTATGTCCTTTCTAATTTACAATTTTTATTTCATCAATGAGATTAATGTAAGAAACTACTAGTCCAAGAGCATTTTCAAAGTCCTCAAAGAGCCCTCATTAATGTATTATTATATTCAAATAGGAGAATGCATACAAAAATTTGTATTTCTAGAGCATGTAGATTTACATGTGAATTTTTCTTTAATTATTAACTTTTCAATAAATGTCCAAACTCTAAACCTTACAATATCCAGGTATCTTTCAGTTTAGCTTATAATGCATATGTCTATAAAAATTCTATGCTACTCATTACTAATAATTTGAATTTTTATATATTAGAATTAGATAGGAAGAAATATCTACTATGAGAAAATTACTGTATGAATTTTCATTTTTGTTTCCAAAATATTAATGCAATCAAGAGAAAGTTAAGCAATAAAAGAGTAAAGGAACCAGAAAATGTATGTGTTTAGTAAAAAGGCTTTTTGCAATGACTACAGTTACAAAGCAGGAAGAAAATGGGTCCCCGGAGAAGTGAGGGCAGGAATATTCATAGATATAAGAATGCTTCTAGGGCAGAATGTTCTCAGAATTGGTGAAGGAGTAGTGTTTCAAAAAGGAAAGCAAAATAGAAACAAAGGAGAATACTATAAGGATTCAATTAACCAAATGAGATTAAAAAAAGGAAAAGTCATTAATGAGCGTCAAAAGAGCAGTTTCTTTTAGCACTGGGGAAAAAATCCAAGTGGAGAAAATAAAAAAGAATAAGTGGGTAGAGTGAAGAAATAAAGTAGGCATAACTTAATTTAGTAAGTATACCCCAATTAAGTCTGTTTGCCCTTGTTATTTTCAAATTTCCAAACCCTCCCTTCTCTCTTGCTGTTTACACCTTTCTTAATTCAAACTGCTTTCCTTCTATTTGTTTGCTTTAGATGCCCACATAAATAAGTCTTCTGGAAGCCAAAATCAAAGAGGTTCAAGAAACTGCAGGAGATTCATATACATAGTTACTTAAGCAACTCCATTAGGTAGGCATTTCCTAAGAAGGCCCACATCTAAAATACTGCTTATTGAGTAAATCCATTGCTCACAAACACAGCATTTTGGAACCTGACATCAGTTATTTTTTTGGTTTTAGAACTTTTGCTCTTAGTTTTTTAAGATAGGCTATCTCAAAACTACAGACCAATTTCCAAAGTCTTTTAATGACTCAATTCTATATTTTCTGAAAATAAGCATAAAAGAAGATGCTGACCATCAGTCTTCAGTGCCCTACGATGGACAAAGTACCTTCACATTTGAGTTTGTTTTAAATGAAAGATTAGCAAACTATATCTAGCAAACAAACATCCATCACTCAATATCCCGAATCTAGTTACCAGGATTCTTGTTTTATCATTTCAGTTATTTAGTCATAAAGGCCACCTTTTATTTCCTCACTTTCCTGAGTATCTGCCACCTATTCCCAACAACAGTTGTAACTGCCCTTCTCTGTTCCTCCCTTATATCCCTAACCTGCTGATGGTTCTGGAGAAGATAACAGGACTTTATAGTCTGATCATGAAAATAAATGTTCTCCACAGTCCACAAACTCCTCCAAGCTTCAAGATTTTTTTCCATCTAATGTTGATTTCCCATCCTTCTTTATCATCACCAAATATAGCTATATCAAGACAAACTATTCTCAATAACTATTCTACCATTCCTAGCACTGTTATTCAAGTAACATGCCTCCTACTTGATTGAAAAGGTATAAACCATTAGAAGACATCTTCTATTTCCTCCACTGTAAATGTATTCCACATATTCAACCTCATCTCTCCCAGAGTTCTTGACTTAGACTACGTGTCCTTACTGAAGCTTTATTCTTTACGCTATCATTTCCAGCCTCACATGGGATTCTGCATCAATACCTATTCTTTTTTTTTTCCCATTTATTTGCCTTCATGTACCTAAAGAATGGGCTTCCTAGGTGGTGCTAGTACTAAAGAATCCACCTGCCAATGCAGGAGATGTGAGAGACGCGGGTTCAATCCCTGGATCAGGAAGATGGCCTGAAGAAGGGCATGGCAACCCACTCTAGTATTCTTGTCTGGAGAATCCCATGGGCCGAGGAGCCTGGTGGTCTACAGTCTATAGGGTTGCACAAGGTTGGACATGACTGAAGCAACTCAGCATGCACATACACACACAACTAAAGAAGGCATGCATTTGTTTTTAATTATAAAAAGTTTTATATTGATCTTATTTTCCTGTCATACAGATGAAAGCATAGAGAGTTATTGTAGGGATTAAATAAAACAATAAAAGATCTTGATGCTAGGAAAGATTGAAGGCAAAGGAGAAGGGAAAAGCAGAAGATGAGGTAGTTGGAAGGCATCACCAAATCAATGGACATGAATTTCAGCAAACTCTGGGAGATACTGAAGGACAGGGAAGCCTGGGATGCCGCAGTACGTGGAGTTGCAAAGAGTCAGACAGGGCATAGTGACTGAACAACAATAACAGTAAAAGGTGAGAAATTAAAGGTTGAAAGGTGCACAGGAATGCTTCTAAAGTAGTTTTCCCAGCTTTCTTTTTTTTAAATTAATTATGCTTTAAAAGTTCCTGTCTCTTCCCATAGTCAAATTGCCAACATCTGTTGTTTCATTGAAAAAGTGAGAGAGTTCCAGAAAAAAAATTTACTTCTGCTTTATTGACTATGCCAAAGCCTTTGATTATGTGGATCACAACAAACTATGAAAAATTCTTAAAGTGATAGAAATACCAGATGACCTAACCTGCCTCCTGAGAAATCTGTATGCAAGTCAAGAAGCAGCAGTTAGAACTGGACATGTAACAACAGACTGGTTCCAAATTGGGAAAGGAGTATGTCAAGGTTGTATATTGTCACCCTGCTTATTTAACTTATATGCAGAGTACATCATGAGAAATGCTGGACTAGATGAAGCACAAGCTGGAATCAAGATTCCCAGGAGAAATATCAATAACCTTAGATGTGCAGATGACATAACTTTATGGCAGAAAGTAAAGAACTAAAGAGCCTCCTGATGCAAGTGGAAGAGAAGAGTGAAAAAGTTGGCTTAAAACTCAACATTCAGAAAATTAAGATCATGGCATCTGGTCCCATCACTTCACAGCAAATAGATGGGGAAACAGTGAAAACAGTGACAGATTTTATTTTGGGGGATCCAAAATCACTGCAGATGGTGACTGCAGCCATGAAATTAAAAGATGCTTGCTCCTTGGAAGAAAAGTTATGACCAACCTAGACAGAATATTAAAAAGAATAGACATTACCTTGCCAACAAAGGTCTGTCTAGTCAAGGGTATGTTTTTTTCTGTAGTCATGTATGAATGTGAGAGTTGGACTACAAAGAAAGCTGAGCACTGAAGAATGGATGCTTCTGAACTGTGGTGTCAGAGAAGACTCTTGAGAGTCCCTTGGACTTCAAGGAGATCCAACCAGTCCATTCTAAAGGAAATCAGTCCTGAATATTCATTGGAAGGACTGATGCTGAAGCTGAAACCCCAACACTTTGGCCACCTGATATAAAGAGCTGACTCATTTGAAAAGACCCTGATGTTTGGAAAGATTAAAGGTGGGAGGAGAAGGGGATGACAGCAGTTGAATGGTTGGATGGCATCACCGACTGGATGGACATGAGTTTGAGTAAGCTCCGGGAGTTGGTGATGGACAGGGAAGCCTGGCGTACTGCAGTCCATGGAGTCACAAAGAGTCGGACATGACTGAGCAACTGAACTGAACTGCCCATAGTCCAACTAACCCTTTTGGTGTCACTGGTTTTCTATCTCCCTCCTTTGTAGGAAAACTTTTCCCTCAAAGCTAACCAGTGATCTTTTTGACACAAATTGAAGATTGACTATTTTCTGTTTTCCTTAGAACCTCTGTAGCAATGCTTTCTAAAAGCATATCTCATTATTAAGCCTGAGTAAAGCAATTCTTGTTTTCCTTCTATTCCTCTACTTCAGTTATACTAGTTCTTTCTTCTTCTTTTAACTCTTAAAAAACCTATCAGTCACCAAATTCAGTGCTTGGTTCTATTCCTCCCCTTGGAAATCTCATGCACTCAACTCTCAACTCAGGCAGAAATCTCTTTCTTTACACTTCTTGTCCTGATCACCTTAAACTTGATACTTGAATATCCAAAGATCTTTTGGACATCATACAGAGGCATCAGCCACACTTTATTAAACATCATCAATTTAACTCTGCAATTACCTAGGATTATACCTCACTGTAGTTTTTTGAAGTGAAGTGAAGTGAAGTGAAGTCGCTCAGTCGTGTCCGACTCTTTGCGACCCCGTGGACTGTAACCTACTAGGCTTCTCTGTCCATGGGATTCTCCAGGCAAGAATACTGGAGTGGATTGCCATTTCCTTCTCCAGGGGATCTTCCCGACCTAGGGATCGAACCCAGGTCTCCCACATTGGAGGCAGATGCTTTAACCTCTGAGCCACCAGGGAAGCCCCACTGGCAATCCCATCCACTCTCTCTCTCTCTCTCTCTCTCTCTCTTGTTTTCCCTCTGCCATGTTCAATCCACCACTTGGATAGATACTTCATGGGAACCATTCATCTTTTGGTTTGGGCCAATAAACTACTGCTCACTAGCTTGTTCAACACTGACATGGTATAAATTCTTCTTCGGCACTCATTTATAATGAAAAGAACTATTAGTCCTATTAAACAAGATTACCTGAAACAGATCATGAGAAATATATGATCAGTCATGTTTCTTTTCTTGCTTGAAATGTTAGGAAATCACAGAATATGATTTAATGTAAAGTTATAAAATATTGCCTCTAATCTTCTGATCCTGTTTTCTTTGAATAATGTTATGCTGCTCTGTTTGTTATGAGCCAACTAAAAACTGTTCATGCCTCAGGCTTACTGGAACCGTGTTGAAGGTAATCTTGTGGTCTTTGTCTATTACATAAAGATGAAGTGCACAGATAGACTGGATTCATTAGCTAAACTATTTGAGACTATGTCTCCATTCAACAGCAAGAAAAATGAGAACCTATAAAAATATAACAGGAAGACAACAATTTAAAAAGGTATAGTTTTAAACGGCTGTTTTGAAACACCCTTCCATAGCTACCATTGTTTAAAAAACTGATAATCATTTTGAAAGCTCCATGTATCAAGTGAATCAAACCATCTGTGTAATGTATGTTGCATCCATGCAATTTGGATGCAAGTTTGATGAGCACAATAGCTTTGGTTAGCACTATTAGGTGTGGATGGATTTCCACTTATTTGTATTATTTTTTTTAAAAAATCAATGGGAGAAATCTAATTCCAGAGACATTAAATTCAGAGATTCAGACTATAACTTAGACCTACTTTTAAAATTTTTATTTTCCTTATTTGTTTAAGTAACAACCATTATGAGGCAGTTAATTAGCAGCCAGCAATTTTTTCTTGAAAAAAAGAAGAAAAATTCAACACAACAGTAGATGAGGTTTGATGTGGACTCAGATACACCAGATTTGTCCCATCTCCTTCAGTTTGTCATCTTTTCTTACTACCCATCACTTGCAGTAATGCCATGAGAACAAATTTACAATCTTTCTATTTTATCATTCCTTAGTTTTCTTCAAACAGCCTACAGATGATACGGTATATAACTCATTTCTGTTTCTACACCCTCTTTGTTAGGATGTTCATTGCATATATATAGGCCAATCCCAACTTATGCACTGGTAGTAGTCCAAAACTCACATTTAAACCAGTAACTAGGAATATGAAGCACACCTTCTTTTCAAAATGATTTTATATGCAATATATTGGCCTAATACCAACATACACAAGTTAAAATAGCTTCAGTATTTTGAAGATGTACTAAATGTCCATACTATATATTACACATAATATCTCATTGTTATCCTTATCAGTTGTTTTATTTTTAATTGAATTAGTGTATACTAGACTTCCCTTGTGGCTCAGATGGTAAAGCATCTGTCTACAATGTGGGAGACCCAGGTTTGATCCCTGGGTGGAGAAGATCTCCTGGAGAAGGCAATGGCACCCCACTCCAGTACTCTTGCCTGGCAAATCCCATGGATGGAGGAGCCTGGTAGGCTGCAGTCCATGGGGTCGCTGAGTCGGACATGACTGAGCGACTTCACTTTCACTTTTCAGTTTCATGCACTGGAGAAGGAAATGGCAACCCACTCCAGTGTTCTTGCCTGGAGAATCCCAGGGATGGGGAAGCTTGGTGGGCTGCCGTCTATGGGGTCACACAGAGTCGGACATGACTGAAGTGACTTAGCAGCAGCAGAGCTTTCACAAAGTAAATGCATAAAGTGCACATCTTATATTCACAGTTGAATACATTTTTACATAGATTATACATATGAAATCACCATCTGGATCAATATATTGAATATTTTTACCACTCAGAAAGTTCCTTTTGCCTTTTTTTAGTCACTATCTATCCCATTCCATGGAGGTAACCATTATTTGTACTTTTATTCCCATAGATTAGCTTTGTTTGTTCATGAACTTTGTATCAGTGAAATTCTACATCAGATGGTCTATTGCATCTTGGTTCTTTCTGGCAGATCTTTCAATGTTTTCATATGTATCAGAAGTGTATAATTCTATTTTACAAGCATGTCAAACATTATTCTCTCTCTTATTGACTTATCTGTAGCTAAAACTGCTATGAATGCTTAATACTCTAGAAGTACAATTGTTGGGTCATAGAGCAAGCATATATTTACTTCAGTAGAAACTGCCAAAGGGTTTTCCTAAGTGGTTATGGAATTTTTATTTTCACCATAAAAAGACCAGTGTTAAAATTTCTCTATATTCTTGCAAAATTTCAAATTGTCAATAAATAATCACACTACTGAGTGTGTTGTTGTGGTATATAATAGTAGTTTAAATTTTTATTTATTTGTTGGAGAACAGATGTTGAAAATGGTTTTATGTAAGTATTGCTCATTTTGATAGTTTCCATTTTTAAAAATATTTCTAGGTATACTTTATATAGTCTGAAAATCAGTTTTATCTATCTCAGTGATTTTTAAGAAGGGTAACAGTATCTTTACTATAATATGATTAACCAGAGATCCTGAGAGGTAAAATAATTTACTAAATATCACATGTGAAGTACGTGGCAGAAGAGTCAGGGGAATCAGTCTGCCTCAGTCAAAAGCCTGTCTCCTTCACAGTATCCTACAATATGGAGCCCATACTATAAGATATAATCAGGATATATGGCAAACTGTCCAGGAAGAAAAGAGGCATCAGAAACATTTATCTCTAGGATAAAAGTATGAGATGTCCTGATTTTCCTCTTCCAGAACAGTGGGAGTAAGGTATCATTAGTAGCTCACTGAGGTAGGGGTGAGGTATCTTGGAAAAAAAAAAGTTAATGTGAGTAAAAAAAAAAAAATGCTTCATTTCACAAACTCTGCCTCAAGAACTACTAGTTGCAGGCCATATGCTTTGCTGTTCAGGGAGAAGTAGTGTAATGCTAAGTCACTTCAGTCGTGTCCGACTCTGTGCGACCCCATAGACGGTAGCCCACCAGGCTCCCCCGTCCCTGGGATTCTCCCGGCAAGAACACTGGAGTGGGTTGCCATTTCCTTCTCCAATGCATGAAAGTGAGAAGTGAAAGTGAAGTCGCTCAGTCGTGTCCGACTCAGCGACCCCATGGACTGCAGCCCACCAGGCGCCTCCGTCCATGGGATTTTCCAGGCAAGAGTACTGGAGTGGGGTGCCATTGCCTTCTCCGGAAGTAGTGTAATACTTTTTTTTTTTTTTTTAAATCTTTAACATTTTTAACATTTTAGCATTTAACATTTTAGCATTTTTAACATCTATAATTTATTTTACAATATTACAGTATTACAGAAGTAGTGTAATACTGTAAAATAAATTATAGATGTTAAAAATGCTAAAATGTTAAATGCTAAAATGTTAAAAATGTTAAAGATTTTAAAAATCCTTAGTACATTAAAGTTTATATACCTTGCCATTATATTTGTGTAATCCAGTATTTCTAAAATTATTTAATAGGTGAATCTTCCAAACAGCATCTAATAAGAGTCTGTGAAAACTAGCATGTCATAGAAGTTTCACTTTTCCTTTTGATCATTCAATTTTCTTCTTCCTTGACTCACAACAGACATCTATGGGATACAAATCAATTCACACAAACACTGGAATGTGTGTGCAAAACTTTCTGCATATACTGAAATTAATAAATATCTTTAGAGCAAAAATCCAAATTCTTGTAAGCATTGATACAAACTATCATTCCATGAAAAAGGTGCAGTGATAGTAGCAGCAAATACATGTGGAGGACACTAGTTCAGAAAAAATAATCATTTAAAATTTATACCATGAGGTAGCTACTAGAATGAACAACTGTGTTATAATCTTAGAAACAAAAGGGTGAAAGCACCCTCCAGCTGGTTCCTTCAAAGCAAAATTTTTTGGCTCTAATCTGGCCATGAGTTTGAGCAAACTCTGGAGATGGTGATGGTGAAGGACAGGGAAGCCTGGCATGCTGCAGCTCATGGGGTCGCAAAAAGTCAGATACAACTTAGTGGCTGAATAACCACAATCCAGCCAATGTCCAGATATCCCAAGGGCAGATGTTTGGAACATTCATAGGCACAGGATTGTGGGTTTTTATCCTCAGTCTGCAAGGCAGGTTGGATTGGTCTGTTGTTGTATAGCAATAGACTTCCCCTGTCATCACAAGATTATCATTCAAACCCATGAACCAGTATGAAAAGGCAAAGAGAACTGACACTGAAAGATGGACTCCCCAGCTTGGTAGGTGTCCAATATACTACCAATATACTAGGAGAATAGCAGAGAAACAGTTCCAGAAGGAATGAAGAGGCTGAACCAAAGTGGAAACAATATCCAGTTCTGGATGTGTCTGGTGGTGAAAATAAGAACAAACTGGATAGGAACCTGGAATGTTAGGTCCATGAATCAAGGTAAATTGGAAGTGGTCAAGCAGAAGATAGCAAGAGTGAATAAATATCGACATTTTAAGAATCAGTGAATTAAAATAGATGGGAATGGGCAAATTTAACTCAGATGACCATTATATCTACTACTGTGGGCAAGAATCTCTTAGAAGAAATGGAGCCCTCATAGTCAACAGAAGTGTCTGAAATGCAGTACTTGGGTGCAATCTCAAAAATGAAAGAATGATCTCTGTCCACTTCTAAGGCAAACCATTCAGTATCACAGTAAGTGATACGGAATCACAGTGATTCCAAGTCTATGCCCCAAACACTAATGCCAAAGAAGCTGAAGTTGAATGGTTCTATGAAGATCTACAAGACCTTCTAGAACTAACACCCTCAAAAGATGTCCTTTTCATCATAAGGGAATGAATAAAAAAGTAAGAAGTCAAGAGATAACTGGCATAACAGGCAAGTTTGTCCTTGGAGGATAAAATGAAGCAGTGAAAAGGGTAACAGAGTTTTGACAAGAGAACACACTGATCATCGCAAACAGCATCTTCCAACAACATGAGACAACTCTACACATGGACATTGCCAGATGGTCAATACTGAAATCATATTGATTATATTATTTGCAGCCAAAGATGGAGGAGCTCTATATAGTCAGAAAAATCAAGATGGGGAGCTGACTGTGGCTCAGATCATGAACTCCTTATTACAAAATTCAGACTGAAATTGAAGAAAGTAGGAAAAACCTTGAGGCCACTCAGATATGACCTAAATCAAATCCCTTACAATTATACAGTGAAAATGACAAATAGATTCAAGGGATCAGATCTAATAGACAGAGTGCCTGAATGGATGGAAGTGAACTGGACATGGAATAACAGACTGATTCAAAATTGGGAAAGGAGTACATCAAGGCTGTATATTGTTATCCTGCCTATTAAACTTATATGCAGAGTACATTATGTAAAATGCCGGGCTGGATGAAGCACAAGCTGGAGCCAAGATTGCCAGGAGAAACATCAATAACCTCAGATATGCAGATGACACCACTCCTGTGGCAGAACCTGAAAAGGAAGTAAAGAGCCCCCTGATGAAGGTGAAAGAGGAGAGTGAAAATCCTTCCTTAAAACTCGATAAAATGAAGATCATGGCATCTGGTCCCATCACTTCATGACGAATAGATGGAAAAACAATGGAAAAAGTGACAGATTTTATTTTCTTGGGCCACAAAATCACTGCAGACAGTGACTGCAACCATGAAATTAAAATATGCTTGCTCTTTGGAAGAAAGATATGACAAACCTAACAGCATATTAAAAAGCAGAGACATTACTCTGCCAACAAAGGACTGTACATTTAAAGCTATGGTTTTTCCAGTAGTCATGTATGGATGTGAGAGTTGGACTGTGAAGAAAGTTGAATGCCAAAGAATTGATGCTCTTGAACTGTGGTGTTGGAGAAGACTCTTGAGAGTCCCTTGGACTCCATAGAGATCAAACTAGTCAATCCTACAGGAAATCAACCCTAAATTATTCACTGGAAGGACTGATGCTCAGCTGAAGGTCCAATACTTTGGCCACCTGATGAGAAGAGCTGACTTATAAGGAAAAACCCTGATGCTGGGAAAAATTGAAGGTAGGAGGAGAAGGGGACAGCAGAGGATGAGATTTTTTAGATGGTATTTCCTACTCAATGGATATGGATTTGAGCAAGCCCTTGGAGATGGTGAAGGAAAGGGAAGCCTGGTGAGCTGCAGTCTCACTGCCTGAACCAAACTGATCGGTTGACAGTAAATTGAGATAGTACACTCTTCTAGTATGCAAATTAAGTGGACAGTATTAAATATCTCTTCATATATTAATAAGGGAGTTCACTGCAGCTATTAAAAAAGCCAGGACAATACGTACCTTATCATTACTAAATGTCTTTCTTAACCGAATATGCAGATGTGTCCACATGGATTTCTGTTTAGTAATGTCTTTTGCAGCATTATTAATTACATACCCATACCCCCCAACACACAGTGAGATAACACAGACATATATTTATACATGAATACAGGAATAGTTAAAGACACTAGTACATAAAGGGGGTTCATACTGACAGAGCCATTTAAATAAATACAAAGTTTATAAAGACCACAGAAATGATTAAGATATGTTACATCAATTAAATCAATAGAATATAGGATCTCTGTATAAAGTCTATGTAAATCCTCATTAGTGACACTAAGTTGAATAGTAGTCATTATCTTTGGATACGGCTATCACAAAAGTATTTTCTTCTTGCTTTCCTTAAATGTATCTATTTTATGATGCTACAAGAAATGCCTACAATATAATGATAACTCAAAATGTATACATAACTCTAAAACATTTCACATAAATGTAATACATATATATTATGATACCATATGTGCTTACATATTTCTGAATATGAACCAATCATAGTTTCTGAATGCTGGTTTTAGAGGTTTTTATTGTTGTGATTAAAAAATGCACTTACCTGAAAAGTCAGAGAATTATATATTAGAATTTATGTTGGGTAAAAATATACTAGTAAAACAGAAGGTAAGCTGAATAAATGCATTTAAGATATTTCATAGACACATAAAACTGAGAGACAAAAAGAATGCAAGAGGAGATGACACATACTGAAATCGTAGAACACTGAAATACAATTGACAATAATCAAGAATAAGTTGCTGATTGCAACTCATTTTTTACACTATTCTACAAGATAATTTGAAAAGGAAATATAAAATTAAATAAAACTTTTCAGAACTTCACAAAAGCATTGAGATTGAATTCACAATGACCTCAATAAATTTGCCAAAGAAAAAGTTTTAAACTTCAAGAAAAGGGGGACATTATTTTGATGTAAGAGATCAAAAGCAAAAATCTTTCAAAGAAAGCAAATGTTGTCTCCAGGCTCTCTGCTGTGACAGTGAGCATCAGAAGGTAACAGAAAAAACATCAGTCTTACCAAAAAGGTGTAATCTAAGAACTCTGCTTTACCCAAGCCAGTTTTCATTTATTATGTGAAGATACTAGAAAGAAAGTTTTAGACCTGTGAACTTTCATAAAATTTACCACAAAGATACCCATTTTATTCTGCAGAGGCTGAGAAAATAACTTAAGAAATAAAGAGAAGAATTCCTGCACAAGGAAGTTGGTGACTATACACAAACATCAGGAAATAACTGTTTACGTTAAAATGTAAGAACAAGCTTTTGTAAGCTTGAAGTAGATGTGTAGTTATAAATATATTTAAAGTTTCAGCATTAGAACTAGAAAAATGTTTCTGACCATTATGTCTGCTGTGAGGGAAAAGAAGCGTACAGAAAGACATTCATCCCTTACATGAAATGATAAAGAAGGAGGAAAGAAAAATTATAATAGGGATACATAATATTCCCTGTTAATTAGTTATAATTTTAAATTCAAAAATCTAATGAAGTCAAAGATTACCCTTATTAGTTGACAGAGTAAAAATGTAACAAAAAATCAACAATTTACTGATGTCATTTAGTGCAGAAATGGAAAGATATGTCAATGTAGCAATGTTAATATATTGTTAGGCTAAAACATTTAAATTGCTGTTCACTCAAAATTCAATGAAAAGAGAATATTTAACATCTCTCTCAATAAGGTGATTTCAAAAAATAGAAGGGTTTCTTTAGATATAGCCACATAACCCCAAACCAACAATTTAATAATGGCAAAATGATGGTGATAACCCCTTTCAATTTAGTAACAAGAAAATCTACTGATATCAATACTGTTTAACATTAGAGATGCTCTTCATAATTCAAAAGCAAGAATGGATAGGGATATTGTCATAGAAATTAATGCTAGTATTCCTAGATAACACTTCATGCATTGGAAGGAATCAGCTAAATCCCTACTAGTCATGATAAAAAAAGTCAATCATGAATCCTGGTAAACAATACACAGTTCAACATTTATGCACCTTAGTAAAGACCATTAGAAAGGTACAAATGAAAGAACTATCAAAAAAGTAAGTTTGCATGATGGTAAAATCTTAGCCATCCTTCCTACTTGCAGCAACAAAATTCTTCTGAATCTCCCTCGCCCTACCCCCAAAAAAGAGCTGTTAATAAAATTTTGAGTTTTAGAAAAAGGTGTGAATAAATGAAAATGAAAATATATAGAATGGATGTGGATCTCTCAATTAGTGCTGTATTTATATATGTATATATAGTAAATATACAGGCTTAACACAATTCCAACTATTACTAACAATAATATACAGTCTAAATACAATAAACTAATTTCTACACAATTCCAAATAGTAAATATTAAATGAATATAATATATATATATAGGTTTAGCATGATTCCAAACAACAAAAATACAGTTGTTGAAAGTATGATTACTGATTGAAAAAAATGCTGAAGAAATTAATGAATGATACTTAAAATATAACAGTAATTATTAGGCTATTGTTGTTGCTACTATTGCAAATATTATGGTGCTTCCTGTCTATGATTTGTTGAGTGATGGAATTTTTGTTTTAATCCTCCAAATATCTAAGGAGGACGGTTTATAATAAACCTTTTTTCAAATTAAATGAGAAAAATGGTGCTCAAGAAACAATATTTTGCCTGAATTTACACAGAGAAAATGATAGACTCAAGACTTGAATGTAGGCAGACACTACTGTTCTGCTTAATCATTTGAAAACAAAACAAAAAAATCCTCTCAGGAAACAATGCCTCTGATATTGTGGGCCTTTCACTAAAGCAGAAAATTAGATATGCAAAATAGAATGCAGAATATACAGTTTCAAATTTCAGGCACCTGAAAATCACAAATCAAGTGTTTAAAAAAGGGTAAAGTGAGAGTTTCAAAACAGGAGGGAATAATTAATAGACAGTTTTGTGACAATTACACAGCAATTCAGGGGAAAGGAGAGTTTAGAACCACGACTCACATATTGCTTGAAAATAATGTTCCTGTTGAACATCAAACTTATACTACATATCAGTTATGAATATACAATAGAGATACTGAATGTGCTATATTTCCAGATACTCTAAGAATGGTGGTACCAGTCTGCCACACAGAGGTTAACCTTGTGTTCTATTCACTCTGGCCAGTGACCAGACATTACCCATCTGTCCTCAATCATAACACATGGTCAACTGCTCTGATGCCTGCCAGGAGTAAGCACCATGAGGAGATGCAAGTAAAGGTTTTAAGCTATTGTGCAATCCTAATACTACCAATAGTATGGCTGGGAGAAATAATAACCTCAGATAAACAGATGCAGATCATACCACTCTAATGGCAGGAAGTGAAGAGGAACTAAAGATCGTCTTGATGAGGGTGAAAGAGGAGAGTGCAAAATCCGGCTTAAAACTCAACACAATGGAGTATACTCAGCCATCAAAAAGAATTCATTTGAATCAGTTCTAATGAGATGGATGAAACTGGAACCTATTATACAGAGTGAAGTAAGCCAGAAAGAAAAACACCAATACAGTATACTGACACATATATATGGAATTTAGAAAGATGGCAATGATGACCCTGTATGCGAGACAGCAAAAGAGACACAGATGTATAGAACGGACTTTTGGACTCTCTGGGAGAGGGAGAGGGTGGGATGATTTGGGAGAATGACATTGAAACATGTATACTATCACGTAAGAATGAAGCACCAGGCTATGTTCGATACAGGATACAGGATGCTTGGGGCTGGTGCATGGGGATGATCCAGAGAGATGATATGGGGTGGGATGTGGGAG
>SJYT01057092.1:32917-58409 GCA_006410635.1 Cephalophus harveyi
AAAAAAAAAAAAAAAAAAGGAAAGAAAAAAAGAAAAGCATAAAAAAAAAAAAAAGAAAATGAAGATCATGGCATTCAGTCCCATCACTTCAGTGTAAGCAGAAGGGGAAAAGGTGAACACAATGACAGATTTTCTCTTCTTAGGATCCAAAATCACTGTGGATGGTGACTGCAGCCATGAAATTAGAAGATGCTTGCTCCTTCGAAGAAGGCTATGACAAACCTAGACAGAATATTAAAAAGCAGAGACATTATTTTGCCAACAAAGATCTATATAATCAAAGCTGTGGTTTTTCCCATAGTCATGTATGGATGTGCGAGTTGAACCATAAAGAAGGCTGAACGCTGAAGAATTGATGTTTTCGAACTATGGTGCTGGAAAACACTCTTAATAGTCCCTTGGACAGCAAGGAGATCAAACCAGTCATTCCCAAAAGAAATTAATCCTGAATATTCATTTGAAGGACTGATACTAAAGCTGAAGCTCTAATACTTTGGCCACCTGATGCAAAGAACTGACTCATTGGAAAAGACCCTGATGGTGGGAAAGATTGAAGGCAAAAGGAGAAAAGGGTGGCAGAGGATGAGATGGTTGGATGGAATCACTGGTTCAATGGACATGAATCTGAGCAAACTCGGAGATGATGAGGGATAGGACGGCCTGGAGTGCTTCAGTCCATAGGGTAGCAAAGAGTCCGACAAGACTTAGCAACTGAACAACAACGACAGTGCTATCAGTACATAGTTAGGGAAATGCTAGAATTTCAGTAACACAGAGGCAGACTGAAAACTTGACGCTACTCTTAGTAGTTGTGGGATGTAAGAATGAGCAACTGCAAAAAGGCAATAACATCGACAAATTTACTGTACTCTTTCAACAATTAGAAACAATTTGCATGTAAAACACCTGCATCATTCTTGGAGCATCACTTAGTAAGTTGTCTTTTCATGCTTTTATTATTAATATGTTGATGATGAAATTCATTATTATTGGAAAGCTCTAAAAACGAGAGAAAGCACTTTTAGAGACATTGTCATTGATCGTTGATATAAAAGAGAGATGATGAGCAAGATGTGGTAGGAGTAGAAAATTCTGCCGAAGGACCCTAAGAATACTTCTCTTCTTTACAGAGTATGCAAACATAATTGCTGCCCAGATATACTATCAGTCCCTTGCCTTTCAGGGACTCTGTTCCCAAACATACTTACCTTCTCCTGCCTTCCTATGGGGAGCACCCAAGAGCAGAGGTTTTGTGTCAATCTCTTTTCATGAGTCAACTCTATCTACCTTCCAGACTCTAATCTTTACCTCAACAGTTTCTACATACACTAAGCATCCTTTTCATATTACCAGTACTCCAAATAGATCACAAGATTTTAATAAAATCCGCACACTTTCACTTGACACGTAGGAAAAATGTGTGTCAACAAATATATTTCCTATACAGAAAATGAAAAGAAAAATAGAATAAAGTAGAAATGTGTGTGTGTATATATGTGTGGAGATAAAAGAGGGATGGTTGTAATTAGAAATGATCATCAATTACATAAATATGTGAACGTGTGTGTGTGTGTGTTCAGTCATGTGTGACTATTTGTGACTCCATGGACAATAGTCTGCCAGGCTTCTCAGTCCATGGGATTCCCCAGACAAAATTACTGACAGTGGATTGCCATTTCCTTCTCCAGGAGATCTTCCCAACTCAGGGATCAAATCCACGTCTCTTTTGTCTCCTATTTTGGCAAACAGATTCTTTACCACTAGCACCACATGGGAAGACCATAATATGTGAATGTATGACATGAATATCAACCCTTTAAAACTTCAATAATATATTTACGGGCACACATATCTCAGATATGCAGATGACACCACCCTTATGGCAGAAAGTGAAGAGGAGCTAAAGAGCTTCTTGATGAAAGAGAACGAGGAGAGTGAAAAGGTTGGCTTAAAGCTCAACATTCAGAAAACTAAGATCATGGCATCTGGTCCCATCACTTCATGGGAAGTAGATGGGGAAACAGTGGAAGCAGTGTCAGACTTTATTTTTTTGGGTTGCAGATGGTGATTGTAGCCATGAAATTAAAGGGCACTTACTCCTTGGAAGGAAAGTTATGACCAACCTAAATAACATATTAAAAAGCAGAGACATTACTTTGCCAACGAAAGTCCATCTAGTCAAGGCTATGGTTTTTCCTGTGGTCATGTATGAATGTGAGAGTTGGACTGTGAAGAAAGCTGAGCGCCAAAGAATTGATGCTTTTGAACTGTGGTGTTGGAGAAGACTCTTGAGAGCCCCTTGGACTGCAAGGAGATCCAACCAGTCCATTCTAAAGATCAGTCCTGGGTGTTCTTTAGAAGGACTGATGCTGAAGCTGAAACTCCAATACTTTGGCCACCTTGTGAGAAGAATTGACTCATTGGAAAAGGCTCTGATGCTGGGAGGGACTGGGGGCAGGAGGAGAAGGGGACAACAGAGGATGAGATGGCTGGATGGCATCACTGAGTTGATGGACATGAGTATGAGTAAACTCTGGGAGTTGGTGATGGACAGGGAGGCCTGGCGTGCTGCAATTCATGGGGTAGCAAAGAGTCGGACAGGACTGAGAGACTGAAGTGAACTGAACTGAATAAAATAAAGCCGGAAAAACATTGTAACCAAGAATGAGGAACACATGGAGTAGAAGGAGGGAAGGAAAGAAACAACAACAACAGAAAAAAACTAAGGAGGAGATGCTTATTCAATGCAGAGAAATGTAAACTAAAAGCAAATCTCATTTATTTTTGCAAACATAAAATAAGCCAAGGCTGAAGATAATATATTAAAATTGAATTCTTGGGTGGCATATTTGTCTGTACAATATTTTAAAAGATAAATAATATAAGTAATATGTTAAAAAGAATTCACAAAATTGATCATTCCTTTGAAACAGAAATCTCATGTTTAGGACCATATTTTAGAGAAATAAGTTTTATACATATGGAAAAGATCACATGTTACAAGATGCTCTTTGCAGCATTTTTGTAATGCCAAAATTTGGATGCAAGCTAAAATTTCAACATTAGGGAATGATGATATAAAATTACTATAAATTGATTCAACTGGGTTTTTATGAAAGTTTTAAAATATATTTAGAGAAGGAGAGAAAATTTTATATGACATAAAAATAGCACACCACAAATTGCCATGTTCAATCCAATGCAGTTCTGATAAATTAGATATATATGGGGAAGCAGTATGAAAAACACATCATAAAGTAATCTATAACTGTGTTAGATTAATGGAACCTTAGATATTGTAATTTATAAGACAATGTTTGGTGTTATTCTATTTTCCTTTCAGTAAGTACATTTAAAATATGTGTTATTATATACTGCTGATTATACATGATCAAAAGAGTAATTCTGATTTGCTTTTCATTGTGCTCCCGTTGCAGAAAGTGAATGAACAAAACAAGTCCAGAAGTTCTCTCACTATAAATATATGAAATTTAGCTAACAACTTTCTGTGGTAGCTCAGAGGTTAAAGTGTCTGCCTGCAATGTGTGAGACCTGGGTTTGATCCCTGGGTCGGGAAGATCCCCTGGAGAAGGAAATGGCAATCCACTCCAGTATTCTTGCCTGAAGAATCCCACGGACGGAGGAGCCTGGTGGGCTACAGTCCACGGGGTCACAAAGAGTCGGACACGACTGAGTGACTTCACTTCACTTCACTTTAAACACACATAGTTTAGGGCAAGATAGAAATCCCAAGTGCCCAGGAACAAATAAATTGAAAGCAAGAGCAATTAAATGGTGAGCTGATGTTCTGGGGTGGGTGAGGAGGACAAAATGGAAACAATCAGTGACTAACAGGATCCTTGAAATTTAGTATCCACATCAGGATAGGAAATAAGGTGTTAGGACTATACAAGGGTGGGAGTTGAAATAAATCCCTACTTATGATGGTATCCTCATTAAACTGATCTAGGAAAACCTGCTTACTGGTTCAGTGGGACCATAAGCAAACAAACTTCTTTACCTTGGCTCTGAATGGGGCAGAGGGGAAAGATTCATAGAAAATGGTCAATACTTGTCTTGGAGGCTAATTTTGTTATATGAAAATCAATATGCCAAAAACGTAATATAAAACTTGACTTTGAACTAGAAATTTTTCTAGGATACCTGGCAGAAGCAAATCTACACTAGAAGAATTATTATACAACAGACCACATAGGGTTTACAAATAGAAATAAAACAAATTTCCCTGAAAGTAGAATATTATTAAAAAACAAGGAAAACATGTTCAGAAGTGACTGCATGTGTATATACATGCTTATATAAATAATGCTTTATGACCAAACAGGACTTACCCAGCAATTCAAAAATAGTTCAACATTATCCTACATATACATTTAATGCCTTGAAGTAATAGATTAAAGAAAAAATATATTTTCTTGCCAGTAAATATAGGAAACCTATTTGGAAAAAGTCAGTATACATTTATGGAATGGACATAGAAGACAAGTTCTTGAACCTAGTAAAAATTATTGAAAACTTTAGTGATATCACACTTTTGATAAAACTGAAAAAGACCATCTTAAAGACAGGGAAATAATAAGGAGGTACACTCTTCATTCTTTTTTTCAACAATGTTCTTAAGTCTACAAAAGCTCTAGAAGGATTATGCAGAGTGAAATTGGGCTCAGAGTCCCTGTGTCTACAGGCTCAGCTAATATAAATGCCTCAGTATTATGGATGGTGGGGAGTTGTTTGCTTTTTCCTCTTAATTTTCTTCCTGAATCCTTTCTTAGCTATTTACACAAAGCACAAATAAACCATTCCCTCAAAAAAGGATGTATTAGTGAGATTAATTAATTTTTTATTTTAATTTTATAGTATTCTGATAGGATGTTGTGTCTTAGGAAACCATAAATGTTCCACATGTCTGAAAATATCTTACGTTAGAGGGAAAGGACCTTGAATCAGCAAATATGAGTTCTACTCTGTGCTGAAGAGTGTCCCAAATCCCCCATATTTCCTTAGTATCCTAAAGGTAATTGAAGCCTCCTGACTTTTCTGAAACTTCAGAGACATTTCAGCACTTCAAAGCTTTACCCAGTTGGTGGAACTAAAATTTGAATTCAGAGAGTAAATTAAAGTGATTGAATGAAGTGACAATTATTAGCAGTGTGTTGGATGAGGTATTTNTTGAAGCCTCCTGACTTTTCTGAAACTTCAGAGACATTTCAGCACTTCAAAGCTTTACCCAGTTGGTGGAACTAAAATTTGAATTCAGAGAGTAAATTAAAGTGATTGAATGAAGTGACAATTATTAGCAGTGTGTTGGATGAGGTATTTCCATTGTCTCCAAAGTGAGGCTGACAATTGCACTTAATCCATATGGTTGCTGTGAGGACTCAATAAGGCAAGGGTTACAAATCTCTAAGTAAAGTGCTAATACACGTGTTGTGTGTGCTGCCGCTCAGTCATGTCCAACTCTTTGTAACCCCGTAGACTGCAGCCTTCCAAACTCCTCTGTCCATGGAATTTTCTCAGCATCATACTGGAGTGAGTTGCCATTTCCTCCTCCAGGGAATCATCCCAACCTAGGGATAGAACCCACATCTCCAGCATTGGCAGGCAGATTCTTTACCACTGAGACACCTGGGAATCCAGGTTACCTTGCTAGTATATACACACTAATTATTCATACGTGTACACTAATAATCTCTACTGCTGATTTTGTTGATAACAGTAGGTGGAGACAGTCATGTTTACCTCAGTTCAGTTCAGTAGCTCACTCATGTCTGACTCTTTGTGACCCCATGAATCGCAGCACGCCAGGCCTCCCTGTCCATCACCATCTCCCAGAGTTCACTCAGACTCACATCCATCGAGTCCGTGATGCCATCCAGCCATTTCATCCTTGGTCGTCCCCTTCTCCTTCTGCCCCCAATCCCTCCCAGCATCAGAGTCTTTTCCAGTGAGTCAACTCTTTGCATGAGGTGGCCAGAGTACTGGAGTTTCAGCTTCAGCATCATTCCCTCCAAAGAAATCCCAGGGCTGATCTCCTTCAGAATGGACTGGTTGGATCCTGTCTCTTATCCACATCTCTCGATGGATGTGACTNTGAATATTCAGGATTGGTCTCCTTTAGGATTGACTGATTTGATCTCCTTGCAATCCAAGGGACTCTCAAGAGTCTTCTCCAATAGCACAGTTCAAAAGCATCAAATCTTCGGCACTAGGCTTCTTTATAGTCCAACTCTCACATCCATACATGACGGACCTTTGTTGGCAAAGTAACGTCTCTGCTTTTCAATATGCTGTCTAGGTTGGTCATAACTTTTCTTCCAAGGAGCAAGCGTCTTTTAATTTCATTGCTGCAGTCACCATATGCAGGGATTTTGGAGCCCAAGAAAATAAAGTCTGTCACTGTTGTTTCCATTGTTTCCCCATCTATTTGCCATTAAACGATGGGATTGGATGCCATGATCTTTGTTTTTTGAATGTTGAGTTTTAAGCCAGCTTTTTCAATCTCATCTTTCACTTTCATCAAGAAGCTCTTTAGTTCCTCTTCGCTTTCTGCCATAAAGGTGGTGTCATCTGTGTATCTGAGGTAATTGATATTTCTCCCGGCAATCTTGATTCCAGCTTGTACTTCATCCAGTCCGGCATTTCACATGATGTACTGTGCATAGAAGTTAAATGAACAGGGTGACAATACACAGCCTTGACATACTCCTTCCCAATCTGGAACCAGTCCATCGTTCCATGTCTAGTTCTAACTGTTGCTTCTTGACCTGCACACAGATATCTCAGAAGGCAGGAAAGGTGGTCTGATATTTCCATCTCTTTAAGAATTTTCCACAGTTTCCACACAGTCAAAGGCTTTGGTGTAGTCAATGAAGCAGAAGTTAGATGTTTTCTGAAACTCTCTTTTTCAATGATCCAATGGATGTTGGCAATTTGATCTCTGGTTCCTCTGCCTTTTCTAAATTCAGCTTGAACATCTGGAAGTTCTTGGTTCACATACTGTTGAAGCCTGGCTTGGAGAATTTTGAGCATGACTTTGCTAGCATGTGAGATGAGTGCAATTGTGTGGTAGTTTGAACATTCTTTGCCATTGCCTTTCTTTGGGATTGGAAAGGTGACAATATACAGCCTTGACGCACTCCTTTTCCTATTTGGAACCAGTCTGTTGTTCCATGTCCAGTCCTAACTGTTGCTTCCTGACCTGCATACAGATTTCTCAAGAGGCAGGTTAGGTGGTCTGGTATTCCCATCTCTTTCAGAATTTTCCACAGTTTATTGTGATCCACACAGTCAAAGGCTTTGGCATAGTCGATAAAGCAGAAGTAGATGTTTTTCTGGAACTCTCTTGCTTTTTCCATGATCCAGCGGATGTTGGCAATTTGATCTCTGGTTCCTCTGCCTTTTCTAAAGCCAGCTTGAACATCAGGGAGTTCACGGTTCACGTATTGCTGAAGCCTGGCTTGGAGGATTTTGAGCATTACTTTACTAGCATGTGAGATGAGTGCAATTGTGCGGTAATTGGAACATTCTTTTGCATTGCCTTTCTTTGGAATTGGAATGAAAACTGACCTTTTCCAGTCCTGTGGCCACTGCTGAGTTTTCCAAATTTGCTGGCATATTGAGTGCAGCACTTTCACAGCATCATCTTTCAGGATTTGAAACAGCTCAACTGGAATTCCATCACCTCCACTAGCTTTGTTCGTAGTGAAGCTTTCTAAGGCCCACTTGACTTCACATTCCAGGATGTCTGGCTCTAGGTGAGTGATCACACCATTGTGATTATCTTGGTCATGAAGATCTTTTTTGTACAGTTCTGTGTATTCTTGCCACCTCTTCTTAATATCTTCTGCTTCTGTTAGGTCCATACCATTTCTGTCCTTTATCGAGCCCATCCTTGCATGAAATGTTCCCTTGGTATCTCTAATTTTCCTGAAGAGATCTCTAGTCTTTCCCATTCTGTTGTTTTCCTCTATTTCTTTGCTTTGATCACTGTCAGTAAGGCTTTTTTATCGCTCCTTGCTATTCTTTGGAACTTTGCATTCAGATGCTTATATCTTTCCTTTTCTCTCTTGCTTTTCACTTCTCTTCTTTTCACAGCTATTTGTCAGGCCTCCTCAGACAGCCCATTTTACTTTTTTGCATTTCTTTTCCGCGGGGATGGTCTTGATCCCTGTCTCCTGTACAATGTCATGAACCTCCGTCCATAGTTCATCAGGCACTCTATCAGATCTAGTCCCTTAAATATATTTCTCATTTTCACTGTATAATCATAAGGGATTTGATTTAGGTCATACCTGAATGGTCTAGTGGTTTTCCCTACTTTCTTCAATTTAAGTCTGAATTTGGTAATAAGGAGTTCATGATCTGAGCCACAGTCAGCTCCCGGTCTTGTTTTTGCTGACTCTATAGAGCTTCTCCATCTTTGGCTGCAAAGAATATAATCAATCTGATTTTGGTGTTGACCATATGGTGATGTCCATGTGTAGAGGCTTCTCTTGTGTTGTTGGTAGAGGGTGTTTGCTATGTCCAGTGCGTTTTCTTGGCAAAACTCTATTAGCCTTTGCCCTGCTTCATTCCGCATTCCAAGGCCAAATCTGCCTGTTACCCCAGGTGTTTCTTGAACATTTGCATTCCAGTCCCCTATAATGGGAAAGGACATCTTTTTGGAGTGTTAGTTCTAAAAGATCTTGTAAGTCTTCACAGAACTTCAGCTTCTTCAGCGTTACTGGTTGGGGCATAGGCTTGGATTACTGTGGTATTGAACGGTTTGCCTTGGAAACTAACAAAGATCATTCTGTAATTTTTTAGATTGCATCCAAGTACTGCTTTTGGAATCTTCTGTTGACCATGATGGCTACTCCATTACTTCTAAGGGATTCCTGCCCACAGTAGTAGATAGAATGGTCATCTGAGTTAAATTCTCCCATTCCAGTCCATTTTAGTTCGCTGATTCCTAGAATGTCAATGTTCACTCTTGCCATCTCCTGTTTGACTACTTCCAATTTGCCTTGATTCATGAACCTAACATTCCAGGTTCCTTTGCAATATTGCTCTTTACAGCATTGGACCTTGCTTCTATCACCAGTCACATCCACAACTGGGTATTGTTTTTCCACTATATGAATAAACCACAATGGGTGGATATTTAAAAACAAGCCTCCAAAACCCCTACCTCTCAATGTAATGGTATTAGGAGGTGGGGCCTTTGAAGGGTAATTAGAATTACATGAGTCCATGAAGCTGAATTCTTTGTAAATGAGATTAGTGGCCTTAAAAGAGTCTCAGGAGAGCTTTCTTCCCCTCTCTGACATCCACCATGTGAGGGTACAAGGAGAAGTCAGCTGTCTGTAACCCTGAGGAAGGCTCTCCCTGGAACCCACCCATTCTGGCACCTCCTTTTTGGACTTTTGGCCTCCAGAACTGTCTGGAGAACAATCTGGCCTACAGAACCCTCCAAAAGAGAGATAAATGTCTGCTGTTTATAAGCCACCCAGTCTGTGATATTTTTGTTATAGATGCCTGAACTAAGGCAAAGTTGATGTGAACTGTTTTTATTATTGTTTTCCTTGTCTTGTTTCCTTGAAGATCAGATGATGAATGGATGGGAGTAAGATGAATGTTATCAACCATGCAACACTAATTCTCATTTAAAGTTTTGTTGGCTCTGAGCTGACCCAGATAGACATCTCTGTCATCATTGCCCCCTTATCAATTTTATTTATTATATCCATGAAACATGTGTTGGTATCACCCAAACAGTACCAAGGACTTGGTCAGAGAATGTATCTCAATATATATTTGCATGTATTGAATAGCTAATGGATTAGGTAGTTTAGAAATTACACTCAGGCTGGCAAATGCAGATGGGCTGGAGCTGTATGAATGTGTAATAAAAATCTAATAAAACATTTGCACAAACTCACACATCTGTGGGCAGATGGGAGGCATTATGTAACACAGGTCATTGCTACAGCAACCTCTAACCCCCTGGCTATTGCGCTGGGCCAAGGTTGAATGTACAGGGCCTCTTTGAGTTTTCTTTCTCTGTCAGCATTCAGAGAAATCACTTTTTAATCTCTCTAAAATGAACTATTAAAAATAGGAAGGCTTTGGCTCATACTCATACAAATGATGCACAAAATACCCCAAATCTTTGAACCAGGACCCTAGGTCTCACTGCTCATATTTGTTTGTTTTTGAAAACATAATATTTCCATGAATACACTTTGCTTCTCCCCAGATGTCTTTCTCCTTGATAAATGCACTAGATGGGAATATTTGAGGTGGTTCTTCCATGTAGCTTTGGAGAGTAATTTTAGAAGTGGTCAAACAATTGGTTATACAAACCAAAAAAAACAGAGTGAGAGATAGGTTTGGAATGTTCAAAAAGGCTATATTCACCAGACCATGTAAATAATATGAAACTAATATTCAGGAATCCTCACTTCAAAGATGTGTGGGTTTGGTGTATATAAATTTTACTGGATTCCAGAGTAACATTAGAATTTCCTCTGTCTACAGACTAATCTTCAACTTGATATTCTAGAGTGACTTCCTCGCCTGGATGAAAGTTATATCTCCTATAGTATTAAATATTCAAGGTACATAAATCTGGAAAGTGGAGGGTATGGGAAAGTGGGGAATCTACTTCTACAGCATCTGAGTGAAAAACTGTCTAAGAGAATTTAGGGAAATGTGTTTTAGAGATAGAACATTTACAAAAGCTTTGGGGTTAGCTCTACTTGGATTCAGGTTTCCCAGGTGACTCAATGGTAAAGCATCCCCCTGCTAGTGCAGAAGACCCAGGTTCAATCTCTGGGTGGGGAAAATCCCCGGGAGAAGGAAATGGCAACCCACTCCAGTATTCTTGCCTGAGAAATCCCATGGATGGAAGAGCCTGGTAGGCTACAGTCCATGGGGTTGCAAAAGAGTTGGACAAGATTTAGTGACTAAAACAACAAGATACTTGGGTTCAGCCTTATCACTTTTTTGGTCTTGTGACCTAGGACAAGTTCTTTAACCTTTATTACTCAATGTTCTCATCTGTAAAATGAAGATAATAAAAGCACCTACCTCCTAAAATTGTTGTGAGATTTAAATGAATTACTGTATATAAAGCACCTACAACAGTGCCTAGTACATCATTAAGTACTCAATAAATGTTAGTAATAATTATCATTGTTGTATTTAAGACAGAGGGAAAAAAAATTCAACTAGAAAAATTATTGTTCAATTATCAGAATCCTGAGCCCAAGCAGTAAGGCCAGTGAAAATTAATGACCTCAAAATGCCATGAGTCAGTTCTTAAAAATTCTCATTAAAAGTGAGGATCATTTATCACACACTTAGGCTTTGCTCTCTTAGCCTCTTTTGGTCCATCAGTGCCAAAGAACTGCTAAAATGAGGCCTATCACTGAAAAAAGGTATGTCTCATCATTCAACATAAAATTCTAGGAACAAGAGCTGTGAAGTGGAACGTGGCTATCAAACTTATCAGTTTGAAAGATGTTGTTTCCCAAATCAGCCTACACAGAATTTCAAAGGTGAAATTAGAACTTTGTATTGTGATCCATAGTGTATTTTATTAGAAAAACTTTCTTATCTATACAAATTTGTAGAAAATATTGTTAAGGAACAATGGTATACTCATCTCATCCAGCCTTTTAAAAACAGCCTCCTGAGCTCACTTGTCAGCAGAAAATACAGAGCATGGGGCTGCCATGTGGAGCAATTGCAGAAGGTACTATTCTTGGAATGGAATGTGAACGACCCCTGTGGGTGATTACACATTGCATTCTATGTGAAGGGTGTCCCCTGGGATTGAGCAAAACCTGCATGCAATCAAGAACTCCAGTAACCACTTCCTTGGATCACTCAGGAACTCTGTCCAGAATCTGCTGTTGATTAGTCTCAAGCTCAATTTTATACCTTTATTTACACCTGGTGGCTCAGAGGGTAAAGCGTCTGTCTGCAATGCAGGAGACACAGGTTCGATCCCTGGGTTGGGAAGATCCCCTGGAGAAGGAAATAGCAGCCCACTCCAGTATTCTTGCCTGGAAAATTCCATGGACGGTGGAGCCTGGTAGGCTACTGTCCATGGGGCCGCAAAGAATCGTACACGACTGAGCGACTTCACTTCCTTCCTATTGTATATGTATCTCTTAGTATTGATTTCCTCTCTTTGTACTTAGTATGAAATTATCATTCTTTATGAATCCTTCTGCAACTTGTTTTATGAAAAAACATTATCCTTCTAAGATATATTCCTATTCATCCATCTAGTTTCAGTTCATTCAATGTAACAGTTGAATAGGATGATTAAATGAATAAACCAGTCTACTTAATGAGACATATGCCTTTCAGGGAATGCTCAGGGGTTTCCTTCTTCCTGCTTTTTTAAAATGAGAGCATCAAAAGTTTTCAATAAATGTAAGCTATTATTGCACCTCTTGTTTTGCATTCACTACCTTGGTGAACAATATCTATTCTATGCTCCTTCTGTGTGCTTCCTTTAATTCAGTTATCTTAAAAGGCTTAAAACTATGTTACCTAGACTTGGGAACTTCCCTGGTGGTCCTGTGGTTAAGAATCCACCTTCCAGTGCAGGGGATGTGGGTTTGATCGCTGGTCAGGGAAGTGAGATCTCACATGCCATGAGCAACTAAGCCTGTGAGGCTCAACTGGAGAGCCCGTATGCTCTTCAGCCTGGGTGCCACAACCAGAGAAAGCCCATGTGCCGTAATGAAGATTGAACACAGCCAAAATAAATAAATGATATTTTTTAAAATTTTACCAGGCTGCCTCATAGCACGAGATCCACGTATGATTAGGTCTGGCCAATCAAAGGCAACCATGAAAGGTGTTCAACATGATAGTAAGAGAGACTGTGTGCCTGCCATTTCTGCTGCTGCTGATAAATGTGGTCATGGAGGTACTGGGTTTTTTCACACAGTGATGGCAGGGGTCCTAATGTCCAGTTCCTCACGAGGTTTGAGGGGCAGGGTGCCATGCGTCCGTTTTGTCGGCGTGAGTCATGGCAGCCCTGCTGTGGGTCTGGAACTGGCAGGGGCAGCGCCTGCTTCCCGATGACATGATCGTCTTCTGATTGTGGCAGTTTCTTGCTCAGCGGGTTGGATGGTTTGTGTTTGTGGCTCAGTCGTCTGTTCTCTACTGTAGCTTTGGATGTCATACCTGAAAGTTCAACCAAGGGTCTATTTTTTCATCCTACTAATGATTTTACTCAATACTCTATCATCAGAGATGGATTTATGTGTTTTTTATAAAAACTGCAGAAGTAAGATATTTTAACTCCTATAAATTAAGGCTACCGTCTCTTTCCACTCAAGCTTCCCCTCAGTTACACTTGCTTCCAGTGTTGATGGAGTGGCCTTAGGCATTTTGGGGTCTAGTTAAGAAAAAACTGAGTTAGGTGTACATTTAGATGAACGGGCACAGTTTTGTGTTTACGATGTCTCCCAATGCCCAGTGTGTGATCTCATCTGGCTTTGTGATATGAGAAGACAGATCCAAAGATCATACCGCAGTCTGAACATGCCTGTATGTTCCACTGACTGGTAGAAGAGCAGCAAAGCTTAAAACTTGACAGAGCCAGAGGCCAGTCTATAGAAAACTTCCAAATCTTATAGCTCATATAAAAAAATGAGATATTTGACAGTGGTTTTCTCAGTTTTCTAAACGATTTGGCAATAGTTCTAAAACTTTACATGGCATTATCAATAATGAGTTGCAAAGATGAAAGGAATTTTCTAAACTATCAATAAAACAAAACTCCAGTTACAACAAAAAGAGTAAAATACTTTATTCTCTTTATAAAAGTGATCCTACAAAATTACTATCAAATAGAGCACTATTTACAATAACCAAGATAGTTCTCTTATAAAGCTTAAAACTATGTTACCCAGGCATAACCAAGACACAGAAGATAATCCAAGGGCCTATCAACAGATGATTGGCTTAAGAAGATGTGTTATCCATATACAATGGAATATTACTCAGCCTTAAAAAAGAATGAAATATTGCCATTTGGAACAACATGGATGGACCTGAAAATATTATAATTAGTAAAGTAAGTCAGATAGAAAAAGACAAATATTATATGTCACTCATATGTGGAATCTAAAAATAATACAAATGAATCTACATACAAAATAGAAACAGACTCACAGACATGGAAAACAAACGTATGGTTGTGAAAGTGTTAGTCACTCAGTCGTGTCCAGCTTTTTGCAACTCCATGGACTGTAGCCCCCCAGCCTCCTCTGTCCGTGGAACTATCTAGGAGAGAATACTGGAGTGGGTACCGATTCCCTTCTCCAGAGGAGAAAGGGAAAGGATAAGCTAGGAGTATGAGATTAACAGACACAAACTACTGTACATAAAATATATAAACAAGAGCACTACACAGGGAACTATATTCAAGTGTCTTATAATCATTTCCACTATAATGGAAAATCATCTGAAGAAACATACTCATTACTGAATCACTTTGCTGTACACCTGAAACTAACACAAAATTGTATGCCAACTATACTCCAATAAAAACAAACTCATTAAATTTCAAAAAGTAAAACAAACGGATAAATACCTAGAGAATTATGAGGATGAATTCTGAGAGTGATGGTTGAGGCTGAATATACATGCATTCACCAGACCCTGGATTCATTGCTCTAGTTCACAGAGCTGGAAATAGTCTTAAATGCTCACTTACCTAGTTAACTGAACCTGAACTCAACAGTGGCCTACACTAAATAAAGCTAGTTACTAGAAATTCCTTGATATAAGGTAGAGGAAAGTTTTCAGAGACTTTGGGAGGTAGGGAAGTCGGAGAAAGCTTAACATGCCTGCCTGACTTACTCATTCATAGCTGTGGGCCTTGAAAGTGCTCAGAGGACCTCTCTTTACCAAAACATTGGAAATCATCACAGCCTCAATTTTTGCAGGTTGGGGATCAAGGCAGTGATATTTCTTCAGAAATAGACATTGACAGTGAGAGTGAAGTCACTCAGTCGTGTCCGACTCTTTGTGACCCCATGGACTGTAGCCCACCAGGCTCCTCCATCCATGGGATTTTCCAGGCAAGAGTACTGGAGTGGGGTGCCATTGCCTTCTCCAGGAGATCTTCCCAACCCAGGGGTTGAACCCGGGTCTCCCTCACTGTAGACAGACGCTTTACCATCTGAGCCACCAGGGAAGTCACTCAGAAATAGAACCCGAGTGAAATAAGGACAAAGCCAAACCAGGGTAGCAAAGAGCATGTAGCAGCAGGCAACAACTAGAGATAAAGGAATAGACTCATTAGACAGACAGCAAGGGTTTGATGATAGAATAGTTTGCTCTGTTCTGCATACCACTCAACAAAGTCCCAAAGCCTCTTTGACTGATAAACAGAGGCCTGGCTTGAATCAAAATGATAGAGAACCAAGGGTGCTGGCCCAGTTCCAAGATCTGAGAACCAGAGTCCCATGAATGAGGAAGCCAGGATCACCTGAATAAGAAAGCTGAGAACTGAGACACGGCCATAAGCCATATTATAAATGCCAGCCAGGCTGCCCCCAAAGACCTGTTGATATTTACTATCATAATTGTGCCCCGGGAAAAGAGGCACAATCTAGATCTTTATCTAAAGACTTATTGGGCTCTGACTCTAAGTAAATGCTAATCCCTGAGGTCCAGTATTGCTCCTGTGGTCAACCATTAAGAAGGGGGACTTACTGTGGTCAAGCGATACATGGAACTTTGATCCAAGTTGATCTCACACTGAGCCCAGTGTGTTCTTGAATACATCTTGTGGTTATATCTCCATACCTGTATGCAGACTTAAAAAAAAAAAAAACAACTAGAAGAATCCTCACATAGCTTTCTGACTTCTGGAGTTATGGCTATTATATATGGAGAAAAAAGTGTAAGTGTTAGTCACTAAGTCATGTCTGACTCTTTGCGACCCCATGGACTGCAGCCTGTCAGACTCTTCCGTCCATGGAATTCTCCAGGCAAAAATACTGGAGTGGGTAGCCATTTCCTTCTCCAGGAGATCTTCCTGGCCCAGGGACTGAACCCAGGCCTCCTGCATTGCAGGTAGATTTTTTAACCATCTGAGCCACCAGGGAAGCCCATTATATATGGCAGAAAAGCCAAATGGAAACTTCCAGAACTACCAGTCCTTTCCACAATAGCAAACCAAAGGTAATACAAATTCTCTAAGAAGAATCACAGAAATTAGTGATTATGTATAATTAATTCACATTCTGCCAATCAGATGAACTCAAGATTTGGGACACAAAAGGGAAGCAGAGCCTGCCTGTCTGTGCTTGGTATTCTCTGCTGGCAAGCACGATCATGCCATGTGCGCTGGCCGCAAGTGTCGAGAGCCAGGGCAAGGTATCTGTTCTGTTGGGTGGATCATAGCAGACACGGCATTGATCTGGATCCAGCAGAAATAGCAGAAACTTTCTGACTGTGATGATTTCCTGAGTATGACAGTGACAACTTACTGACTCTGACAGCAGCGGCAAGATTCTGGAGCCAGAGGTGTCTTGACCTTAGATGAGGTGGCAGCTCCTTTGCTGGCCCAATTCCATGATTTGAGGGAGTCATTTCTGAAAGCCCAGCCTAGAGTTTTTAGCCTTCTTGAAAATTCTAAAGCCATTAAATAGCTTCTAATAAACGCCTGTCTGCTTTATAGTTAGAATAGATTCTGTTCCTTGAAAATGAACCTTGATTGATACAGAGCACACACATGTCAGTTTCTCCACAGTATATACCCAGGAGTCTACTAACGGAGTCATGGCATATACAGTCAGCCCTCCACATCCATGGGTTCCACATCTGTGGATTCAAATAATCGCAGATTGAAAATATCATCCCTCAATTCCAGAAAGTTCCAAAAAGCAAAAGTTGAATTTGTCGCACACCAGCATCTACTTATATAGCTCTAGCTCTGTATTAACAACTATTTACACTGCATTGGGTATTACAAGTAATCCAGAGGTGATTTAAAGTATATAGGAGGATGTGCAAAGGTTTGGTGCAAATGCTATGTCATTTTATACAAGGGACTTGAGTGTCTACAGATTTTGGTATCTGCTGGGTTCTGGCACTAGTCTCCCCCATAACTGAGGGACAACTGTATACATTTTAAACTACTAGGTATTACCTGGGGAGAAGGCAATGGCAACCCACTCCAGTACTCTTGCCTGGAAAATCCGATGGATGGGGGAGCCTGGTAGGCTGCAGTCCATGGGGTCGCTAGGAGTCGGACACGACTGAGTGACTTCACTTTCACTTTTCACTTTCATGCATTGGAGAAGGAAATGGCAACCCACTCCAGTGTCCTTGCCTGGAGAATCCCAGGGATGGGGAAGCCTGGTGGGCTGCCATCTATGGGGTCGCACAGAGTCAGACACAACTGAAGCGACTTAGCAGCAGCAGCAGATATTACCTGGAGAAGGACATGGCATCCCACTCCAGTACTCTTGCCTGGAAAATCCCATGGATGGAGGGGCCTGGTAGGCTACATTCCATGGGATCGTGAAGAGTCGGACACGACTGAGAGACTTCACTTTCACTTTTCACTTTCATGCATTGGAGAAGGAAATGGCAACCCACTCCATTATTCTTGCCTGGAGAATCCCAGGGACGGGGGAGCCTGGTGGGCTGCTGTCTATAGGGTCGCACAGAGTCGGACACGACTGAAGTGACTTAGCAGTAGCAGCAGCAGATATTACCAGTTTAAACCGTATAAGGTTGTCCCTCAGTTCTGGAGAAAGAAATTACTGGGCTTCCAAGGTGGTGCTAGTTAAAGAACCCGCCTGCCCATACAGAAGACACAGGAGATCCCTGGGTCGAGCAGATCCCTTGGAAGAGGGCATGGCAACCCACTCCAGTATTCTAGCCTGGAGAATCCCATGGACAGAGGAGTCTGGCAGGCTATAGCCCACAGGAACAAATTCAATGAATCTGCTCATTTTTGTGTTGAATTGCTTATTTCTTTATTGATTTATGTGAGTTCTTTACATAGTAAGGCTACTAAATCTTGGCTATGGCAAATGCCTTCTATCTAGTGGCATGCCTTTTCATTTTACTGAAGTTATTTTTGCTAGACAACAAAGTTTCACATTAAATGTATTAAGCTTTTCCTTCACTGTTCACATTTCTTTGTCTTATCTAAGAAATCTTTTTTTACGTGTCATAGAGATATTTTTCTATGTGTTCTTTTAAGGTCTTGGACTTTTTCATTCTTACCTCTGTAACTGGTCTGGAATTTACTTTTGCAGATCTAAGAGACAGAAATGTGATTTTATGTTTTGCATGTGGATAACTGATTATTCTGGAGGTGAGGTGAAGTTGCTCAGTCGTGTCCAACTCTCTGTGACCCCGTGGACTGTAACCTACTAGTCTTCTCTGTCCATGGGATTCTCCAGCCAAGAATACTGGAGTGGATTGCCATTTCCTTCTCCAGGGGATCTTCCCGACCCAGGGATCAAACCCAGGTCTCCCGCATAGGAGAAAGATGCTTTAACCTCTGAGCCATCAGGGAAGCCGTCTGCTAATTGGTTCATTCTTTTTGCACTGATTGTTATGCTGCTTCTGTCCTATTCCAGGATTCTATATACTCACAAGACTCTTTCTGGGTCCTCTAGCTTTTGATTGCTTACTTTTCTATATTTGCAGCAGCAACACATTGTCTTAATTTTTATAAGCCTTGTTATCTGGTAGGGTAAGTTTCACAAGATGTTCTTAAAAATTGTTTTGGCTATTCTAATACACAAGAAGCTATAGTTGTCGACTACAGAAATGAGAGAAATTATAAAGTATCACATGACTGACTATTTAACAAACAAAATGCTATCTTTTAGATTCTGTCAATATGTTTCCCCCTGACTAAATTTATTATATTAAGTTTTTGACCTTCAGCTTAAATAACTTTAATTCATACTGGTTAACAAGCAATAATTGCACATCATTCATCAAGTAGATCAGAGGATACTGAAAGTCATTTTTTTAAACAGTTTTTCACAACCATACCATTCTACCTCCAATAAAAATCCATATTACAAAATGACACTTTCAATCCGTTTATCTCTGAGTATACCAATTTCCTTCAGTCCTGAAAGATGTATGTGCACTTGTCTATATCATTTATCTTTTGATTTGCTTTACCTCCAAGGAAACTATTGCAAGAGTAAGTCTGTTTCTCATTTAAATTGAAGAATGATCCCTCTTCATACAAAGCCCTCCATAGAAGAACTTCCCTACCAGTCCAGTGCTTGAGATTCCATGATTCTCCTACAGGGGCTTGGGTTTAATCTCTGGTCAGGCAACTAAGATCCCATATGCCAAGTGGTCAAAAAGTTTAAAAAATTAAAAATAAAAATAAGTAAATAAATTGGGTCAGGATATTTTTTTAAAAACCATTAAAACAACAACAACAACAAAGCACTCCATAGAACTGACTCAATTAGCGCTCATAACATCCATATGAGGAAGGATCACATCTGAGTTTATGTTACACGGTTTCATGCGGGGTTGGTCACCAGAAAGACTAAGAGATAACGGTCAGCCCCAGTCACCAACCTTTTTCAGAAGTAGTGGGTGGAGCAGGGCTGGGAATTAAGGCCCTGTAAAAACTCTTGAATGAAGAGATTTGATGAGCTTCCGGGTTGGCAAAACTCAACTCCACAGGAACAGACGCTCCTGAACTCAGGACCATTTTAGACTTTGCCAGTGGACCCCTTCATCCGGTCATGCCTCTGTTTCTCTTGTAATAAAATGGGGCATGCATGTGTGCTAACTTGCTTTAGTCATTTCCAACCCTTGCAATCCTGTGGACTGTAGCCCACCAGGCTAATTCTGTCCGTGGGATTCTCCAGGGAAGAATACTGGAGTGTATTGTCATTTCCTTCTCCAGGGGATCTTCCTGACCCAGGGATAAAACTCATGTCTCTTAAGTCTCCTGCATTGGCAGACTGGTTCTTTTCCACTAGCACCACCTGCAAAACCCAAATATATGTTTACTGGAGTTTTGTGAGCCATTGTAGCATATCGTTAAGCCTGAGGAGGGGATCACGAAAACCCCAGATTTGTAGCCAAGTCAGACAAAAGTTGTAGGGACCCTGGGGACCCACCAACTGTGACTGGGTGTCTGAAATAGAGATGGTCTAGCTGGACTGAGCCCTTAACCTGGGAAGCTTGTGCAAACTCTGGGCAGAGTCATAACTGAGTTAAGTTGTGGGACATCCAGTAGATTTCACCTGAAAATTGAGTTGCATTGCTTTTTAATTTTTTTAAGTGTTTATTTTTATTATTTATTTGGCTATGCCAGATCTCAGGTGTGTCATGTGAGAGCTTTAGCTGCAGCATGAGAACTCTTAGCTGCGTCATGTGGGATCTAGTTCCCTGAGCAGGGATTGAACCTCGGGACCCCGAATTGGGAGCATGGAGGCTTTGTCCCTCAATCACCAGGGAAGTCCCTGAGTTGTACTGTTATGGGGAGAAAAATCCCACACATCAAAAGTGATCTATTTTGACATAGAGAACAGACTTATAGATACAAGGCAGGCGGGGTGGGGGTTGGTGGAGGAAGGAGAGGGTAAGATGTATGGAGAGAATAATATGGAAACTTACATTACCATATGTAAAATAGATAGCCAATGGAAATTTGCTGTGTGACTCAGAGAACTCAAATGGGGGGTCTGTAACAACCTAGAGGGGTGAGATGGGGAGGGACATGGGAGGGAGGTTCAAGAGAGAGGGGACATATGTATCCCTATGGCTGACTCATTCTGATATTTGGCAGAAAACAACAAAATTCTGTAAAGCAATTATCCTTCAATTAAGATAAATAAAATCAGATTAAAAAGTGATCTGTTTGAGATGGGAGAGGAACAGTGATTTCCCATAAGTAGGTACTATTATTTCATGTCCATTATTCAGAAGAGGAAAAGAAGACACAGATCTTACACAACGGGGCCAGGCCCTCCCTGCTAATAAGTCCCCCAACCGAGGCTGGAATCTAGGCAATGTGGCCTCGTCACTTTCTCTTGTAAACAGGATAACCCTACTGCTTCTCATTAAGCTAATGATCATAGGGATTTATATTGATAGTGACAACCAAAGGTAAGTACTTACAAAGGAGAAGGGCAAGAGCTAGAAAGGAGAAGGAAATGGCAACCCACTCCAGTATTCTTGCCTGGAAAATTCCATGGACAGAGGAGCCTGGCGGGCTACAGTCCATGGGGTTGCAAAAAAAAATGGGCACAACTTAGCGACTAAACCACCACCACAAAGAGCTATAATAATATTTAACAAAAGGACACGACCTAATCTGGAGGGAATAGACAGGGAGTTAGAAAAGGTTACACTGAAGAGAAATATTTAAACTGAAACCTGAAAGATGAGTAGGGTTTAGTTCCATGAAAGTCTTTTTTTCCCTTCTTTTTTGAGAAGAGTGTGGGATTAGTGGAAAGAACCTTCTAGGAAAAGGGTAAATGCAAGAGTACAGTGGTGCCTTTGAGGAAGCCACTGCAGCTGGAACTCAGACAGAGGCAGAGTGTGGTGTGAGCTGAGCGGGGGGCCTGGTAGCCCAGGTCAGCCTGGACATGGGGGCCCCACGAAGGGATTTGGACTTGATCCTTCACCTCCATGAGGTTTTAAGCCAGGAGTGACACGAACAATTTGTGGTTTTTAAAAGGGGTGTTGAATACAGCCAAGTAGGCACAATACTAAAATTTCATTAAGAAAGTAAAATTTTTAGTAAAAATTGCCCTAAATAATTGCCTTTATTAAAATTTTCCTGAGAGGCTACAAATGTATCATCAAGATTTACCTTTCACATGGAATCAGAATAACAGAATAAAGAGCACAGCCTTAAAAGAATTCATATCAGACTTTCACCCCATCTATTCAAATCTCTCACTGCATGATTCAAGGCAAGTTATGCCACTGTTATGGGTCTCAGTTTCCTCATCAGTGAAATGGGAATAGTATTTACTTGTAGGCTTTGGTTAACACCATTTCTCTACCAACAGCAGCCCTCTAAGACTTAAGAAATTTAGTTAAATTTGGTCCAGCTCTTCAGCCTGTGACCATTAAAATCCCTTTCTATAACTTCCTATAAAGTCCCATGGCCATAGTTATCTCTACTTTGATATTTATACACCCACCAGGCAACTTCAGCATATCAGTCTGGTGGGAAGCCCCAGTCCCTTGCAGGTTCACCAAGTTTTCTGACAATGACATTGCATCAGTTTCACAAATGTATTTAAGATTTAAAGGGAAGGGCTAATAGACCACACTGAGCCCCAGGGTTTCCCACCTCACTGGTTCCACCTCCTGTCTCCCTCTTTTCTTTGTCTCCTTTTTTCTCTGGTTCAACAATGACCTAAAAAACCATCCCTCTACTTGTTCAGAGGAGTTCTGTCCCACCTACATCCTCCCACTGTCTCACCTTGCCAGTCACTTGAGTATTAGTCTAGAAAGACAGATTCTTAAGAGAATTTCTGGTAAATGACATTTTTTTCATAAACTACATGAAATTTTTAAATGACTAAGTATTGATGGTGGGCTTCCCTGGTGGGTCAGATGGTAAAAAAAATCTTCCTGCAATGCAGGAGACCTGGGTTGGGAAGATCCTTTGGAGAAGGGAATGGCTACCCACTCCAGTTTTCTTGCCTGGAGAATTCCATTGACAGAGGGTCACAAAGTCAGACACGACTGAGCGCCTTCAAACAAACTTACTTTACATAGATGGTAGCTGCTGTTATCAATGTCTTTATTATGATTATTCATTGGTGCAGATATTCTGTTTCTTAATATATAAAAAAAACATGCCTTTAACTCTTCATTTAGGCTCTGGAACCATCAGAGTCTCTCTGATCTAGGATGACTGCATTAGTTAGCTTCTTTGCTTAAACAAGGAACCTCAGGAATTCCCTGGTGGTCCAGTGGTTAGGACTCTGTGCCTCCACTCCAGGGGGCACAGGGTTCGATCCTTGGTTGGGGAACTAAGACTCCACAAGCTGTGCAACTTGACCGGAAAAAAAAAAAAAAGAAATTCAATTGATAATGGCTTTCAAAACAATGGTTTATTTTTCATTGACATTTCACGGGGACTCCAGGTCCACTGCAGCTGTGTTTTTGGCAGAGGGTAGGCAATGGCCCTGCTCCACGTGACATTCTAGAACCCAGATTAAAGAAGCAGCCCCTTACATTAGAAATGCCAGTCTCACAGCAGAAAGGAAAGAAGTTCAGAATAAAACACACAATGGTTCTCAAGCCTCTGCTCAAACATGACGTATAGGATGCTCACTCACATCCTACTGGCTGAAGAATTCCTGTTGCTAAGCTCAGTGTCAATGAGATAAAGTGGAGACTGAACACACAAGTGGATAATGGCCAGACCTACGCAATAAAACCCTGACCTCCAACCTCGGCAGCAACCAGCCCAGGAAGCCAAACCACAAAATCTGTAGCAATCAGCTCCACATGGTCAGCGCTTGGTCAGTGATTGCCAGATTTTTTTGCCCCTGCTTCCAACGCAGGATTGACCAGAGAAGCCAAATATCCTCCCAAACCAATCACACAACATTCCCCGTTTCCAGCGAGCCTGCCTCCAGGGTCTCCGTGCCAACAACCTCAATCAGTATACCTGAAGCCTTCCTTTTCTTTCACTGTAAAATAGCTCTCCTGCTCCCCTGCCTGCCTTTGACTCTCTGCCAAAGGCAAGTGATGGAGGCTGACTGCCTTGCTATGTAGCAGCCTCTGAATAAATAGCCTCTGTTTGTTCTCCTTTGGGTGGTCTTTGCTTGTTTCCACAAAGTACACCCCTCCTATGGTGGCAGGGAGGACGGGGAAGGGTTCCTGCAAATCACATGGCAATGAGCGAGGGTGAATGAATCATCTTCTTTAAGGAAAAGGGAGAGTAATTAGAGAGGGGACAATGGCACAGTCTACCTTAGTCCACCCTCTGGATCACGGAGAGTTGCTCTCGTCCTCCACACATGTGCGCAATTCCATCCAGTCACGCTCAAAAGTCCAGGCTCTCCTAATTGTCTCTATTCCATATCTGGGTAGGTCTAGTCTGTCTTCAGAGACATGGACTAAATCACAAATTACAAACACAAGACATGGTAGTATCTCAGAAATATGATAACAGTAAGAAACACCCTTCAGGAAGAAAGGGAGATATGTATTGGTCACTTACCGATAACAATGCTAACCTCCGGGGCAAAATGTTGCAAAGGCCTCCTTGTCAGTGGAGAGTAAGTGCTCCTGGATCCAGCACTAGTTCCACTTCCTACAAGTCATTCTCAGGTCCGCATTCTCCATGGCTCTTGCCTCTGCCCTCCCAGAGGAGCTTCTTTTGTTATTATCCTCCCTGACCTCATCTGCAGAGGCCACTGGACAGTATCCCCTCCTTTGTGGCTGAGCACTGCTAAGGACACTTGCTAAAATGGTGAAGAAGCCTTTATTCAGGACCACTTCGATTGTTGCTGAGACTCCTGACATTGATACTCCTGAAATAGGGGCGAGAAATTGGGCTCGGCTTGCAGATAGCAAGCACAAGTAGGGATTTACGGTCAGTAAGCAGAATGTGGGGGTCAGCGGGTGGAAAATCACTAAGAGGAAGACATCAAGGTGAGAGGTACTTGCAAAAACAAGGTAACATGGTTCTTGCTGAAGGCAAGCCAGGGTGATCAGATATCAAGGGTGGGAGATGAGTGATTGTTTGACCCAGATATTGAGGGTGATTCCTCCCAAAAATGGAAGGAATTCTCGCTAGAGTGGAGGTGGGAAGGGGAACTAGTCAAAAAGAGGGCTCCTGAGGGTGTTTGTCAGCATCCTTCTCAGCCTGCTTTCTGCCTGTGGATATTTAGGGACCCAAAGTTTTGTTTTTATGTCTTGAACAGTCTTTTCTTTTTTTCTTCTAATTCAAGCTGGTAGCTCTTTTGACGATCTCTTTATCTCTCTCTCTCTCTCCCCCCTCACACCGCACAGACACAAAGTACTCTTGGCTCTATACCTATTTGATTCCAGTTAGATCCCTGTGCCACACCCACAGTTTTTTTTTTTTCAAGACACTCCTCCCCACCTTCCCTTACAGGCAGTTCAAGATTGTTGGTCTTTTATCAGATAGGCATGCCCTTCTCTCTTTTCTCTGATCCATTCTGTCCAGGTGCAACAATTTCTTTGCAGGAGGGGGATCAGTTCAGTTCAGTCGCTCAGTCGTGTCCGACTCTTTGCGACCCCATGAATCGCAGCACGCCAGGCCTCCCTGTTCATCACCATCTCTCGGAGTTCACTCAGACTCACATCCATTGAGTCAGTGATGCCATCCAGCCATCTCATCCTCGGTCGTCCCCTTCTCCTCCTGCCCCCAATCCCTCCCAGCATCAGAGTCTTTTCCAATGAGTCAACTCTTCGCATGAGGTGGCCAAAGTACTGGAGTTTCAGCTTT
>SJYT01057092.1:60596-90858 GCA_006410635.1 Cephalophus harveyi
CAGTAGTAGATATAATGGTCATCTGAGTTAAATTCACCCATTCCAGTCCATTTTAGTTCGCTGATTCCTAGAATGTCGACGTTCACCCTTGTCATCTCTTGTTTGACCACTTCCAATTTGCCTTGATTCATGGACCTGACATTCCAGGTTCCTATGCAGTATTGCTCTTTACAGCATCGGATCTTGCTTCTATCACCAGTCACATGCACAACTGGGTATTGTTTTCGCTTTGGCTCCATCCCTTCATTCTTTCTGGACTTATTGCTCCACTGATCTCCAGTAGCATATTGGGCACCTAATGACCTGGGGAGTTCCTAACAGGCAAAATGATAGGATATGATAGGAGGGGGATACCATAATATATTTAGAGATTTTAACAAGGGATGTGCTCATCATGACCTTTGACCAAGATTAAGTTTTAATTGACTGCTCTTACTCCCAGAACTCAAAGCATTTCTAAATTTTATCTTTTCCTGGTTGATGGAAGAAATGGTTATATATTTCAATCCTGCAAATCTCAACACTTCTAAATTCTCTTTTCCCTCACATCCCAGCTTACATAATTCTTTTCTGAGTTCACTTCTTTAGTTATTTGTCTAATCTAATCTATCTAATAGTAATTACAGCACTTCAGGGACATTCTGTTTTACCACATCTTAACCGAAAGTCATGGGTACACTCAGTGTATTTCTGCCTTCAAATGATTGTGGATGGACAATACACCAAATAGTCACCACTCCATATCATATTGGGGAGGCCAATAAGTTCATTCAGGTTTTTCCATATGATGTGACAGAAAAGCCCAAAAGAACATTTTGGCCAATCCAGTAGATTGCCATTCTCCCCCATCTTTAATTAAAGTTTTCTTGCCATACATTGACCAAAAGCCAATGCCACTTCTTGTAAGATTTCCATTAGGACAGCTTTGCTATAATAACAAATGATCCATCAAATCTCTGTGACGTATCAAATAAAGGCTTTTTTTGGCACTAGTGTTACATGTAGGTGGCAGGTAGGTTGTGTGTCTGCCCCACAGGACTTCTCATTCTCAGATCCAGGCTAGGGAAGCAGCCCTTATAAAGGATATGTCATCCTCAGTGGCACAGGGAAGTCAATCCATGGCATAGGTAAGACTGAGTTGTAACTATAAATGCCAACTGTGTATATCTGAGCACATTTGCTCAGGTACGATTGGCCAAAGGAAGTCACAGGGCCAAACCCAATACCAATGGGACAAGGAAGAATACTTCCTTTTTTTTTTTAATTAATATTTTTTGGCTGCGTGGGGTCTTTGTTGCTTAGTGTGGGCTTTCTCTAGCTGCAGTGACCGGGGGCTACTCTTTGTTGTGGTGCTCCGGCTTCTCATTGCCATGGCTTCTCTTATTGTGGAGCATGGGCTCTTGGCTCTTGGACTTCAGTAGTTGTGGCTCAAGGGCTTAGTTGCCTCTCCATGTGTGGAATTTTCTGGGACCAAGGATCGAACCCATATCCCCTGTTTGGCAGGCGGATTCTTACCCACTGCAACACCAGGGAAGGCTGGAAGAATATTTCTTAACAAGTGGGAACTACAGGGTAAAAATGTACAATCTTCTCATAAGGAAAGGAGACTAAACAATTGGAGAAATATTAAATAATAAAATTGACCACATTGGTAAAGAATAGAATTTATGAGAACTGTGCCTTTTCTCAAAGCACGAGAATTAATGAAAGGGTTAAAAAAAATCATCACTAATGCTGTGATAAGGAGAAGAATGCTTATGTATTTACTTATTTGGCTACACCAGCTCTTAGTCATGGCATATGCGATCTAGTTCCCTAACCGGAGATCAAATGTAGACCCTCTGCAGCAGGAGGACAGAACCTCAGCCACTGGACCACCAGGGGAGTCCTTCCTTTTGCTCTTGATTGCTTTGTTTTCGTTCCTTCTCTAGTCATCCATAAAGTGTAATATGCTGCATGGAATAAAAGAAAAACTGTTCCCCATCAACTCTGCCCATATTGCATTCCTAAGACAACCAGACCAAGGGACACTTAGTGGCAACGGAAAGGTAAGATTATAGAGTCCACATTTCAGGGACATAAGCCTATTCCTTCTTCCTGCAACTGATTACCTTTCATCAGCAGACTAGGCCAGTTCCTGGAATGGCAAGCCCATGGCTACCCTTCCAAAATAAGAGTTCTCGAAGTATAAACGTAACCTACCTACACATCAGCAGCCACATGCCCATCGCCCTCTGTGTTAGTCTTCTCCTAGGGTCCAATCTGGGGGGCAGACTCAACTTTCTTCAACAGGGCAGCTGTTCGTTTATATGTGCCTTTGTGCCAAAGAGGGAAGAAAGGTGTCTTCTCAAGGTGGACCAATTAGAAAAAGCGCCATTAAAAAAAAAAAAAAAGTCCCTCATTCCCATCTGGCGAATCAGTAAAAGATGCCCCTGTGGGAGAGCCCATGGCTTAACTGAAGAAAGTACCTTTGTGGGATGAAAAAAAATGCACCCCTGGCTCCCGGCAAACGCAGCGCTCAGCCAGGGTTCCGGCTTGGCAAGTGCAACGTGGCTTTGACGGCAGTCCCCACTCACCTCCTGGACCAGGCACCTTTGTTCAAGTGCACAAGAACACAATTATGAGTGACAGCCCTGCATTTGACATTAAGCATGGGATGCAAAACCCTCATGTAAAACTTGTCCAAACGAATATTTTCCCCCAATAAATTTCATTCTCAGCTGCTGCAGACCAGCGTTGAGTGGTTTAATTAAACTCCCCACTGACATGAGCTGGTCACTTGCATCCATTCTCTATTGAGAAAGGAGCCTTAGGTAACTTAGTGGTGTGGGCACAATAAGACCTTTCTCTTCCATGGAGGTAATATGTCATGTTTAGTGCTCTCTAATGGAGTTATTTATACGCCTCCTTAATGCAGAAACAAGCTGGTGAGCTGGGGATTTTAGGTTTTCTTTTTTTCTCCTCTCTTTCATTATCGTTTTGCATTTTCTTCCCCTTTCTGGTTCGATCCTCCACATTCAGCTCTTCCCTCTTTTCTTGCCAATTGCCAGTAACAGTATACTTGAAAATGTTCACAGGATTTTCTCCAGACACCTGCTGTCAAGGACCACGTGTCGGCTTGTCCAGTAAACTGCCTCTCATTAGAGAGATTTGCCATATGCTATTATAAAGAAGTCATTCTTCAGCCACTTTGCTTCACACAGCATCATTCTCAGTGCTGCAAATGTACAGATTATTTCATGTTTCACAACACTCACAAATGGAGTTTTAACAACAAATGATCAACAAACTCAGACTATTTACTTTTGGGAGAAGCCAGTGTCAAAGCACTGCTGCAGCCTGAACTGTAACGTGAGTTCTAATTTTTCACATTTGAACAGTATCCACTCGAGCGATGTGTGTGTTCAAAGTGCAGAAAGAGTGGCTGGTGACTTGTTTTTCTTAACATATACCTCCACACAGTAGAAGCAGTCATGAATAATCTAGGGCCACTCATCAGGAGCCACACAAAGTACGTAAAATGGAAAATAAAAGTAAATAAATCAATGTTTTAAAAAGCTGCTTGGTTCTCAGACTTATCAGTGTAATGTGAAAATCTATTTTTAAAATAATATCTTTTGGGGGAAAACTTTGTTAACATTCAAGAAATTCATCTATTCATCAAGCAGATGAGAATCATTGTGCTTGGTTATTTCAGTGTCACCAAACTGAGTTTCTATAGCTTTAATAAGATCGTTATGTATTCGAGCTGCACTGTGATCCTCTTGGGGATTCAAAGAGCAAGTTATGTAGAGATGTGTGCTACCTAGGCCTTGTCCTTCTCAACTTTATTTGGTGTGAAGATAAAAAAAAAGAAGGATGTTTTCAGTTATTGGTAACAGAGATCTCAAACCAGACTAGGCAGAACACTACAGAATAGAAATTAGTTCACATATTAAAAGGCCCAGGAGTCAGGAGGGTTGTGAGACTGGTTACTGCTGCTGCGTCACTTCAGTCGTGTCCGACTCTGCGTGACCCCATAGACGGCAGCCCACCAGGCTCCCCCATCCCTGGGATTCTCCAGGCAAGAACACTGGAGTGGGCTGCCATTGCCTTCTCCGTGAGATTGAGTAAGTCAGTGGCTAATGATAGTATCAGTTCACTCCATCTCTCCACTGTTGTTGGCTTTATTCTCAAGCTGGTTGCAAGATGATTTCGGCAGTTTCGGAGCTTGCATCTTCATAAAATACAGATGATAGACTTTCCTCTCCTGTGGATCTCTCCTAGGAGTAGGAAAATGTGTCCAAGAGGCTCCCCTGGGAGCTTCTATATCTCATTTCCGAGTCACAACTGGCCAAAGGAATAGGATTACCCTTCAGTGGACCAGACTCACTGTTGGAGCTGGGGAGGCATCAGTTATCCCCAAGCATGTAGCTCCATGGTATCAGGGGTAATACTTTCACAAAATTGCATTTTGATAGAAAAGAAGGAAGAACATGGATGCTGAATAAGGAACGAATATAATCCTCTCCGATAGCTAAATCTGCAAATAGCAGACTTACTAAGATTAATTAATAATCTTAGTAAAAGTGCCTCCAACACTACAACTGAAACCTTGATTATAAAAACAAAAAGCTCTATCTTCTCAAGAGATTGTCTAGTTTCTTCATGAGGTTTAATATTAAGAAGAAAAAGAAAAGAAAAATCCTATACATTCTTGGGGATGTACTTTTGGAGCCCATCAACCTCAAAACTAAGAAATTTCTCACTCATTATCTTCACAGTAGATATTTTGGCTCCTTTTAATTGCTGGATACTCACCACAGAGAAAACTAAGTGGACTTATGGTCAATATGAAGATACTGAGAGTCTAAAAAATTGTGAATCTTCTCAAAAGATAAGGGAAACATTTCCAGCTTATTATTATACATGATTTTTTCAGACCCTATATTTACAGATCCACAAACTTTTGGATCAATGTGCAAGTATTCTACAAATTTTTAAAATAGTCTGGGGACTTTCCTGGTGGTCCAGTGGTTAAGATTCTGTGCTCCCAATGCAGGGGGCCCGGGTTCAATCCCTGGTCAGGGAATTAGATCCCACATGCTGCAACTAAAGATCCCACATACTGTAACAAAAATCAAAGACCCTGAGAGCTACAACTAAGACCCAGCACAGCCAAGTAAATAAATAAATATTTTTTAAAAATAGTCTAACATCTTGCTTCTCAAAATATATGCCTTGGACCAGTAGCATCAGTCATCTGGGAGCCTGTTTGAAATGCAAAAATCTCAGGCCCATCCCCAAACCTACAGAATCCACATTTTAACAAGATTCCCAGGAGATTCGTAAGCACATTAAAGTTTGAGAAGCACTAACCCCAGGCTGGGCCTGGAGTGGAAGTTACAGTACGTCGCTCTACTAGTGTAAAAGGGGTTTTGTTGAGAGAATTTCCTTTAAGGATCTTTTATTCCTAAAGGAGATTAAAGTCCTATATGTAGATTGGGGCTCAGATTTGAAGGCTTGAGACAAACCCTCCCTTAGAGGGAAAAATGCAAGAGAGTCCAAAAAGGAGATAGAGGTGTTGAAAAGGGCAGAAGAAAAACAAGAATATTTACGGATATCAAGGGAAGGGAATGCTTCAAAACAGACCGTACTGAAAATTATAGAGAAGTCAAGAAGGGGACATTAAGGACTGATGCTCAGATGATTATTTGTGACTATAAGAATGCAATACTGTAGAGTGATGGGACAGGAATTGGACGTTATGGAGACAAACTAGGCAAAGTAATAGCAATGAAGAGGTAGTTGTTTAGCTCCAGAATCAGATTGTCCAGGTTTGAATATGGATTTCAACCTTTAAAAACACTGCAACTTTGGGCATATTGTTTAATCCTTCTGTCCCAATAAAATAAGGATGATAGGGACTTCTCTGGTGGGTCAGAGGTTAAGAACCCACCTTGCACTGCAGGGGGTTCCGGTTCAATTTCTGTTCAGGGAACTAAAATCCCACATGCTGTCAAGGGGCAACTAAGTCTGTGCCACAACTACTGAACCCAGGCTCTGGAGCCCTTATGCCATCGTTAGAGAGAAGCCTGTGCACTGCAACCAAGATCCTGCATGCACACCTGACACCCAGTGCAACCAAAATAAAAAATAGAGCAAACATTTTTTTAAATACTTGTGTGGGAAAGTCGCTCTGCCACGTTCGACTCTTTGTGACCCCATGGACTGCAGCACGTCAGGCTTCCCTGTCCTTCACCATCTCGCGGAGCTTGCTTAGACTCGTGGCCATTGAGTCAGTGATGCCATCCAACCCCCTCACGCTCTGTCATCCCCTTCTCCTCCTGCCTTCAATCTTTCCCAGCATCAGAGTGCTTGCCAGGCTCCTCTGTCCATGGAACTCTCCAGGCAGGAATACTAGAGTGGGTAGCCATTCCCTACTCCAGGGGATCTTCCCAACCCAGGGATTGAACCCAGGTCTCCCACACTGCAGGCAGATTCTTTACCATCTGAGTCATCAGAGAAGCCCAAGAATACTGTGCCACCAGGGAAGCCCGTTTTAAAAAAAATAAGGGTAATGTAAAAATGTTTACATCTTAAGTTGCTATAAAGACAGAGTAAAGACCTTGTCACAGAGTAAGTGTTCAATAAATATTAGCTATTACTAAAGTTATGAAAAAAAATAAAGTTTGAGAAGTCCTACTATAAGGTATATACAATCACTCTCTTGGCTCCTGGTGCCTAGAGGACACAAACCCAGAATATGAAATCTAGCAACTACAATGTACTGTAATTCTCATCATTTCAGCTTTGAACTTGAGGAACCAAGAAATGAATATCATGGACTCAGACAACAAACTCTTGTTCATTTCTAATCTCTGTTCCATTAATCCAAGTATCAAGATTCCATTTAAACTCATGGATTTATAAGCAGGTCAGAAAAAATGTCTGATCCTTTCTTCTGATCATATGAAAGTCTAGACATTTGGACATGGGTTTAATGGTATACTGTGGGAAGACTCAAGATCAGAACTTGCTTGGAGTCATTTATATAAACGCTGGCACTATTTCCACCAAAATATGGACTCAGGGCAATATGGAGGCCAACACATGGCTGGTGCCCAGTAAATAGCCCCCTGTTAATTTTTTAAAATGATAATAAGGCTAAAGTTACAGACTGAAGTTTGTTCCTATGGTTTGATCATTTGGACAAGTACAGTATGTTCAGTTCAGAGGCTTATCTACCCCACAGTTAGCACACTCCCCTTCTTGGCATTTCTCTCATTTCCTCGAAAAGCCTTTTCTAGAGAAACTTTAGATCAGAAGCCAAAGAAAATGCAGCTCAATTTGCCCTGTTCCCCATGGAGCTCCCAATGACTGAAGGCTTTCATTCCCTTCTCTCCCACATTAATCCTGGCGGTGCCTTAGCCACCCAGTGTTGCCCTAGGTTTCACGGTGAGAAAGCAGTGGATGTGCTGGGCTGGTCTAGACGAAGTTAGCAGGCTGCTGCTTCGTTTTCATGGGCATTTGTTTTGCTTTTCCTTTATAACATTAAAAAAAATAATTGCATTTGTGTATTTATTTGGGGGCTGTGCTGGGTCTTCATTGCTGCGTGGATTTTCCTCTAATTGCGGAGAGTGGGGGTTACCCTGTAGTTGTGGTATGCAGGCTTCTCGTTGTTGTTGCTTCTCTTGGGGAGCACAAGCTCCAGGGCACGGGGGCTCAGTGGTTGTGACTCCTGAGCTCTACAGCTCAGGCTCAGTAGCTGTGGCACATGGGTTTAGCTGCTCCACAGCACATAGAATCTTCCCCCATCAGGGATCGAACCCATGTCTCCTGCATTGGCAGGTGGATTCTTTATCAGTGAGCTACTAGAAAGCCCTTCTTTTCTTTTTTTGATGCTCTAGTTGTTTTGTTTTACTGCACCCTCTTGATGAAAAATATAACAAAACGTGCATGAAGATATGGTCAAGTCTACAAGTGTAAGATCCATGAACATATCATCCCCCACATCTCACCCTCTTCCGCCCCTTTGCCCTTCATCTGTTCTTTGTCAATGTTTCCTCCCACATCATGCCGTTTCAGAATATTTCACTTCTCTCCTATCTTCAGGCCTATCCCTACTGCAGGTCCTCTGAACATACGACCCTGTCTGCTGCTTCACAGAGACATCTGAGGCTGCTAGGTGAGAATTCTTTGGGTTCTGAGCACCCACTCCAATTTCTATGCATCCTCTTTCACTTCCTTTCTCCAGTCTCTTTGTGTCCTATTTTCGGACTCTTCCTTCTACATCTATTCTTGACCCCTTCTGTAGTAGCTGTATGACAGTTACCTAAAAAGAAATTCCATGTCCTACTCTGTAGAAGTGTAAACATTATCTTATTTGAAAAAAAAAAAGGGGGGGTCTTTAAAGATCTAATTAAGTTAGGGTCTTGAGACAAAGAGATCATTCTGGATGATCCAAGCTGCTCCCAAATTCAATAACAAGTGTCCTTGTAGGATATGTAACAAACAGAAGAGGAGAAAGACACAAACGCATAGAGGAGATAGTGATGTGAAGATGCTGGCAAAGACTAAAGGGGTGAGGCCACAGTCAAGGAGTGCCAAGGAAAGCCAGCCTTCTCCAGAAGCTACAAGAGACAAGCTAGGGGGACTTCTCGGGTGGTACAGTGGATAAGAATCCACCTGCCACTGCAGGGGACATGGGCTTGATCCCTGGTTCAGGAAGAGCCTTCAGTGCTGTGGAGCAACTAAGCCACGTGCCACAACTACTGAGCCTGCTCTCTAGAGCTCACAAGCCACAAGGATGGCATTCAGACCCCTACAGCCTGTGTGCTGCAACAAGAAAAAGCCACCCAAATGAGAAGCCCACCCAGGGCACCTCCAAAAGGAACAGACAGGAAGTATGAAAAGGGCAAAGTCAAGAGGGATTGTTACGATGATTCCTTGCGGGTTGGCCTGCTCCTGTATCTTGGGAGTGTCTGTTTAATAAAAAATCTGTCTACTTGAGCTGCAACTTGTCTGCTGTTTTAAACCCTTTTTGTCCATTGTTCCAAATTTTTGTTGCACTGAGACAAGAACCAAGGGAGAGAAATAAACTGACCTGACACTTAACCAGGAAAATAAAGATAATTTCCCCCTCATGGGCCCAGATTGGGCAACTTTGCTAGCAGTGCCTTTAAGATTGGAGGGTGTTTTCATGCAGAGTTCCTCATCTCTGACAGACTGAGACAGGCCTGAGACCTGGGTGGGACCCTTTGCTGCGGTACTGCAAAGCTTGCCCTTAGACACACCTCTCCTTGAGATACAAAATTCAAAGAAGCCATATGGGACTAAAAATAAATGTGTGCATGCACTGGGGTAGTCCTGTACCAAAAGATACAAAATGACAAAAAATAAAATAAAAAACCATTTCTGCCTTTTCTGAAGAGCTAAGAGCAAAAAACTGGGTGTCAGGAGCAAAAGTAGGGTACTGCTCATGCCCCCCTGAAGGGAACACCACAAAAGGGGTGGGCAAACCACCTAAGCCACCTCTCCAGACCAACCTCTGGTCACACCCCTACCCTCACCCCATATAAGGAATGAGCTCGCTCCCCCTACCCTGCTGGAGAGCGAGCAAGGGAACACGTTGCTTATTTTCACTCTCTCCTGCAGCTGGCACAGGGGCCCCAATAAAGCCTTGCTTGAATCATTCATCTGGCCTCTAGTGAGTTTCTATGGATTGGGGATGCCCAAGGACCCTGGTCAGTATCAAGACCACTGCATACTTGGTGCTCACTGGGGGGTTCCACATGGTCCCTAAGACTCGGGGAATACAAGGAGGATGCAGACATGAAGCTCATTCTCCTGCTGAGCCATGAGTAAAGGCCACTGTCTCACTTGGTTTGGTTCATAGTTTCCTCCCCAGCCGCATTTCCAGGAGTGTGGCCAGACAGCCTAGCAGCGGCGTTAGTCGCTGTCACTTTAGAGATTGCTTGGCCTCATGCTAATTATTTGCCTAGACAGGGAAGGAAATGGCCACGATACTGAATTTAAAAAGCTTGGCACTGGGTTAGCAGAGGCCGGGATTGGAAATGTTTGGGCAGAGTATCCACCTGAGGGCCTCAAAGGGAGACTGGCCAAGGGCAGAGGTAGCAGAACTCAGAGACCACCGGGTACTTCAGTCACTGAGGAAGACGCCCATTCTTTGTCTCTAAATGCACACTTCCTGCTGCCCCAGTGGAGGCTTTTGTGATGGAACAAGGTGTACCATTTGTGTTGGCAAAGGTATACACCCAGGATCAACCAGCAGATAAACAAAAATGATCTTTCTCTTGTATTAAGTTAAGGCACTATTTGCCATCCCCCACCAAAACCCCAGAATCATTCTAAACTCTTATTTTCTCTCTTCACCTCCCAGATCACGTTGATGACCCAGTTCTGTCAATTCCAGCTCTGTAACATGTCCCACATATGGCCCTTCCTCTTTTTATTTTTGCCACCTGGCATGTGAGGTCTTCCCCTATCAGGGATTGAACCAGTGCCCCCTGGTGGAAGCACGGAGCCCTAACCATTGGACCTCCAGGGAAGCCTCATATCTTTATCCTCCATTTTATGGCTTTAGTTCAAGCCGTCATCACTTTGTACCAGACTCTTATTAGAGTCACCTAACCCATTTCTCTCCTCAAGTCTTGCTTTCTTCCATTCATTATCTGCTTTGCTATGAAACTGATCACATCAGCCCCACACCTAAAACTCTTTGGGGATTCCTATCTGTGAGACAAACTCTGTGCTGAAATATGGCAGATGAAGCCCAATACAATCTAGCTTCTACCTATCTCTCATCTTACATCTTTCCCCTCCTACTGTACCACCAAGGACTCCAAGACTAAAACATCTCCAGACTCCCAACTGTGTAAACTGCACACAATTCAATCATAGCCTTGATAGACTTTATTATATTTAAGAGTTTCCATGTTTATTCCCCCATTCCCTCAGCACTAGATGACTAAATCATTAAAGAAAGAATCTCTCTTCTTTCAGTACCTTGCACAGTGCTGAACACAGAGGAAGCAAAAAAAAAAAAAAAAAAAAAGGAAACCACTTGCTAAATATGTCAGTGAATGAATGAGTGGATAAAAATGTGAATCCTTGACTGTCTTAGAGCCATGCGGGGCATGCTGGAATGAACCTGGCACCTCTTCCTAATACACCAGATTCACACAATGGGAAGTCATTAAAACATTTTACATTAAAGTAAGCAAGGACTTGTTATGAATCATAGTATAAATGTCGCATTAATATTGGAGGTAAAGTACTCAAAGAAAACTTGAATATGATTTGGATCAGTCTGGGCTGAACTTCCTCAGGGCAGATGAATTCAGAGTTCATGGTCATGTACCACTGAGGGAACTTTCGTGTAAAATGTCAGAAGTCATGTTAGAGGATTGTATGCATTGTAAGTAATAAAATGGAACTCATGATATAGATAATACTAGCTGCGAGGCTGGGAACCTGCAAAAGAGAAGGGCGTTACGTCAGCCAGAAAGACGAAGGTCTGGATTTGTATCCAAAATAGACTCCAATAGATTCCAAGACAGTTCTTTACACCAGGCTTCCCTGGTGGCTCAGATGGTAAACAACCTGCCTGCAATGCAGGTGACTTGGGTTTGATCCCTGGGTCAGAAAGATCCCCTAGAGAAGGGAAAGGCTACCAACTTCAGTATTCTTGCCTGGAGAATTCATGGACAGAGGAGCCTGGCAGGCTACAGTCCATGGAGGTCTTAAAGAGTCTGACACGACTGAGTGACTAACACTTTCACTTTTCACTTTTTTCGTATTATATATAAACATATTCACCATAGAATTCTTTTAACTATAAAATTCTATGGCATTTAATGTATAGCTCAAATTATAACCCTATGATCCGTTAACTTTTCCTAAATGCTAACATTCTTATATCCCTGATTTCAGACCAAGTTCAGAAAGTCAGTGATGACAATTCAGAGAACCAAGTTTGTTTCGGGGACTCCAGTGTTGCCTGCGTTCTCGCTTCTAAGCTGTAGATAATCATCATACAAACTAAGGAAAAAGTTGAGCCCTGAAGTTTCTGAAAAGCCTAAGTTGAAACAGATTAAGTAAGATTTTAAAATAGTTGAGCATGTCTGTATGACACAAAATACTTTTAAGAAAAAAATGTTTAAGGTTCATCTGTTGCAGAATCTTTTTAAAAAGTTCTTTTTGCTATAAGAAAAAATTATCCAAACAAGTTTAGCTCCATGAGATCAATTGTATATTCTCTCCCTGCTAGCTTAGAATCCATTCAGAGATCAATTTATGCATGAGTGGATGTGTATATATTTTCTGTATGTGTCAGTATTTATGAATATCTAGCAAGTAGCATTGCTGTTTTATGACACTTCTTCAACCATTAGTAAATAACTAAGCGGCCACAAGAGTTCAAAAACAAAACCAATCCAAAAAGAGAGGGTGGAGGCAGCCGAAAAAATTTTAAGTTGCTCAGAACACTATCTTGGGTTGATGCAAGAGGAAAATCTGAGAACATTTTCTTAAAAAGAAAAAAATGAAAGGAAACAGAGCATGCAACTTCAGCGCTCAACTTGTGCCTAATCTCTTTGTGTGGGATTTTTTCATTCCAACACGTACCTCCCAGGACAAGCACAACAGCAGTCCCTAAATCATGTTCATCTTCTGAAGATGATATGTAATAAACAGCCTTCCTTAAGGAGACATGCGGGTCAGGGCAAAACAGAGTGTGTATCTCCCATCTTGCAGATCTGAAATGTCTATACAGATAATATCTAGTGGAAATTGACACTGACGGCCACCTTGCTGGAGGAAAGAAAGGGTGCAGATGGACCCGAAGAACACGTGACTTGGGGAATCTGGAAGGAATAAAGGGACCTTCTGTAACTGCTGCATGCTGTGTAGATTTTATGTGTGGTTTATTCCCTTTTTCACTGGGTAGCAGGCATCTACTTTACCCACTGAGACAATTCTGGTGCCAGGACCTCACGGCATCAATATATGAACCCACCCAACGTCAAGTTCCTGTCAGAGCAATGTACAAAACATATTTTGTGGCAAATATGGCATGTGAAGGACCCCTCAGATTTCTCTTTCTATTCCATTCAACGTGTTGGGTGACACAGTCTCGTAGAATCAGGGTACTTCCCTGGCGATCCAGTGGTAAGACTCCACACTGCCATTGCAGGGGGAATGGGTTTCATTCCTGGTCAAGGAACTAAGTTCCCACATGCCACACAGTGTGGCCAAAAATGAAAATAATTTTAAAAGTGCTGCTGTTGAGACCCCATGATCTGTAGCCTGCCAGGCTCCTTTGTCCACAGGATTCTCCAGGCAAGAATCCTGGAGTGGGTGGCCATTCCCTTCTCCGGGGGTCTCCCCAACCCAGGGGTCAAACCCCAGTCTCCTGCATTGCAGGCAGATTCTTTACCATCTGAGCCACCAAGGAAGCCTTCTCTTTATCTTTTTTAATGCTTTTCCAAGTATTTCAGAGCCAAAAAGAAGGAAACAAAACTCTGACTATTGTGCTTTCCCTTAGAGGAGAGACAAAGCCCTGATAGAAACCTCCATTCCCGGCCACTAGGTGTTTACAGCAGCCCTTCTGTAGTCGCTGGAAATCCTCTCTATGTGGTCTGAATTTGAAGCTTTAAGGTGTAAGTGCTGGAGAAAACACAGCTCTTTTCTCAATAAAATGACCTGTTATTCTGTGGAAAGAAAGGAGGTGTTTCTCTGAGCCCACCATTACACCTGCTATGTTTTACTGAAACACAAGCCATCCCACCCGCCCCTCCCCCACCTCTCCCTGCTCACACCTGGGCACTGGCTAGTGAAAACACATTGGCTTGGGTGTGGGGGAAGGGTTAAAATAAAACCATCTTGGTTCCTGAATAAATAATTCTTGCCAATATCTATGGTTTACTGTGGATAATTGAATTTGGGTCTAATTCTATGCTCAAAGTATCCAAACACTTGCACTTTAATTGACACACACAAAAAAAAAAAAAAAATTTTTTTTAAGATATTTGGCAAGGCATTTTGTTTTTAACATTAGTGCAATGCAGCCTAACAGTGTTCTTACTGTAGTCCTGCCCGAAAGTGATCACTTTTCTGTACTTTTCCTATGACAAATTTATTTTCCCTATATGCTTTTGTTGGCTAGCAGCTCTGGCATGACTTGACTGACAATGAGCCAGAAGATCTGAGTTTGAGGAAAATGCACGGCTCTCAAGGTTTGGCACATGGTAGATAAGTGCAGAGCAAATGCTCCGCATTCAAGCAAAGCCTGTGTGTTGGCCTCATCAGCCCACCAAGGACAACACAGACATCAGTTAGAAAATAATATAATACTCCTCAACCTTCAGGACAGGAATCCAGGAAAATAAAATTTAAAAAATTAGCTTTTCAATGTTAAGACAATTGGACAATTGCTAAAGCTTCCATCAGCTTTATTAACTAAGCAACAGGTCATTATGTTACCAGTTTTATTGACTGCACATGATTGCTGTGCTATCCGAGAGTTGACAAAGGTCCCTTCTGATGATTTACCTTTTTTCTGTGAAGTAGGAGGGGATCAGCTCAGAATGAGGATCCAAGTGACAAGGGATGAAAGAGCATAATACACCATCAATTATGAAGGTATTTTAATAGCAAATTCATCAAAGAATTTATGTAACAAATGTAATCTGCAGTGGCAATCTGATTAAGCAGAGAATTAGCATTTGAAATTCATCTTTTAATCTAATTATATATCTCTAGCATTTAATTATAAGCAATGCACAGAAGACTTTAGTACTACACAATCAATGATATCAAAGATATATTACCTAGAGAAAAGATCCAGAGATTTCCAGTTCAGTTGACAGAAGTGTGCGTGGGCATGCACACCTATACTCAGGAAATGTTTCTTTTTGTTTTTTTGTTTGTTGTTTTTATTCCCATTCTAATGAAAAGTTGTCTTTATCAGAATCCAAACAGTTTCATGTAATAGGTGAATGTGATTAAGTCTATCACTAAGTCAATAAGGAAGGCAATGGTTTATAAAACATTTCTGGACCACAGCTGTCTGAGAACTGCTAAATGCTAAAAGTTCTTCCTATAAAAACAAAAATACACACCAAATTTTACACAAAATTTCAGAGCATTCATAGGCCTCCACGTTGCATCAGTTGGCTATTACTGACGGCATAACACACCAACCTAAAAGTAATAGCTTAAGACCACACAATTTACCTGAAAATTCTTTGATGACAGTTTAGGCTGGATTCAGCTGAGTGATTTCTCTAGTCTTACATGGGTTCCCCGCTACCACTCTGGTGAGCCATAGGTCAGTGATGGGTGTCACTTATGCTTCTGGGTGGTGGCTCCTAGAGGCAAGGACACCTTGGCCCCATTTCACACAGTTTATCATCCTCAAGCAAGCTGCTTGGACTTATTCTCAGAGTGGAGACAGGGGGCCAAGAGAAAGTTGAAATAATGAAAAGTCTAATTTCATAACTGTTGCTACTGCTTCATTCTTTTGATCAAAGCAAGTCACAAAGCCATCCCAGATTCAGAGGACTAAAGTAAGATGTTATAAAATCATATTGCAAAGGGTATCTCTACAAAAAGGGATACAGAATTGAGACCAATTTTTTCATCAGTTTATCATACAAATCATGAATATAGGTTAATAATTTTCTTCAACGAAAATGAAATAATAGGGGTTAAAAGAAAAAAGCAAGAGAATATTTTTATTGTGACATATGAGTGCACAAACTAAAATCTGACATTCCGAAAAATGAAGTCCAGAGCCAATAGAATACCATTTTCTTAGGGACAAGCAAGAAACCATCGATGCTTTTCCTTTCTGAAAGATAAAGTGAAAGTGAAGTCGCTCAGTCATGTCCCAACTCTTTGCGACACCATAGACTGTAGCCTACCAGGCTCCTCTGTCCATGGGATTTTCCAGGCAATAGTACTGGAGTGGATTGCCATTTCCTCCTCCAGGGGATCTTCCCAACCCAGGGCTTGAACCCGGGTTTCCTGCATTGTAGACAGATGCTTTACCGTCTGAGCCACCAGGGAAGTCGAAAATAAATATACTCCACATAGCTTTAAGTTCTCATTTTGGCATCAAAATAGAATACCATGGATTTTGCATATAGTTAGCAGGGTAAAGTTAGCAATATTGATGGACTAGAAGAGGAAAGTGATATAGTTCAGTTCAATCGCTTCTGTCGTCCCCTTCTCCTCCTGCCTTCAATCTTTCCCAGCATCAGGGTCTCTTCTAATGACTCAGTTCCTTGCATCAGGTGGCCAAAGTATTGGAGTTTCAGCTTCAGCATCAGTCTTTCCAATGAATATTCAGGACTGGTTTCCTTCAGGATGGATTGGTTGGATCTCCTTGCAGTCCAGGGACTCTCAAGAGTCTTCTCCAACACCACAGTTCAAAAGTATCAATTCTTCAGTGCTCAGCTTTCTTTAGAGTCCAACTCTCACATCCATACATGACCACTGGAAAACCATAGCTTTGACTAGACAGACCTTTGTTGGCAAAATAATGTCTCTGTTTTTTAATATGTTGTCTAGCTTGGTCATAACTTTCCTTCCAAGGAGCAAGTGTCTTTTAATTTCATGGCTAAGTCACCATCTGCAGTGATTTTGGAACCCCAAAACAATAGTCTGTCACTGATTCCATTGTTTCCACATCTATTTGCCATGAAGTGATGGGACCAGATGCCATGATCTTAGTTTTCTGAATGCTGAGTTTTAAGCCAACATTTTCACTCTGCTCTTTCACTATCATCAAGAGGCTCTTTAGTTGTTCTTCACTTTCTGCCATAAGGGTGGTGTCATCTGCATGTCTGAGGTGATTGATAATTTCTCCTGGCAATTTTGATTCCAGCTTGTGCTTCATCAAGTCCAGCGTTTCTCATGATATACTCTGCATATAAGCTAAATAAGCAGGGTGACAATACACAGCCTTGACATACTTCTTTCCCTATTTGGAACCAGTCTGTTGTTCCATGTCCAGTTCTAACTGTTGCTTCCTGACCTGCATACAGATTTCTCAGGAGGCAGGTCAGGTGGTCTGGTATTCCATCTCTTTCAGAATTTTTCACAGCTTATTGTGTTCCAGCAATGGCACCCCACTCCAGTACTTTTGCCTGGAAGATCCCATGTTCGGAGGAGCCTGGTAGGCTGCAGTCCATGGGATCGCGAAGAGTCGGACACAACTGAGCAACTTCACTTTCACTTTTCACTTTCATGCATTGGAGAAGGAAATGGCAACCCACTCCAGTGTTCTTGCCTGGAGAATCCCAGGGACAGGGAAGCTTGGTGGGCTGCCGTCATGGGGTCGCACAGAGTTGGACACGACTGAAGCGACTTAGCAGCAGCAGAGGACAGGCAAAGGCTTTGGCATAGTCAATAAAGAGAAGTAGATGTTTTCCTGGAACTCTCTCGCTTTTTTGATGATCCAGCGGATGTTGGCAATGTGATCTCTGGTTCATCGGTCTTTTCTAAATCCAGTTTGAACATCTGGAAGTTCACAGTTCATGTACTGTTGAAGCCTGGTTTGGAGAATTTTGAGCATTACTTTGCTAGTGTGTGAAATGAGTGCAATTGTGTGGTAGTTTGAACATTCTTTGGCATTGCCTTTCTCTGGGATTGGAATGAAAACTGACCTTTTCCAGTCCTGTGGCCACTGCTGAGTTTTCCAAATTGGCTGGCATATTGAGTGGAGCATCATCTTTTAGGATTTGAAATAGCTCAACTAGAATTCCATCACTTCCACTAGCTTTGCTTCCACTATGCTTCCTAAGGCCCACTTGACTTCACATTCCAGGATGTTTGGCTCTAGATGAGTGATCACATCATTGTGATTATTGGGTCATGAAGATCTTGTTTGTATAGTTCTTCTATGTATTCTTGCCACCTCTTCTTAATATCTTCTGCTTCTGTTAGGTCCATACCATTTCTGTCCTTTATTGAGCCCATCTTTGCATGAAATGTTCCCTTCAGTTCAGTTCAGTTCAGTTGCTCAGTCGTGTCTGACTGTTTGCGACCCCATGAATCGCAGCACGCCAGGCCTCCCTGTCCATCACCAACTCCCGGAGTTCACTTGGTATCTCTATTTTCCTGAAGAGATATCTAATCTTTCCCATTCTATTGCTTTCCTCTATTTCTTTGCATTGATCACTGAGGAAGGCTTTCTTATCTCTCCTTGCTATTTGTTGGAACTCTCCATTCAAATGGGTATATCTTTCCTTTTCCCCTTTGTCTTTCACTTCTCTTCTTTTGACAGCTATTTGTAAGACCTCCTCAGACAGCCATTTTGCCTTTTTGCATTTCTTTTTCTTGGGGATGGTCTTGATCCCTGCCTCCTGTATAATCTCATGAACCTCCGTCCATAGTTCATCAGGCACTATGATGATCTAATCTTTTGAATCTATTTGTCACTTCCACTGTATAATTGTAAAGGATTTGATTTAGGTCATACCTGAATGGTCTAGTTAGAGGTTTTCCCTACTTTCTTCAGTTTAAGTCTGAATTTGGCAATAAGGAGTTCATGATCTGAACCACAGTCAGCTCCCGGTCTTGTTTTTGCTGACTATATAGAGCTTCTCCATCTTTGGCTGCAAAGAATATAATCAATCTGATTTCGGTGTTGCCCCTGGTAATGCCCATGTATAGAGTCTTCTCTTGTGTTGTTGGAAGAGGGTGTTTGCTATGACCAGTGTGTTCTCTTGGCAAAACTCTGTTAGTTTTTGCCCTGCTTCATTCTGTACTCCAAGGCCAAATTTGCCTGTTACTCCAGGTATTTCTTGACTTCCTACTTTTGCATTCCAGTCCCCTATCATGAAAAGGACATCTTTTGGGGGTGTTAGTTCTAAAAGGTCTTGTAGGTCTTCACAGAACCATTCAACTTCAGCTTCTTCAGCATTACTGGTCAGGGCATAGGCTTGGATTTTTGTGATATTGAATGGTTTGCCTTGGAAACAAACAGAGATCATTCTGTCGTTTTTGAGATTGCATCCAAGTACTGCATTTTGGATTCTTTTGTTGACTATGATGGCTACTTTTCTTTTTTTCACTTCTTTTAAGGGATTCTTGCCCACAGTAGTAGATACAATGATCATCTAAGTTAAATTCACCCATTCCTGTCCATTTTCATTCACTGATTCCTGAAATGTCGGTGTTCACTCTTCCATTTCCTGCTTGACCACTTCCAATATGCCTTGATTCATGGACCTAACATTCCAGTTTCCTATGCAATATTGCTCTTTACAGCATGAGACTTTACTAAATGTTATTCTAAATGTTTGTGTCAGTTTTTATGCCCAACTCTATGGAAGTCATAAAGGAATTTACATTTTTCCATGGATGTCATTTCTCGGGGATCCTATAGTAAATAACAAAAACATTTTCTACTAAACCAGAAACCTAGAAAGCAGTATTTCCATGAAGCACAGGAAAAACTTAGGACAAAAATTCCAAACAGGAAACATTGAGCTCATAACATACTCTGAGTCTATGACAACTGATCCATTGATCGCTATAGCATCGAGAAAAAGTCAGTTGTTGGGGCTTCCCTGGTCACTCTATGGCAAAGAATCTGCCTGCCCGTGCACAGACATGGGTTTGATCCCTCATCCAGGAAGATCCCACATGCTACTGAGCAACTAAGCCATGTGCCACAACTGCGGAGCCTGTGTTCTAGAACCCAAGAGCTGCAGCTACCGAAGCCCATGAGCCTAGAGCCTGTGCTTCACAGCTAGCCACCGGAATGAGAAAGGGATTCTTGCCCACAGAATCCCTCCCTCCTCCTCTCGCAGACTGCAGCTGGAGAGGAGCCCCCGCTCCCCACAACTAGAGGAAAGTCCATGCAGCAACGAGGATCCAGGACAGCCACAAATAAACAAATGCTTTAGACAATTGGCTGTCCATATGCTGAGTGTAATCTTATTCTTACCCCCTAGAAAGAATAGCCAAAAAAGAACTGATGAGAGGAAATTCAGTATACAGTTGAGAATAATTGATTGGATTTAGCAAAATGTGAGTTCTTTATTCAGATGCATTGAGTTTACATCAGACTTTGCCATTACCAAAGGCTGCTGCTGCTGCTGCTAAAAAATGATCCAATGACCTCAATTAGTCTGTATATTATTGATAAATTACATGCAGAGTCAATTCAAAGCATCATGCTTGATTATTGATAGATTCTTTGACTTTCTCCTTCCTCTCTGTAGGACCACTGCTTATTTTACATCTTCCCTTATCTGCAAAGTGTAGGATAGTAATTTTGAGGTAGTAATCCATGTCTTGGTTTAATTTTTTAATTACTAAATAAAGATGAGCAAGATTAGTCTCTGCTCTCAACTTATAATAAAGTAATTTTGAGGTAGTAATTTTGAGGTAGTTATCCATGTCTTGGTTTAATTTTTTAATTACTAAATAAAGATGAGCAAGATTAGTCTCTGCTCTCAACTTATAATAAACTGGTACAAAAACAATTCTGCCCATCTACAAGCAAATATGAAGACTATTTATTATCTATGATCTAATTCTTTATCCCCTTAAAGAACAGCCAGCATAGTCTAGTCATATATAACAAGATACGGTAGGATGAAGGCAAGAGTTCTAAAGCCAGAGATAAAGAAAGAATGAATTAGAAAATAAGGAATGAGAAAAGAAAAAAGACGTAGAAAGAAAAGAGGGCATCACTATTGCGAATAAGTGAAAGAGAATGTTTATTTCCTTGGGATTTAAACAGTGGTTATATAGTGTCTACTTTCTTTTTTCACTAGGCATGACAATTAAAACTACTGGCATAAAATAGCATAATATGGTATTATGGTATTATTCTCATAGAGAAATAGGAGAATAATACCAACTTGAAAGTCAGCATCATGTCAAGCAACAGTGTTTTAGCTGATACTCCATTAGATAAAGCCATCTATGTCTCCATAAAGAAATATCCACTCAAAAATGATGTGATAATTTTTAGATATTCCCATTGCCAGTAGACACTTGGGAGGAAAAAACAAATAGTCATGAGCTGTGGGCACTAACTATATTTATATAAATCACAAGTGGTCTATATTCAGTGTCTCCTCCTCAATTTATTTCTGATGAAAGAGGAGAACTTTCTATCAAGACTGAATCATTTGTGTTTCTCCAATCATGCCTTGTTTCATTCCCCTCCTATAACCTGGAATATCTTTCCCACTTTTTCTCCAGAACAGTTCCTAATTCTGAATTTAGACATCACTCTGAGAAGCACTCCCTGGCTCCACCTCTCCTGCACATTCCTATAATGGAATATAAGCATATATCACCACATACAGTGCATTGTAATACAGATAACTGTTCACTTGTCTCCTTCACATGTTGTTATGTCTGTGTGCTTAGTCGCGTTCGACTCTTTGTAACCACATGGACTACAGCCCGCCAGTCTTCTCTATCCATGAAATTTTCCAGGCAAGAATACTGGAGCATGTTGCCATGTCTTTCCCCAGCGGACCTTTCTGCCCTAAGGATCAAGCCCATGTCTCTTGCATCTCCTGCATTGGCAGATGGATTCTTTTACCGCTAGCACCTCTCTCCTTCACTCCACTCCTTGAGCCTGTCTCTCTACTATGTGAAACCAAGGTCCCTACTGTTTTCCTCATTGTGTTCTTAATGCCTGGCACACAGTGAGTAATCAGTAATTGTTAGTTGACTAAACAGGTCAATGGACAATAAACAAATGAAGGAAGAATGGGAGGGATGGAAGGAGTCTTGGAGAAAAGATGATTGACAGTGCTTGAAAAAGTGAGAGCCTTAGTGCTCAGTCATGTCTGACTCTGCGATCCCACGAACTGTAGCCTCCAGGCTCCTCTGTCAATGAATTCTCCAGGCAAGATGACTGGAGTGGGTTGCCATTCCCTTCTCCAGGGGATCTTCCCGAGCCAGGGATTGAACCTGCGTCTCTTACGTCTCCTGCATTAACAGCCGATTCTTTGCCACTGCACCACCTACCATATAGGTTTTGTTGTCTATAGGAGAAGTGCCACCCCCCACCGTCTGTGACTTATAAAAATGTGTTGATCACCAGATGTTGACCATCCTCAGTATACCCCATTTTCAAAGAATAGCACAGACTATACAGTGCCCTCCTCTGTAATTCAAGAAAGATTCCACTCACTCACTAGCAATAAACCATGTGAATGTGTGAAAAAGAAACTCTGAGAGACAATTAAATGGAGTAAGTTCAGATGTAATCTTTCCTGATTTTGATAGGGCACTCTCGTTGTTTCACAAAACAAAGTTAAAAACATTTAGAAAAGTAGGCTAGGGGCCATGTTATGTTAAAGACATGAATGACTGATTTGGGGGTCACATTCAAAGGGCAATTACTAGTGATACATTATCAGTTTGGAGAACACTTCCAAGTTGTGCTTCACAGGGATAATCCCTACATTTCTTATCTTTACTAATGTTCGAAATTTTTAAACATTGAATATATAAAGTTGCTTGTATTCTGTTAAAGATAAGTTTGAAATGACTTTGATGAGATGGGTAAATTTCTTATACAATGAGGTGAAAATGAAGACAAAATGTGTATGCTTAGAAAGTAAAATAAATCATTCATATGCAGAATAAAGCATAGTTGACAGGTAAACTTGACAGGTATTAAGGACAAAACACCCGGGAGTGAGTCAAGACTAGATTTGATCACGAGCAGAATGAGTTAGCAATACAATGCCCGAAACCAGTTGTTCTCAACGAGAGATGGTTTTATCACACCAGAGGCATTTGGCAGTTTGTCTGGAGACATTTTTGACTGTCATGATTGAGGAGGGTGCTACTGGCATCTAGTGGATAGAAACCAGGGGAATTACTACACATCCTACACACAACAAAAGCTGTCCACAACAGAATTCGTCTGGTCCAAATTTTCAGTGGAACTGAAATTGAGAAGCAAATAAGTAAAAACATTATGTGATATAAGGATGTATTAAAATGAATGACACTAGGAATTTAAAATTCCCCTCAACAATATTCTGTACCAAATCCTTATCAGAATATTGGGTTCTGTTTAGGATGTTACCATTTAGAAAGTATAGCCTGTGAAGGATTGGAAATAGTATCATGAATGCCCAAGGCTTGCACTTCTGCTGGTGCAAGGCACATTAGGCTGTTACTCTCTCGTCTATTAGAATATCTGGAAATAATTCATGTCTGATTTGAAGCTCAGTTCTATGTCTTGGGTTAGAATCAAGAAAATCTAGATTCTCGGATAAAAAAATGCCCATCAATACACTGTCTGATAAACAGACTGAAAAAGAAAACTGAATAAAATTTAAGTTGAATGTTTTAGAGAATTAAGCCGGTTCTCAACTATGCACTAAAAGAAAATCTCTAAAAGTTAAAACACATAGAAAAAATATCAAATATACTGAAAATATAAATACCACAAAATTCTAAGTGAATGAGCCAAAAGTCTTACATTACCAACATCAAACTATCCCAAAAGCTTAACATGTTTTAATAACATGCATTTTATAGTTAGAAATGTGGTTTTAAAAAAATGAAGAATGAGGGATTCCAGAGCAAAAGAAACAAATCACTTTAGAGTAGACAACGGTTAGAAAAGGGATAAGGTGCTGGAAATAAAGTTAAAAGTGATCATTTTAAAAAGTGGGAAACGACAAGCAAGTTTTTGTGGTGAGAAAAGTTTATTTTCTTGAAGCCACATTGAACAAAATGACACAGTGGAACCGTTTTGTGTGGTCCTGTTCATATTTCCATTGGATAGGCACTGTGCTGATTCTACTATATGCTTTGCAGCCAAATATGACAAAATGTGACTTTAAGCAAAAATATGTAAGTGGTGAGAAAAGTTTATTTTCTTGAAGCCACATTGAACAAAATGACACAGTGGAACCGTTTTGTGTGGTCCTGTTCATATTTCCATTGGATAGGCACTGTGCTGATTCTACTATATGCTTTGCAGCCAAATATGACAAAATGTGACTTAAAGCAAAAATATGTATAAAATATTGTTTATTGTTTAAATTTCAAAACAAGAATTACATTCAGAATAAGAACTGCATACTAGTTAACATTATAAGAATGTATGTCCATAGCTTCAAGTCTAAACATTTTCTAAATTTTCTTTAAGGGAAAAGTTGAACTTAATATATTATTTAATTCATTAACCTGCTCAATATCACAAATGCACTAAATTCTAGTTTGATGCTATATCATTCAAAAAGCAAGAATACTGGAGTGGATTGCCATTTCCTTCTCCAGGGATTCAAAAACTAAAAGGGCATAATTTTTATCATTGTCATTAATATGAGTTGGAAATGACGAAAAATGTAAGAAGGCTTCAGATCAGTATTTTTTACTTCATAGCCAGTGGTTTCAAACTCTTCTACAACAAAATCTTTTCCCAGAGATACCAACACAAAATTAAAAATCTTCCTCTGCGTTTTCTTACCTACGCAGTGGGGCAAGTGTCAACTCTTGAATAATTAGGAATTAACCACAGTTGACATTTTCTACTTCAATGCCTTTCTCAATTCTGAAAAAGTCCCTGCTTTATCTCTTCATATATGGGAATTTCTAGCTCTCTCTATTCCTCCCATATTTTCTGGAGCTCCTCATGAAGCAAACATCTGATCTCATTTTAACTTTTAAGTTAAAACTATATTAATTTTAAATTAAAATTCATCTTTCAACCCCTCTTTCTTACTCTTTTCTTCTTACCTTTTCTCCCGGTTTCCCCCTCTGAGCTGCATTATTGTAACCTTCTCAGATCAATCTTTCAGTTCATGAACTCTTTCTTCAGTTGGGTCTAGCATACAGTTTAATGTATCCATTGAATTTTGCATTTTGAATATCTATATTTTTCATTGCTAGAAGCTCTGTTATTTTTCAAATCTACCTTTTCTTATTGATAGTATCTTTTTTACATTTTATGTTCCTTCTTTTATGCCCTTAATTATTTAATTTTCTGTAAAATATTAGTTGGCGATTCTTTTTTAATTTTCTTACCATTTAAATCATGGAAGAACAAAATTCCAGTCAATTTGTGGATTTTATTGATGTGGGACATTGCCCCCTCACTTCAAATACAAACCTATGCTGAACAAAATAGTACAACCAAACAAAATTAAATAACTGAGTTATAAATTTATAAAAGAAAACATGCAGATGCTAGAAACAAAGAAGGAACTTGAAGAGTGGTGCTATGGGTTGAATTGTGCCTTCCCCAAAACTCATACACTGAAGTCCTAACCCACAGTACCTCAGAATATGATCTGATTCAGAATCAGTTTCTCTGAAAATGCAATTATTTGAGTTAGGATAGGAGTAGGGCAAGCCTCTAATCCAATATGGCTGGTATCTTTATAAAACCAAGAAGTTTAGACACAGACACACACGTGTAAAAAACATCATGTGAAGATGAAGGCAGCAGTTAGGGTGATGTTCTTACATGCTAAAGAACATCAAAGATAGCCAACAAAGCACAAGAAGCTGGGTGAGAAGCATGGAACAGATTTTCTTTCTGTTAGAAAGAAAGAACTAAGCCTTTCTAACAACTAGGCCCTTAGAAAGAACTAAGCCTGCTGACAGGCTTGATCTCAGACTTCTAACCTCTAGAACTACGAGACAATACATTTTCATTGTTTAAGTCACTCAGTCCGGGGTACTGTGTTACTGCAGCCCCATCAAACTAATGAAAGCGGTAAGCTGAAGCCAAAAAAAAAATGAGGCTCACTAAGTAATGAGGACCAGGGATAAGCCTTACTATCTAAGAGCTAGAGTGTCAAACCAAGGAAAGAAAAGGAATTCAAGGCTAGACCTTTATCCCAGGAGGTAAAACAGAACTGCATACATAAGGTCAGGGATCCAAGAGTGCTTCTAGTAACTAAAAAAAAAAAAAGACTAGACAAAATCTACTAACTGAGCTGTGGAAATAAAGTGTATCTACCTAAAGCTCTGGGCAGAAAAAGAGTCTACATATAAGATCTTATCATCTACGAATGGAGATAATCTTACTTGCTTCTTTCAAATGGATGTCTTTTATTTCTTTGTCTTACCTAATTCCTCTTGATAGAATTTTCAGTACTATACTGAATTGTTTTTGCTCAGTTGCTAAGTCATGTCCAACTCTTTGGGACCCAATGGACTGTAGCACTCCAGGCTTCCCTGTCTTTCACCATCTCCCGGAGTTTGTTCAAACACATTTCCATTGAGTTGATGATGCCATCCAACCATCTCATCCTCTGTCACCCTCTCCTCCTCCTGCCGTCAATCTTTCCTAACATCACGGTCTTTTCCAGTGAGTCAGCTCTACGCATCAGGTGGCCAAAGTATTGGAGCATCAGTTTCAGCATCAGTCCTTCCAACGAATATTCAGGGTCAATTTCATTTAGGATTGACTGGTTGGATCTCCTTGCAGTCCAGGGGACTCTCAAGAGTCCTCTCCAGCACTACAGTTCAAAAGCATCAATTCTTCAGTGCTCAGCCTTCTTTATGGGCCAACTCCCACATCCGTACACGACTACTGGAAAAACCATAGCTTTGACTTTTGACTATATGGATCTTTGTCAGCAAAGTGATGTCTCTGCTTTTCAGACATTGAACAGACATAGCAAAAGCAGGAATGCTTACTGTTTTCCTGATCTTAGAGGAAAAGCATTCAGCCTTTCATGATTGAGAATGTTTGCTGTGGGGTTTTTCATATATTTATATTATTTTTATTGTGCTTTTCGGGTAGTCTCCTTTTGTTCCTAGTTTGTTGAATGGTTTCATGATGAAAGGGTATTGAATTTTGTCAGTTGCTTTTTCTGCATCAATTGAGATGATCATATGGATTTTTTCCCCTTCATTTTGTTAATGTGGTATATTACATTGATTTTTATATGTTAAATTATTCTTGTACTCCAGAAATAATCCGACTTGGTGACAGTGTATAATCCTTTTAATATGCTATTGAATTCAGTTTCTTAGTATTTTGTTGACAATTTTTGCATCAGCATTCATAAGATATTGGTCTACTTTCTTTTTCTTGTAGTTTCTTTTTCTGGCTTCATTATCAGGGTAATGGTAGCTTCATAGAATGAATTACGAAGTATTTACTTTTCATTAATTTTTGGAAAAGTTTGAGGATTGATATTAATTCTTATTTAAATGTTTGGTAGAATTCACCTGTGTAGTCACCAACTCCAGGGATTCCCTTGTTAGGAAATTTTTGATTAGTGATTCAATTTCACTACTATTTACAGGTCTATTCAGATTTTCTAATCCTCCATGATTCAGTCTTGGTAGGTTTTATGTTTCTAAGAATTTGTTTATTTCATTTAAATTATCTAATTTGTTGGCATACAATCACTTAACAGTACTCTCTTATAATCCTTTTAATTCTAATAAAGTCATTAGCAATGTTCCCACTTTCAATTCTGATTTTAGTAATTTGACTCTTCTCTCTTATTTTCTTAGTCAGTCTAGCTAACAGTTTGTACATTTTGCTGATCATTTTGAAGAATGAACTTTTTGTTTTGTTTTGTTTTGTTTTTTTGCTTTTAATGAGAACATTTATTGAAACATTTTGAAAAAAAAAAATTATTTTCTTACAGTTTTGGGGAGTGATTAAGTACCTGCAGAGCTGGTGTCTGGTAAGAACTTTCCTTTTGGGTTTTATCCTTACTATGTGCTAACATGAACTCTTCTTATGCATGTGGAGAGAGGGAGAGAGAGAGAGACATAGAGAGTGAGACAGGAAGAACTCTCTGATATCTCTTTTTATAAGGCAGTAATCCTATTGGATCACGACACTGCCTTCTTACCTCATTTAACCTTAGTTCTTCCCTAGAGGCCCAGTCTCCAAATATAGTCACACCAGGGTTAGGGCTTCAACATATGAATTTTGAGAGGACATAAACCTTGTCCATAACACTATGCCCTCAAAATTCATGTCCTCCTCACATGCAAAATACATTTATTCCATTTCAACAGCCCCAAAAGTCTTAACACCAAATTCTAAAGTTTAAAGCCCAAAGCCTTATCTGAAAATTATCTAAATCACATATGGGTGAAACTCCAGGTACAATTTGTACTGAGGCAAAATTCCTGTCCAGCTATAAACCAGACAGGTCATGTTCCTCCAAAATAAAACTGGTGGGACAGGCATAGAGTAGACATTCTCACTCCAAAAGAGAAAAGCTGGAAGGAAGAAAGGGGTGACGGCTCCCAAGCAAGTTCAAAATCTAGCAAGGCAAATTACATTAGATCTTGAAAGTGAAAGTGAAAGTGAAAGTGAAGTCGCTCAGTCGTGTCCGACTCTTTGCGACCCTGTGGACTGTAGCCTACCAGGCTTCTCTGTCCATGGGATTCTCTAGGCAAGAATACTGGAGTGGGTTACCATTTCCTTCTCCAGGGGATCTTCCCGACCCAGGGATCGAACCCGGGTCTCCCGCATCAGAGGCAGACACTTTAACCTCTGAGCCACCAGGGAAGCCCTTAAGGCCCAGTTATAACCCTATTTTGTCTGATGCTCTGCCTTCTGGACCCACTGTGATGGTTGACCCACCTTCTGGACTCGCTGGGGCAGTGGCCCCAACCCCACAGATCTACTGGGCAAGAGTCATGCCCTTGCATTTCTTCCAGGCAGGAGCTTGTCCCCACAGCTCTGCTGGGAAGAGGCTGTCTGGCCCACTGAAACTGAGGCCCTGACCCTGATGATCTCTGAATTACCTTCCGAACCATTCTTCCTTTTTCTTGAAGAATAGCACATGTTCACAGCCATACTGTCCTTTCCTGTAAAATCCAAGACTTCCAAAAGCCTTCCTTCATTTAGTTCACCCCTGTCCCCTTCCATTCAAACTGGTAGTGCTTCTGCTCTTATAATCCCATAATCTTTTCACTGAGTTACAGTCTAACCACACTCTTGGTGTTCTCTTTACAACATGCTTTCTTGTTTTTTGCAATATGACAAGGCTAAGAGTTTACCAAATCTTTAAGTTCTGGTTCTTTTTTGTTTAACAATCCCTTCTTTAATTCATAGCTCTCCTCTTGCGTTTTACTGTAAGCAGTCAAGAGGCCCTGGTTTCACTTTCAACATTATGCTTAGAAATCTCCTCAGCTAAATATCCAATTTCATCATTCACAACTTCCATGTTCCACAAAATACTAGAACACAAGTCAGTCAACTTCTTTGCCATTTTATAACAAGGATCACCTTTCTTCCAATTTCCAATAATCTGTTTTTCATTTCCATCTAAGATCGCCCTAGAATGGCCTTTAACATCTATATTTCTACCAACATTCTCTTTATGATTATTTACATATTCCCTAAGAAGGTGAAGGCTCTCCTCTTTGCTTTAAGATTCCTCAGCAGAACACATTTAACATCAATATTCCTACCAACAGCCCCTTCATGGCAATCGAGGCTTATTTCTTTTTAGCATGTATCCCCAAATCTTCTAGCCTCTACCCTTTACCCAGTTCCAAAGCCACTTCTATATTTTCAGGTTTTTTTTTTTACAGCAGCAACCTACTTCATGGTACCAAAATCTGTCTGCTAGGGCAGCTGTTAACAAAATATCACAGACTCTGTGGCTCAAATAACAATAATTTATTTTCTCACAATTCTGGAAGCTGGAAGGATCAAAGTAAGAGCCCTCTTCCTGGTTTACACCTTCTCAGCGTGTCCTCACATGGCCTTTCTCTGGTGAGTGAAGAAGGAAAGGAAGATAGAACTCTCTAGTGTTTCTTCTTATAAGGATACTAATTCTATAAGCTCAAGGCCCCACACTTACTACATCATTTAACTATAATTACTTCCTAAGAGTCTCATCTCAAAATACAGACACATCGGTGGTTGAATTTTCAATATATGGATTTGAGGGGGACACAAACATTCAGTCTATAATAGTCTCTAAAAGACAAAAACACACACACAAAAAATGTGATTTACTCAGTCTTATCCAACTCATTGTAACTCCATGGACTGAAGCCCACCAGGGTCCTCTGTTCATGGAATTCTCCAGGCAAGAATACTGGAGTGGGGGAGGGGGGTTCAGAGTGGGGGACACACGTACACCCGAGGCTGATTCATGTCGATATATGGCAAAAACCACCACGATATTGTAAAGAAATTATCCTCCAATTAAAATTGATAATTTAAAATAAAAAGAAATAAAAAATATTATAATACTGCATAATACATTATTATCAGATCAAATGGTACCAAAATTTATCATTATTAAAAAAAAAAAAA
>SJYT01057093.1:0-45915 GCA_006410635.1 Cephalophus harveyi
CACATACACATACCACAATATTTAAAATAGATAACGAAAACAAACACTAAAACAAAATAGATAACCTCCAAGGACCTACTCTATAGTACAGGGAACTCTGCTCAGTATTCTGTAAAAACCTAAATGGAAAAAGAATTTCAAAAAGAATAGATACATGTGTAACTATTACTGAATCACTTTGCATACACCTGAAACTAACATGATATTATTCATCAACTATACACTACCCAAGCACCCCTGAAGAAGGACAGCCGCCCCCAGGCTGATTTAAGGGGATTGATTGAATCAAAGGCAGTCACATGATTTAAAGGGGCTTTTTTTTTTAAGGTTGTTCAGGAGACTAAGAACACCTGCCGCTGCAGATTTTGCACGAATTCACAGTCGAGCACTCAACAGTGCAGTGATGAGCAGGCCTGCGCCACCCAGCAGACCACAGCCGATTCGGAGCTCGAGACTCTAAAAATGGCAAAGCAACTTTCCCCAGGAAAGAGGACAAAACAGTTGTGAAAAAGATCTTTCTTTTCAAAATGCCTGGGCAAAAAGTGGCTGCAGGCTGCAGGAAGTGCCCCATCTGCAACCAAGAGTCCAGAGAGAACAGCTGCAGTGAGGAGGGAACACTGTGGTCCGCCCGGAAAAGAAGCAAGCTCCCCACAATCCCATGATACAGAAGGCCCCTGGCAGTGGCAGACAGGGGTGGCATATGGTCACCAGAGTAGCGAGGAGGAGAAGAGTGAGCCCAAGTGTCTGGGCGTGGTCTATGAGTCCACTCGCTCGGCGAAACCCATAGGGCCAGAGGATATGGGGGCCACTGCTGTGGCACCCCACTCCAGTACTCTTGCCTGGAAAATCCCATGGACGGAAGAGCCTGGTGGGCTTCCGTCTATGGGGTCGCACAGAGTCAGACACGACTGAGTGACTTCCCTTTCACTTTTCACTTTCACGCATTGAAGAAGGCAATGGCAACCCACTCCAGTGTTCTTGCCTGGAGAATCCCAGGGAGGGGGGAGCCTGGTGGGCTGCCATCTATGGGGTCGCACAGAGTTGGACATGACTGAAGCGACTTAGCAGCAGCAGCAGCAGCTGTCCACGCTAGACACAGAGAAGGAGCGTGACGCACAAACCATCTTTGAGCACAGTCAGAAGATCCAGGAGGAGCGGAGGGGCAAGGAAGATGATCTCTTGGGTGGTTTAATCTAATAATCATTAGATCTAATAAGATCTAATGATCAATAATTGTCAGAAATACATGAAGCCCAAGGATGCGTCTATGGGCTCTGCTTCCTCTGAAATGGTGAGGAAGGGCCCCATCCGAGCTACCCAGCATCTCTATGTGCTGGGATTACCAGCTCGACATTTTTAAGGACTATGAGGAGATTGGTTTTTGTGGCTTCGCAGACCGCTGCAAATTCCATGACCGTTCAGATCACAAGCATGGGTAGCAGCCGATCGAACACGAACTTGATGAGCGTCCCTGTGGCGTCTAAGAGGATGAAAACTATGAAGTGGGAAGTGACCAGGAGGAAATACCATTCAAGTGTTTTCTCTGTCACCAGACCTTCCAAAACCCAGTTATCACCAAGTGCAGGCATTATTTCTGTGAGCTCTGCGCACTGCAGCTTTTTCACACCACCCCTCGCTGCTATGTCTGTGACCAGCAGACCAATGGGGTCTAGAGAAAGAATTGATTATTAAACTGGAGAAACATTGAGCTGCAGAGGAGGGTGGTGCTTCTGATTTCCCAGAAGACCCTGATGAGAGTCCAATTCCCATTACTTAGAATTTCTCATTAGTCTCAAATCTCAAATGTTTTGTTATTTTGGATATCTTAAAAAAAAGAAGACCCATTGACTTAATGGGGTACAGGAGAATTAAGAAAGCAGAATGATTTAATGGGTGTCTGGAGAGTCAAGAAGGCAGATGGATTTAATGGAGGTCAGGAAACCTAAGGGGTTTGATTGGTAAAATGGATGCCAGGAGATTTAAGAAGGATGATTGATTTAGTGGGGGTCAGGATATTTAATGGAGCTGATTTAATCAATGGGAGTCACATGTTTGAGGGGCTGGTTTAATATGTAGGTGCCACATGACACCAGCATGTTGATCAAATCAGTCAGGGTTACCTGTTTATGGGGACTGATTTAACAATAGGAGCTGTGTGACCTAGCAGCTGATTGAATCAGCCCACCTATGTAAAAACTGTGTGTGTGTCCACAAAGGCACTTTGTGTATACAATATATATACACAGCTGTGTATGTACTATGTGTCCAGAAAGGCACTTTGGGTACACAATGCATATACACAACAGTGTGCCACCCCCATAGGCGACAGCACCCTCCCTAACCTCTCATCATTATTTCTGGTATTTCTGTTTTTTTGCTACTACAAACAAGGAAGCAATATTATTGCTGCCTCACACATCACCCCAAAATTTTGTGAGTTAAAACTATAATAAATATTTAACATGGCTCACAGTTTTTGCCAGACAGGAATTTGGGAGCTGCTTGGCTGGATGGCTTCTGGCTTCGTGGTTTTCACTGGGCTGCAGTCAGAATGTTGGCTGGGGCTACAGTCACTGAGGTTTGACTGTACTGGAGGCTTGACTCCCTTCAGGGCTGGCAAGTAGGTGATGTCTGATGGTGCCATGCCATGTTAAGGTACTTAGCATGTTGTGTCTGACTCTCTATGACACTATGGACTGTAGCCTGCCAGGCTCCTCTGTCCATGGGATTCTTCAGACGAGAATACTGGAGTGCACTGCTGGCTGTCTGATGGTGGGGAGCCCTAATTCCTAGCTCCCTAAGTGGCCCTCTCCACGAGGCTGATTGAGGGTCCTCACAGCATGGCAGCAGGTTTCCCCCAGAGTGAGTTATTCAAGAGAGAACAGAAGCAGCAATGCATTTTAAGACCTAGCCTCATAAGCCACACATTGTCATCTCTGCCTCATTCTGTTCATTAGAAGTCAGTCACTGAGTCCAGCCATTTTGAAGGGAGGAGTGTCAGAGTTTGCAAACTTGTTCGAAAGCCATCAGTACTACCCTTTTATATAATCTTTATGTACTTGCGTGAACACATCCTTATAATAGATTTTCTGAACTAGAATTGATGGATCAGTGACATGTGCACTTTTAATTTTGATAATTCTTCTATGTTTCTAAAGCTGCCCAACAAATATTTGCTCTGTTATTCATTTTAGCAATGAATCTCCCTAGTTTTATCTAGGCACAGCTTGAGAAGGTGTTTCCCACGTTCCCTTGCTACAGACAAGGGAGACAGGTAACTAACTTCTGGCCAGTGGGACGTATTGTGTGAGATTTCTGAGTCATGCTTTTAAAAGTAGCTGTTGGCCTATTTCCTCTTTCCCTGTTGAGAATGCTGCTTGGAGAGCAGATGTGGTGGTGGTGGGAGCCAGCTTCCACCAGGCGATGAAGACAGTACCTTTGGGGATGGTGGAATGATGTATAGAAAGAATCTGGGCCTCTAGATAACCTCAAGGACCCAAGCTACCCTTCTTCTCAGGACATCCTGCCAGCTTAGATTTTTGTATGAAAGAAAAATAAAATTTCTATTTTAAGCCACTGTTGTTTACTGATGATTTGCCTTCTAAAGAGACTTTACCCACAGCATATGCATATCCATTCCCCCATCCTTGCCCACACACAATATTCTCAATCTTTAAAAATTTACCACTCTGATGGACTCCCCCTGCACTTACAACTTCATCATCCCTCTCCTTTGCAGCTGAACCAAATACTAGGAATAAGAGAAGGGATGCTGGCCAGAAAGCCTATCACAGTCAGGTTAATAGAAAACACAAAGGTAAAATGTTGCTGTCGAGCAAAGGAAACTATAAGCAAGGTGAGAATACAACCCTCAGAATGGGAGAAAATAATAGCAAATGAAACAACTGACAAAGGATTGATTTCCAAAGTATACAAGCAGCTCATACAAGTCGATACCAGAAAAACAAACAACCCAATCAAAAAGTGGGAAAAAGACCTAAACAGACATTTCTCCAAAGAAGACATACAGATGGCTAACAAACACATGAAAAGATGCTCAACGTCGCTCATTATTAGAGAAATGCAAATCAAAATTACAATGAGATATCACCTCACACTGGTCAGAATGGCCATCATCAAAAAGTCTACAAACAATAAATGCTGGAGAGGGTGTGGAGAAAAGGACATGCTCTTGCACTCTTGGTAGGAATGTAAGCTGATACAGCCACTTTGGAAGATGGTATGGAAATTCCTTTAAAAACTAGGACTAAAACCACCATATGACCCAGCAATCCCATCCCTAGGCATATACCCTGAGGAAACCAAAATTGAAAAAGACACATGTATCCCATGGTTCATTGCAGCACTATTTACAACAGCTAGAACATGGAAGCAACCTGGATGCCCATTGACAGATGAATGGATAAAGAAGTTGTGGTACATATACACAACGGAATATTACTCAGCCATAAAAAGGAACACCTTTGAATCAGTTCTAATGAGGTGGATGAACCTAGAAACTATTATACAGAGTAAAGTAAGTCAGAAAGAGAAAGATAAATATTGTATTATAACGCATATATATGGAATCTATAAAAATGACACTGAAGAATTTATTTTCAGGGCAGCAGTGGAGAAACAGACATAGAAAATAGACTTATGGACACGGGGAGAGGGGAGGAGAGGGTGAGATGTAGGGAAAGAGTAACATGGAAACTTACATTATTGATGTAAAATGGATGCTGCTGCTGCTGCTAAGTCGCTTCAGTCGTGTCCAACTCTGTGCGACCCCATAGACGGTAGCCCACCAGGCTCCCCCGTCCCTGGGATTCTCCAGGCAAGAACACTGGAGTGGGTTGCTATTTCCTTCTCCAATGCATGAAAGTGAGAAGTGAAAGTGAAGTCGCTCAGTCGTGTCCGACTCAGCGACCCCATGGACTGCAGCCCACCAGGCTCCTCCGTCCATGGGATTTTCCAGGCAAGAGTACTGGAGTGGGGTGCCATTGCCTTCTCCATAAAATGGATAGCCAATGGGAATTTGCTATATGGCTCAGGAAACACAAACAGGGGCTCTGTATCAACCTGGAGGGGTGGGATGGGGAGAGAGATGGGAGGGAGGTTCAAAAGGGAGGGGATATGCTGCGATTCATGGGGTCGCAAAGAGTCGGACACGACTGAGCGACTGAACTGGACTGAACTGATGGCTGATTCAGGTTGAGGTTTGACAGAAAGCAACAAAATTCTGTAAAGCAATTATCATTCAGTTAAAAAAAAATGTCGCTGTCAAGAAAGGTCCTCTTACAACTCTAAAGTACACGTCCATCACCAAAAGAGCCTCTGCAGAGATGCTGTGCCTGCCCTCAAAGGCATGACAGCTGAGCTGGGGACAGCAAATATCTGGAAAGAGACAACCAGCAGGGCGAAGTGGAAGGGCCTGGCTGTCCAGTTATCGGGGCTGAGCCAGGGCCCTGGAGGAGGGAGCAAAGACGGAGGACACTAGCCTCCCCAAGGCATGGTTCATGGATTTCTCATGCTACTGTGGCCAGAAGAGGGGCGGAGGGAGAGGCTTACCTGGGAGAAAGCTACGGCAAATGGCGAACGGCACGGGTGCTGGTGTTAGAGAGCCCACACCGCATTCCATCTCCACCACGCTTCACTCTGGACAGATGACGCACCGAGTGCCTCCTGGAGCCGGACGCTGTGGGCAGTGCTGGGAGTCCCGTGGGAAGCTGCAGTGCCCGGAGCTTCCCTTCAGGGCTCTAAGATGGACAAGTCAAGGCTGGGCCACCGTGTCCTCACCTGCAGAGAGGGGCATCTGCTGAGAAGACGGAATGGAATAACACGTGCATGGGATGGTGCCCAAGGCCCTAGGTAGCGAAGGCCCAGTACAGGCAGCTGCAATGATTAAGAAAAGCCATGAAATGTCATGATATCACCTATATGTGGAAGCTAAAAAAAGGATACAAGTGAACTTATTTCTGACCAAAACAGAAATAGATTCACAAACAAAAAACAAATTTATGCTTACCAAAGGGGAAAGCAGGGGGAGGGATAAATTAGGAGTTTGGGATTAATATATACACATACTATTATATATAAAATAGTTAACCAACAAGGACCTACTACATAGTGCAGTGAACTATACTCAATGTTTTGCAGTAACCTATAGGGAAAATAATATGTGTGTGTGTGTGTATGTATCGGAATCACCTTGCATACACCTGAAGATAACACAACATTGTAAAACAACTAGAACCCCCAAATTTCCTCTCTGCCTTTTTGTTCTCTCACTGGTGACTCCTTCAAACATTGGGTTAATGCCCATCCCTGCCTAGGGGGAAAAAACACACAAATTCCTGCTTTTGTAAAAGAGCGTTCTCCTTGAGAAACAGCTGATGTAGTTTTACACCCTGATTCTGTTTCACTAACGCTTTAGTGGGGGACATACTGTGTTTGATTAAATCAGAGGAATGAAAGTCTAATTGCGAAATTTTAGGCATCAGTCAAGCTAACTGCAGACACCTGGCCCAATTGCAGGTGCTTCACTGATGCTGTTGAAACCATAACTTTTAGGAACTGGCCCCAGCTTCTCCTCCTCTCCTCCCCTCCCCTCCTCTCTCTTCTGTTCTCCTTCTCCCCTCTGTCTCCTGTCTTCTTCTTGCCTAAACAGCCATCCAAATCCCCGATGACTCAGTGTGATCGCGTTTCCACAGGCAGGTGCACATCTTGTCTAGTCACATTACAAATAAATCACTTGGCCACACATAGTCAATGCACCAATCTGTTACTTTTCTCTGCTCTTCAGGAACAGACTTCTCAAAAAGCACAAGATGGTTGGGTGAAATGCAAGCGAGGAAAAGAGTAAGGTGGAGTGGGCAGAGCCCTTCTGAGCTGGCCATCTACCTTCACGTCTAATCAGAGAGTGAATCAGTTACCTCTGCAATTATGTCAACAGCTCAGCATCGTGACTGCTGCCTGGAACCCATGATGGCGAGCTGTGGAAGAAACAGGTTTGGAGTGGAGAGGTGGCGCTTGTGTTTACTGAAAACCTATCATGTGCTAGGTCGTGTGTTTACTGGATACCTACTATGTGCCAGGCCCTATGCTTGCTTCTGCATCTGTTCTCTTCCAAGGCGGGGATCAGGATCCTGATTGGGGTACCCTGTTTCACCTTTCAGGGTCTTGTTTCTGCAGACTAGAAACACACCATTCTCTAATGATTCTGTTTGGTATGATGGAAGGGTCTTGGGGTTGGAGAGACCTAGCTCCACCACTGTGGGCAGATGACATAACACCTCTGAGTCTCAGTGTCTTCACCTCTAAATGGGTATGAAGATTGGATCCAATGAAATAACACATTTAAGACATCTCATAAATAGCAGCTAAAAATGATGGTGTTTAATCTCTCCTTCATAACATACAACTTCACCCTCTTAGAGATTTTTATAATTTTTACAGGTTAGGGTGGGAATGCTCCCAGAGCTCCGTGTGCGTACATGTGTTTCTTATAGTTGATTAAGACAAACAAACAAAAAAAGCAGTCTAAAGGGGAGGGAGCTGAGTCTTTTATAGAAATCTTGGTGCTTTAGAAAACCAGACAAACCTCAGTGAAATGCCACTGGGCATTCTGTCAGTGAACCAGGCCTCCCCATGGCCACACCCTGCATGGTGTCCCTCCACATTGGATCTGGGCTGGTCTGTGATTTGTTTTGAATAATAAGGTGGAATTCCTAAGCCTCAAGAATTTCTGGAAGTGTCTGCCTTTGTGTTTCGGGGAGGCCATGAGCCGATATCTAAGAAACTTGGTCTCTGTGATGTAGAGATGTTAGCACAGGTTCACTCGCTCCATGGCCAAACAAATGGAAACGTTGCAGTTTGGAGCAGACAAATGTTTATTTCAGGGCCATGCTACGAAATGGGTGGTTCGTGCTATGGGTGGCTCACACCCCCAAAACCCCAAGCCCCTTGAAGGGGCTCCTTGAGGGGTTCCAGCAAAGTATTTTTAAAGGGCCAGGTGAGGGAGGGGATCACAAGGTGTGTGATCAGTTCATGCACAATTCTCTGACTGGCTGATGGTGCGGTAACATGGCTGTGTCTCGGGGGTTAGCATTATCAGGCCTTAGGGTCCAGGAGGCCTGGGGCCATGTGCCCATGATCATCAATTAGTTAACATCTTCCATTTGGGGGGCAGGTTCACACCTGTAAAACGACTCAGGAAATGTGCATCAAATACTGATATCTAGGTATTTCAGAGAGGCGCTAAAGCAGAGGATATGTCCGTCTGTCTGCTTGCTTACAGAGACAGTATAGAGAGTTCATGGAAAAAGAGAGGCCCTGAGAATCTATGGGAGGAGAGAGAGAGTCTCAACCTAGGCCAGCCCTCCAGCCACCCCTCTGTCAACTTAGAAAATATGCACACCTAAAAGTTGAGAGTTATGTTTTACTGGAGGAAGTTTTTAGGATATCAAGCAGCGAGGCAGCATCTCAGAAAACCCTGAGAGAACTTCTCCGAGGAGGTGAGGGGGGAGCCCGGATATATAGGAGATTGGCAACAAAGAGCAGGTAGTCAGACCATCAAAAGATTATCGTTAATTAAAGAAAACCAGATATCTCAAGGAATTTAATGCTTTTCTATATATGGGAAGATGCTGGAGTCCGGGCTCACTGAAATCATTCCTTTGATGCACACCTCAGCTATCTGAGGCCAGTATCCTGTGTTCTCATGGGGCTTCCAAGGTGGCGCTAGTGGTAAAGAACCCGCCGGCCAATGCAGGAGATGAAAGAGACATGGGTGTGATCCCTGGGTTGGAAATATCCCCTGGAGGAGGGCATGGCAACCCACTCCAGTGTTCTTGCCTGGAGAAGTCCATGGACAGAGGAATCTGGCGGGCTAGAGTCCATGGGGTCACAAAGAGTTGGGAACAAGCTGAGCGACTAGCATACACATACTCCACAGATTGTGGGCCATCTCAGAAGTCAAGAGGCACTGAAATATGGGGTGGTTAGTTTTATGGTCTGAGTAATTCCTTAGGCCAATGACTGAGAGGATTATTCCAACTATTTCATGGAAGAAGCAGGGATTTCTAGAAACTGGACTGCTGCCCACTTTCTGTCCTTTTATGGTCAATGTCAGAACTGTCACAGCACTGGAGGTTGGTCACTTAGATGCTAATATATTACAATGAGTGTATAATGAGGTTCAAGGTCTCCTGAACGGCACATTCCGCCATCTTGAACCTAGCTAGTCCTAACCAGTTTTGGGCATGTCCTAGGGCTGTGTCATTCTTTTAAAGGTTGTGCCCTGCCCGCTTCCCTCCTGTTTCAGCTGGATGTAAAAATAATGGGGCTACTACAAAGTCAGGTTTTAGGTCTGCGGGGAGCACTTCAGAAAAGCTGGTCATTTCATGATCTTTACTTTCTCCATCCCATTTGGTAGAAATAATACAACTCACTTCCCTGCTGACTTACAAGCGCTCGTGACTGTGGAGCCTCCTGGGGGAGGTTCCCTTCAGCACCCATTGGAGGGGGTGCCAGAGTCTGTGTAGGACCTGTGTGCAGAGGGACTTTTTAGGTCCCCACCAAAGATAGCTTGGGGGTGGGGGTGGGGAATTGAGGTTGTCAGGCCCTTTGTGTACTGAGGAGGAAGGTTTAAAAGACTACAAGTGTGGCTTCAGCAGAGGTAACTGGCTGGTAATTAGCAGGTTAATGACTCACGGCTGGGATAATGCAAGGCTGGAGCCAGGGGGCAGGAAATAACTTGAAAGTCTCCCTCTCTCTGCTCCCCACCCCCTAGTGTTTGGTGGGGCTTTGCCGTCTCCTACCTAGGAAGGGCTGGATCGTATTTGTCTGCCTAACTCTGGGAGGCAGGGCCAGGCCAGAAGCTGACGGGTGGTGCCAAAAAAAATACTGACTTGTGAAAAATAATGAGCAGCTTTGCCCTTGCCTTGAGGAACAAGAAGGGGTATAAGTGCAAACTGAAGGGGATAGAAGGGCAAGTGATCCCCACTCCATGCAGAAGAAGGCTGAGGGTAAGGGGCATCTTTTTTCAGACTTTTAGGATGCCACCTGAGCTTGTGGGTCCACCCAGCCTACTCCACTTAGAATCTTGGCATACACAGATTTTTACAGATACTGAATCAGTTAGGAATATGTTTAGTTGTAAGTAACACAACTCCCCTGATAGCTCAGTTGGTAAAGAAGCTGCCTGCAATGCAGGAGACCCTGGTTCGATTCCTGGGTCAGGAAGATCCCCTGGAGAAGGGATAGGCTACCCACTCCAGTATTCTTGGGCTTCCATTGTGGCTCAGCTGCTAAAGAATCCACCTGCAATATGGGATACCTGGGTTCCATCCTTGGGTTAGGAAGATCCCCTGGAGAAGGAAACAGCTACCCACTCCAGTATTCTGGCCTGGAGAATTCCATGGACTGTATAGTCTATGGGGTCTCAAAGAGTCGGACACGACTGAGCGACTTTCACTTTCAACACAGCTCCTAAAGGTGGTCTAAACAATAAAGACATTCCCTCAATCCACAGAGAACTACTGAGAGGTGACTTCATGCCTGGCACTGTTCTGGGAGCGGGGGACAGAGCAGAGAAAAGAAACTTCCTGTCCTAGAACAAGAAGGCAAGCCCTGGTGCAGGCAGAGGCTCCACACAGCCTGGAGTGCCCGGCCTTTCTACCTTTGTCCTCCACACACCCTGTGTACTGGCTTCTGCCTCCTGGTCCTAGGATCACTTGGGATGTCAGGGAATCTCAACCAGGACAGGAAGCACGAGAGAGAGGTGGCACCAGCCTCTCCTGCTCCTTTTATCAGGAAAAAGGAAATTTTCCCAAAATCCCCAGCAGATTCTCACCATCACTGGAGAGAAGAGGCACGTGGCTGCATCAGCGTTCTCAGGGCTAATTAATCTGGTCATATCACCTGGGGTTGCCCAGCACAAAGTCAGGGGTCAGCTGGCAGAGGAGAAGAGGGAAGGATTTTGGGGTCAGGTTATCTTGCTCCTTACTGTTCACAGGGTGAGGCCCTGACAAAGAGACAACCATCCTATTGCAAATCTTAAGTAAATAGTAAAGCAATTAAAAATAATACTGGAGGGACTTCCCTGGTGGTCCAGTGGTTAAGACTGCCTTCCAATGCAGGGGGTGTGGGTTCCATCCCTAGTCAGAGAACTAAGGTCCCACATGCTGTGGGGTACAGCCAAAAAAAAATTTTTTTTAATGTTAAAAAAAATGACATTTCTTTCTTTAATATAACCCAAGATGGGGCAAAAAGTCTTTATGTATGGCTGCTTACTAAGCTCTTTTCCAAGGGCTCTGTAGGAAATGTGAGGGTGGTGGAGGAAGGATCCAGTCTCGGGGAGCTCTCAGGCTAGCTGGAAATGACACACGCACAGCTGAAACCACCTGGGACCACGAGAGAGTGAAAAGGCTTTGGTAGGATCTGAACACACGATATCAAATAGAGGCACAAGTAAAGGGCGTCATGGTCCAAGGCTCGCTCACTGCCTGCCCTGCCTGCACCCCTCTGGGGAACACGTCACAGCTCCTAACCCTGTGATCCTATAAGCGCCAGGCCCCTCCCCAACCCCAGCCATGGCTGATGGGATCAGACGTGGACCCTGAGCCCACGGCAGCCAATCCAAACCTGGCAGGAAGGACGTGAGCCGGGCCACTCAAGTGCTCTGTCTTGAGAATCTGAAGAGACACAGAGACTACTGCTCAGGGTGAGAGGTCCTGATACCTAGTTGTAAGAGAGATGTGTCAAGAGACCACACAGATCCTCAAGAAGGAAAGGACAAGGAATTCCCTGGTAGTCCAGTGGTTAGCACCCTCTGCTTCCACTACAGGTTTGATCCCTGGTCAGGCAACTAAGATCTTGCATGCCTTGCTGCACAACCAAAAAAAAAAAAAACCACCTTTTTTAAAAAAGAAGGAAAGGGCAGCCTCACTCCTAACTTGACCCAACCTGAACTGGGGTTGGGGTTGCCATTCCATCCTGACCACCAATGTTCCTTTTATGAGGGCTGGTTTGAACAGGTTTTGTGCCTCAGCTTGAATGGTATGGCGTGGGAAGACTTCGAGCTCACCCCTCAGCCCTGTATCCACCTCTCTCCCATTCCCCAGTCCATCCCCCGCCTCTGCCTTAGGCCAAGTCCTCTTCCACCAGCTGCTCCGTCTGCATTTGCTCTCCCCTTCATTTCTTTCACTGCAGACACTGGTCTTTCTAACATGACCCTGCCAGGCCCTTGCTGTACATCTTTGAATAGCTCCTCATAGCTCAGCCTCCAGTCCTATTTGACTCCCTTCCTACCTATGCTCCTGACCTGCCATCCAGTCACCCTAAGATTAAACAGTCACACCTTTATGCCTTTGCATACGCCCGGACTTCTGTGTACAAATATACCCTCTACCCGATTCCCATGCCTCCTCCAAGATCAAGGTCAGGGGACATCTCTCTCCAACCCTAACTTTGATTCCCCTCTGCTTTGGCCACCGCAGCAGCTCACGAGGCCCTGTGCTGGCGTTTACTACATTGCATTGGCACCGTGCTTGTTTGTCACCTGGCGCTATGCCTGTGGAGTGAATGAATGAATGTGCCTCAGCTGACTTGACCAGGTTCTGTTGGGAGAGTGGAGTGTAAGGAGGGGACTTTCCTTTCTGGGAGATTAGCCTCTGTCCAGCCTAGACAGGGGTGTCAGGTACTTTCTGAGGCCCTCCTGCCTCATGCCCTGAAAGCCCACCCATCTGCTTGCTTCCCTGGTGACATGGGGACAGCCTCATTGAAACTGGCCTCCTTGTCCTCAACACTGGATGGAAATCCCCCAGGAGCACGCCTCTGTTTCCCTCTTCTAGAGAAGAGGTGCACAGACAGAGCTAAAGAGCCAAGTGCAGCGAAGCACTCAGATTTGATAAACAGGCAGGAGATTTCAGGAGCAATCAGGGGAGAAAAGAAGATACATTATCCCCAGAATTCACAATGCAGAGCTGAAGAGCTGGAGGGGCTGTGATTCCATCTTCCCATCTTCCCGGGCCTCCTGCAGCCTGGGAAGATTTGCTGCTTTGGGAAATGATGCACTGATGTCCATGTAGCTGGTCAAGGCTTCCCCAGGGACATGGTGGGTGGCGGGCAGTGTTTACGGACTCCTGGGAGCCTGGTAGTCCTCCCCGGGAAGGAAGGTTGTTTATCAGGCTCACAAATGTGTCTAGTGATAATGGACCTGAAGACAGAGGGCTGCAGACCCCTCCTGATGGCAGAGGGGCAACTTGGAAGAGGGTCCTCACCAGAACCGGACCATGCTGGGACCCTGATCTCCGACCCAAGCCTCCTGAACTGTGAGAAGTAAATTCTGTAGTTTATAAGACCTCCAGGTTATGGTATTGTGCTATAGCAGTCCAAACAGACTAAGACAGAAATAACCAGCATTTATTAAAACTTACTACCTGCCAAGCACTGTCTTAAGTACCTTATACACATTAATTTATCATTTTACCATTTCCCTATCTGACAGGTGCCATTATTATTGTTGTCTCCATTTTACAGATGAGGAAACTGAGAGCAGACCTTGAAATCTTTTGTCCACTGTTCAACTCCAGCACCTAGAACCTAGGAATGCGACAAACTCATCCAGTAAGCAGCACCAAAATGTCCTCTAACGCAGAGCCTGGGGCCAACAATGGCTCAGATGATGGCACAGTGGGGCCATGGGGATGCGTGGAGGCTTAGATGCCATCGAGAAGTTCTGCCTCTCCCTCTTGTCCTTCTTCCTTCCATAAATATTTTTCAGGGGCTTCCTATTTGTGGAACGCGTGCACAGAGAGGAATCAGATTTCCCTTCTGCCCCAAGTCGGTTATAATTACAATGTAATAAACAGTGATAACCTATGCAGAAAAATTACAGTAATTTTTAAAAAACCCAAAGAGGAGCAAACAATGTGCTGGAACGAGTTTGCCATCCTCAAATCGGTTCACTCATCCAAAGAGCCTGCATCGAGCTAAGCCCTGGGACGCAGGGATGAGCGTGCACTAGGCCCCCTCCTGGTGGGACAAGGCTGCCTCCCTCAGGGTAGCAAAGGCTTGGGGAGAGCAGCTGAGCGGAAGAGGCTCCAGACTAGAGAGAGGCCTGCTGCCCGCATCCCTCTTCCCTCTGCTCCAAAGGGTGCTTTCCCCAGAGCTGGCCCAGTCCAGTCCAGAGGGCAGGCTCCAGGGCTCCAGCCTGTTGAGGAAAGCAGGTCAGTAAGCCTTGCCCCAGGCCTTGGGGCTGCCGGTCCCCTTTCAGTGCCCCTCTGGCCTCCCTCCCGCCCTCCGCGGTGCCTGGCAGCGGGCCCCAGCTTCCCCGGGCTGGCGGCTCACTCACGCACGGGGCCCAGAGTGGTCCACAGACAGCGCGGCCACCTCCCCCCACCCCAGCCCCAGAGCTCTGTGCCGTGATGGATGGCGCTGCTCTGCTCCTGGTCCCAGAGAGCTCCTTTGAATAATAACTTGGCAAAATTACTTTTTTTCTTTCCCTATTTCTGATTCATTGGCTATTTCTAAGTCATTCATCTCTTTTGAGTTAGAGGAAGAAAGAAGAAGAATGAGGAAGAGGAGGAGGAAGTATCGCAGGGTTACAGGGACCCTGAGTCCCACCTCCTTATTCTCCAGGGGGAGCTGGAGGCGGAGCATGGATTCCTATAGGAATCCTGACCTCCACTCATGGAAGAGAAGCAACTGTGGGAGGGATGGGAGACGGGGGAGGCAGGGATCTTTCTAGGGACCCTTCAGTTGCACCTTGAAGGCAGCTGCCTACTGTAGCCACATGCAAGGCTGGTCCAGTCTGCAGGCAGAGATGTTGGAGTTTCTTTATCCTTGAAGGGGCAGAGCAGAGCAGGGAAAGGGAGTAGAGACAGATGGGGCTTCAAGTGAGTTGTGGCAGCTCACCAGCACCAACACACGATCACCTACTACGTGCCAGGCATGGAGAAGACAAAGATGCATAGACACTGTTCCTACCCTCAAGGGGTTTACAGACAGGTACAGGTCAAGCTGATGCCTGCGGCAGGTGCTGTAGTGGAAGTAGGTCCGATGCGATCACACAGAGGAGGCTGTTCTATGCCGGGAGGGACCAGCAACGAGGTCTTCACAGATGAGCTGATAAAATGTTCTGAGATCTCAATCTGAAGGTGGGGAAGCATGCTCCAAATGTCAGGCACCGCAGAAGCAAAGGCGTGAAGGTGTGAAATGGCATAGTGTTCCGGGCAAAGCTGAGCTCTACGGCATTTTCAGAATATGAAGGTGAAATGGATGTGGGCCAGACACAGGAAGAAGGGCCAGTAATGATACTGTCTGCAGCACTGAATCAAGTGCTCGTGCAGGAAGGCCTGTGTGCCAGTCTTGGCAGTCTGATGGCTGTGACAGGACAGTTATCCAACAGGAAGGGGTCTAATCAGATCTGCAACAGTGCGGAGGATGGATCAGACCGGAGAGGCTGGAGAAAGGAAGACCAGCCAGGAGACGGGTGTAACAGTCCAGGCAATAGTCTCCGGAAGGACTGAACCAAGGCAGGACCGACACAGGAGGGAACGGATGTGAGAAACACGCTGGCGATGCTTGGTGGCTGGCTGAGGGGCGAAGGTGGGGAGACGGAGGAGTCAAGGGTACCTTGCTGACGCCACCAGCTGAAACCGGGATCACAGCGCAGAAGCCTTCACGAACCGCTGCCAAGCACCTGCTAGATGGCAGTGCTATTCCAGGCATAGAGACAGAGACGAATAATTCATTTCCCTTGGATGTACTTCTCTGTTCTTTAAAGACAAGCTTAATTTGTATACACATATGTCCAAACAAGTTTGGGAGAATCTCAGAACTTTGTTCTTTTACCAAAAAGAAAAATATACCCATTCCCTCCCTCACTTCCTCCTGCCCCCCACACTGAAACCCACTCCCTGATTTATTTTGTTTTCTCCAGAAGGCAACACTCATGCAACGGGGGTGATTTCAGGGGTGTAGGATTAGGGCAGCTAATTTGGGGCCACTATCACAGAGCTAATGTTGGGAGGTGGGAAGCTTCCTTGAGAGTGGTCTTTCTCCAGCCATCTCTGCCTTTCTGCTGGAGTCTTCTTCCCCCCGGGATGGATTTCCCTGTAAAATAAATGTCTTGTCTGAATTAATCTTATTTTTAAAAGGAGAGAGTCATCATGTTGTAAAGACAGATCATAAAAAGATGCATCAATCTGTCAGGAAGGCTGGTTAATGTGAGTATTTGTTTAGCAGAGTTGGTGCCCCCAAAGCAGTCTTTCTGGACCAGCCCTGGGCCTGGAAGGGTCTTTAATTTGAATACTTCGAGCGCATTTGGCCGGCAGCTTCGCATTCTGAATCTGGGCACTGGCGCAGCCTTGCTCTATGGAAGAGGTGAGAGCGCCCCCAGTGTAAGGGGCCCATTCCCAGGGCCAGCAGTGCCCCAAACACTCCCACTGGAGAACTAATCCATATGAGGGGTCTTTAGAAGACACTTCAGATGCTCTCTCCATTCTGCATTATTCTTTTTGGGCTTCTTTTATTCCTATCAGGCTTCCCTGGTGGCTCAGCTGGTAAAGAATTCACCTGTAATGCAGGAGATCTGGGTTTTATCCCTGGGTTGGGAAGATCCCCCGGAGAAGGGAAAGGCTACCCACTCCAGTATTCTGGCCTGGAGAATGCCACGGATTATAGAGTCCACGAGGTTGCAAACAGTCAGACATAATTAAGTGACTTTCACTTCAGACGCTCTCTCCATTCTGCTTTATTCTTTTAAAAAGGACGCAGATAAAAACCGAGTAATATATGAAGTGCGCGGTATAAAAATTCTGTGCTGTGAAACATTCCATGGGTAATACAGAAATACATGAAATAGAACAGAGAGGACTGCTCAAAGGGCTCCTTTACTGCCTTCCAGCTGACCACTGGGCACTGTTAGGCGTGTGTCCTTCTTACCCTCTTCCAACACATTTCTATTTACCTGCATGATACACAGTTCAAAAGCATCAATTCTTGGGCGCTCAGTTTTCTTCACAGTCCAACTCTCACATCCACACATGACCACTGGAAAAACCAGCCGGTCTCGACTGGAGTGCCTAATCTCTCCAAGCTTCAGTACTTCAGCCACCTGATGCAAAGAGCTGACTCATTAGAAAAGACCCTGACGGTGGGAAAGATTGAAAGCAGAAGGGGAGGACAGAGGACAAGATGGTTGGATGGCATCACGGACTCAGTGGACATGAATTTCAGCAAGCTCGGGGAGATGGTAGACAGGGAAGCCTGGTGTGCCGCAGTCCACGGGGTCGCATAGTCGGACACGACTGAGGGACTGAACAACCACCTCCACCTTGTCTGCAAGGCAGCGACACTCCTCAGCACCGCCGGCTCTGTGTATTAATAGGCTGCACGTGCGGGGCTGTGCAGACGGTTTGTGTCTCTGATGCTGCTGTCCCTGCCAGAGCTGGCGCCACAGCAAAGCAGCGTCGTGGAGCCTCGCAAAGCGATTCGTTCAGTGGGCTTGTGTTCTCGATTGTCTGCAAGGCGGCGACACTCCTCAGCACCGCCGGCTCTGTGTATTAATAGGCTGCACGTGCGGGGCTGTGCAGACGGTTTGTGTCTCTGATGCTGCTGTCCCTGCCAGAGCTGGCGCCACAGCAAAGCAGCGTCGTGGAGCCTCGCAAAGCGATTCATTCAGTGGGCTTGTGTTCTCGCTTTTGTTCCCCACATTACTGTACAGTTTCACGAGAACGCTTCCCGAGGAGGATTCTGTTTAAGAAGCCCCTCCCCTGGCGGGGAGCTGTATCCGCGTGAGGACCCTCCCCTCCACAGGAGGCCCTGGGGCCACAGGCCTGACCTCTGGAAGCTCCCAACTTGATGGAGTGGGTGGTACACACCCTAATAACCCGCCCTGATCTCGAGCTCACCTGCAGTCCCTTTCTGTTCGCCTAGAGGACTGCCAACACCTGGGTGGAAGGAGGAAAGTCAGCCAGTCGCGGGGATGCGCTTGTTTCTGGTTAACGATGCTATATCCGCGTGAGGCCCCTCCCCTCCACAGGAGGCCCTGGGGCCACAGGCCTGACCTCTGGAAGCTCCCAACTTGATGGAGTGGGTGGTACACACCCTAATAACCCGCCCTGATCTCGAGCTCACCTGCAGTCCCTTTCTGTTCGCCTAGAGGACTGCCAACACCTGGGTGGAAGGAGGAAAGTCAGCCAGTCGCGGGGATGCGCTTGTTTCTGGTTAACGGCAGGTTGGCCCCCATCTGAGCATCTAGGAAACATCCAGATGGACGGCCCGGCTAATCTGTACGCCCACATATTCGATCCTGTCACCTATGATGATGTGAGGTGCAGAGCCTGGGCCAATGACCTCCCTCTACCCTCCAGCCCGCCGCCCCAGACCTGCTCTGACCTTGCAACTGGAAAAGAGGAAAGCCCAGAACTTGTACACTGGGTGCAGGGATGGGAGGGGTGTGGTGTGGTGTGGGTGTATAGCAGAGGAGTGGGGAGGTGGAGGGCCGTGTGTGTGTGTGGTATGGGTGTATAGCAGAGGGTGGGGAGGTGGAGGGCCGTGTGTGTGGGTGTGTGTGTGTGTGTGTGTGGGTGTGTGTGTGTGTGTGTGTGGTGTGGGTGTATAGCAGAGGGTGGGGAGGTGGAGGGCCGTGTGTGTGTGTGAGATGCATATGTATTTGGAACTTTTGTCATAGATTATTTAATAATTTATATTCATGTTACCTTATCAAATTATATATATATAATTAAATTCATAATTATATAACTCTCCCACCATGCCAGTCACCACCAACAGAATTGCAAATGAGAATGCCAAAGTTTCTTCTACTTCTTTACTCTATGTTAACTGGGTGGAGGATAGTCAAATTTTATTACTCAAATTCCTGAAATGCAGACTAGAAAACAGTCTTATGGGTTACAGCTTTCATAATAGATTGAAAAGAAAAGTCATAACATGTAAAAATTTATTTCATCTCTCTTTTTATGATCTCTTACTCTTTTAGAGCCTTAAGTATAGGGCAGACCCATTTATTTTCTCATATGGAAGATAGAATGTCTTATTCTGTCTGCTTTGTTCTGAATCTCTTACATTCAACTGTCAAAGTGCTAAGCTGTTTTTTCATAAAATATTAAGTCCTTGTTATTTCCATTTAAGGTTTCCTCTTTCTTTACAATAGATGGAAAAATGAAAATAGGTTTGGGAACTGCTGTACTTTACTTTGTCAAGATGGCACTGGACTCCCCTTACTTCTCTTTCCCTTATTTGATTTGTTATCTGTCCCAGCCCTGGGATGGTTTCAAAGAAAGGTGAGAGTTAGATGAGAGTTGGATTACAGTCAAACAACTTCTATCAAATGGAACCTGAATCATAATTCACTTAAGCCATTTTTGAGTCTTAGGACCCAAGCTCCAATAGAAATACAGTTGACCTTTGAACAAAAGATGCTTAAACTTTGGGGGTCCACTTTATGAAGATTAATTTTCTGTAAATACTGTCATATTACATGATCTGCAGGTGGTTGAATCTGCTGATAAGGAACATCAGATGTAGAAGTCCAATTGTGAAGTTATGCAAGGGTTTTCAACTGCAGAGAGTTGGAACCCCTAGCCTTCCTTATTTTTACAAGGGTCAACTGTATTTTATTTTACTTCAACTTCTTCCTTTAGAATTGAATAATCTGATTTTAGTTCCATACCAATTTTGTTTTAAAAGAAGAACAAAATGTTACTTATGATGACACATAAGCGTGATTATGCTGTATGTTCTCTTGTGTGTATACACAAATGTATTTATGTAAAAGTTTCATTGTGGGTGTGAAATAGTAAAATAATTATATAATCAAAATTAAAATTGAAGTTATTTATCTATATGCATCTGACATTTGATTCTAGATATTCTTATCAGTAATACCAGTCATATTGCCACTTCATCTGTAATTAAAAATGTAAAATTACCTACAACTAGTTGATATTAACTCTCTTAAAGCAGGAAGAAATTACTCAAATTGCATTATCAGCACTTGAGGAACTCATTAAACATCTTAAGCATGTTTCCTATAAAATAAAGATCTCTCTTTGTTATTACCTGCCGGGGTCCAGCCTCTACAGGATTCAGGGAAACCCAAAGGAGAAATGGTGTCGGTGATTGATTTAGAGAGAGATATGGAAAGAATGTTGAAGATAAGAAAATAGAGGAGAGAAAGAGGCTGATATTCCTTGGTTTACATAGAAAGCCAATTAAGCTCCGAGACAAGAAGTTTGCTCTGTTCACGGGGGCCACGGGTGCCCTCCTGGTCTCCCAAGGGAGTGAAGATGCAGAACGTCTTCCCGTTCAGGTCTTAGAAACCCGGGCAGACAAGTGAACGCAGGGAGCCTCCATGCTCCAAGGGATCAACCTGAACAAGAGAGGGAGAGGGAGAGAGAGAGAATGATTGACACGGGGAGACCAAACTGCTTTGGTGAGCGAATCCCATTTACTTTAATTCAAAACGGTCTTTTATACCTTTACTTGTACACAGAGGGAAATGAAAGATGCAAAGTCATACAGAGTCAGCCCAAACATTCCAGCAGTTTGCCCTTATCAAAACCAGGATTTTTTCTGCATACCTTTCCCACANGAGAGAGAGAGAGAGAGAAAATGATTGACGTGGGGTGACCAATCTTCTTCGAGCGAGGCCCAATAGCTTTATTTTTTAAAGGTACTTTTATACCTTGCCTTATACATAGAGGGAAATGAAAGATGCAAGGTCATACAGAGTCAGCCAAAACACTCCAGCAGTTTTGCCCTTATTAAAACCAGGATTTTTTCCGCAGACCTTTCCCACGAATGATGTTGTGTACAGTATCTTTTGGCCTTGGAGGCCTGTGAACATTTTATGACCCTCTTTTGATAAAGGCTGCTCAACCAGAAAACTTACTTTCCCTCAAAGTGTTTTTTCTTTATATTTCTATGTCAGCCTCAGAAAATGCTAAAGAGTTACATTTTTTTACAGAGCAAAGGTGCAGTGAGTTACAAGAAAGAACCAATTAGCTCAAAGCTCTGATGTGGTTAATTTCAAGGCTATACTTGTTTTTCTTACATTCTCACTATGTTACCTAATGCATTCCCAGGTGCACAGTGGATAAGAGATATGGGAACTTAGCAACAAGCATTGGCCCTATAATGAAATCCTACACCAGCACTACTCTAATAACTTTTAACTCTTTGAAAGGCTCTATGTTTTAGGCTTTCCATGCCTCTCACGGTTGGGAGGCTGTAAATAATCATATGCATAGCTGCAAGAGTCTGGATATACCTGCCAAGCAAGCTAGAATGCTAAGAGGGGGTTTGATTTGAAATATTCCTCTCATGTCCAGGAGACTTATTAGCTATAGCCCTAAGTTGATTTTCTCCAGAGAAAGGTGGTCAGGGATAGCCCCCTGTTAATGTCAGAGGAGTTGGTGAAAGTCATGAAATAGTAAAACAGACAGATTCTGGTTTTGGGGTAGATGCTCGAGAAAGCCTAGGGAGCCCCTTGAGTCCTGAAGCCTTGCTTAACAGGTCTCTTCCACATGACCTTGTCATGGGTGGGATCTCCCGTGGTGGCTCCCGGCAGATGTCTATCCCAGGCTTGCTGGAAATTAAACACAATTGTGCACAGAGGCGCCAACACAGGCCTCTCAGATATGCTAACGCCCACCCCCAGCAGAGGCCCTGTGATCATGGTGCCCCTCCTTCCTGCCCTCTGTGCAGCTCGTGTGGCTGCCTCGTCTACCTCCAGGCTGCCAGCTGGGTCCCACTCTCCCTCGCACCCTTCCTCCTGCTCCTCCTGCATCTGGAATACGACGTCCTGTGTCCCATTTTTCTTTGTCCCAGTCCTCATGCTGTGCTCTGCCCTCTGCCCCAACATCCTTATCCACCAATCCTGTGTTCTTGCTGCTGCTGCTGCTTTTTTTTTTTTTTTTTTAATATTTGGTTGTGCTGGGTTTTAGTGGTGGCATGTGGGATCTTTAGTAGTGGCATGTGGGATATCTTAGTTGCAGAATGCGAACTTTTCATTGTGGCATGTGGGATTTAGTTCCCTGGCCAGGGATCACACCTGGACCCCCCGGCATTGGGAGTACAGAGTCTTAGCCACGGGGCCACCAGGGAAGTCCCCTTTTGCTGCTGCCATTTGAAAAGAACTTCTCTCACCCATGTCGTTTCATTGTCGCCCACAAGATGACTCCAAGTGTCCTCTGAAGTCCCCTCACCTGCTGTGTCCCAGGCTCCTCTCTGATGCCCAGCCCTTTATAAGAGGTGTCACCATCACGGTTGTCACCTTTACCTGCTCTGTGCCCAGGACTTCCAACCCACAGAAAAGGAAGGTATATTCTACAATCCCATTGGAAAGTGCCTGATTCCCCACCCCCTGAAGGCTGCTTTGGGGAGGAGAGTTTAGACTGTCACAGAAGAGATGGAATCCAGCAAGACCAGCTGCCCAGGCAGAGGACATGCAGCAGCTGTGAAGTCCCCAGAGGCTTGCAGCGTGGGGCAGAGAGAAAACACCCAGCTCGGATCTGAGGGCTGAGGCCAGCCCTTCTGCCCCTGCCTACCACCCAGGACATCTCTTCCCCCAAGAGTCTCCCAGGGGAGCTTCTGTATTTGCTGTCCTTGCCATCGACTCCTGTCTGGACAGTGAAAGATACAAACAGAGGCTCCAACACAGACATAAAGGAAGCTATGAAGTAGAGAATGGGCTTCCCTGATAGCTCAGCTGGTAAAGAATCCGCCTGCAATGCAGGAGATTCTGGTTCGATTTTTGGGTCGGGAAGATCCCCTTGAGAAGGAACAGGCTGCCCACTGCAGAATTCTAGGGCTTCCCTTGTGGCTCAGCTGGTAAAGAGTCCGCCTGCAATGTGGTAGACCTGGGTTCCATCCCTGGGTTGGGAAGATCCCCTGGAAAAGGGAAAGGCTACCCACTCTAGTATTCTGGCCTGGAGAATTCCATGGACTGCATAGTCTATGGGGTCGCAAAGAGTTGGACACGACTGAGCAACTTTCACTTTCACTTTCATGAAGTAGAGAGAAGATGCAGAGACTCAGATGCTGGAGCAATAAAGAGCCACCCAGGGACAGAGGATGAACGTCCTGAGCATTACTGGGAATGTCTCATTCCACCCCCAGCAACTGTGATCAGGGAGGTGGGGAATCAGGCCCATCCCTCAGATGAAGAAACAAGCTCGAGGAGGTTTCCAGGGCCGCACCACTGGGACACAGCGGAACTGAGCTACAAGTTGCAACCTGCCAGATTCCCAGGCACAGGACTTCTCTGTGACCCCCATGGAGAGACACACACAGAGACTCTGTCTCCATCCCACTTCTCTAATGACTCAGTGTGTGGAGAGAAGGGAAAAGTATCATGCCGAGCAAGGAAGGGACACACACAGGGGAGAGACACAAGGCGATAGGCAGAGAGAAGAAAAAGGACACAATATAAAGAGAGATGGGAAGACAACAACATAAAGAGAAGGGAAAATTAGCTGTTCATCTCTCCCTATGGACATGGATTCTGGATAAAACACACATTCCAGGTCTCAACCCCAGATCTGCAGAATCAGAATTTCTGGGCATGGGTCCCAGGAATCTACCTTTAAAGAAAGTTCCTCTGAGTAGTAAGGTGTGCTTTGAAATGCATCAGAAAAACAGGATAGCCTGGATGAACAGAGGGAAGGGGAGATGGAAAATACATACTAAGCCAAACATAGCAAAATGTTAACTGAGGATATCTAGACAGTGGGTAACACTGTTCCCTGGACAAGTCTTTAAATTTCTGTATGTTTGAAAATTTTCATAATAAAATGCTGTGTGTGTGTAAGTTCCGGAATGACCGTGATGATCAATCAGGTGGGTCTGGGACCACTGTAGGAGGAGGGAAGGTGTCCTCAGAGGACTTCTGGAGGAGGGGATGCCCTGGGAAGGCCCCCTGTGCCCCCCAACCACGTCACCTCCACCCCTCTACCCCCCGGCCAAGTCTGCCCAGCCTCACAGCAATTCCCAAACTCACAGCAGCGCCCCACAAGGCCCCGCCCTCTCCCTGGGCTCTCAAGGAAGTCCGTCTGCCTCCTAGGGCCTCCTGTTCTGCATGTGAAGCTGGATTCGCTGGGTCCTCTTGAGGCTGGTCCCTGCAAGGCGCTAGCAGCAGTCTGATCAGGCTGGCAGGCAGTGGGTTTGGGCAGAGCTGGGAGGGGCAGGGCTAGAAGTTCTCTTGGAAAAACTTGAAGCTGAACTGCTCACAGTGGCCCTTGAGGATCTTGGCCAGAGCTGGGGAGCCACAGAAGAAGACCTGCACCTTGCCTTTCTTCTCAGCAGCCACCTTCTGGAACACCTAGAGTCCACAGAATTGGGGAAGAGCAGAGGGAGCAGAGGGGGACTTCGGACCCACCCAGTGGCTCACCCAGTGGGGCTGAGGATATAATGCGCCAGGGTGGCTGTCCTCCCCGTGAGGAGCTCCAGGGCATAGCTGCTTTGGCCATTAGTTTAGAGGCCACATGCTCAATGCATAACCTGACCCAGACCCCAGGGAGGGCTGGACCAGAAGCAGATAAGACCCAGGCCCTCCACTCAAGGAGCTGCATCCATGGGGGAGACATGTGCTGACCAGCTGCAGTGCTGGGGGGCGATGGCAGAGCCCAGCAGGCACACTGAGCTCCAGTGCCCCAACTTCACGCCAGCTCACAGGCCTCCATCGAAATGCCTCTGTCCTGAAGTCAGGCTTTCTCCCCCAGGACCGTTTTTAACCCCAAGTTCTGCTTAAGAATGGCCTTGCCTAAAGTTTTCTTGGAGTTCAGGGCCTGCAGGCATCCCTTCCCCATCAGCTCTTACCATCTAAACATGGATCACCACAGTAGTTTGAAATGTAATACCTTCTGGTCATTTCAGGCAAACACTACACCCCAGTTGGTAAGTGCTCAGGGAGGAAAAATAATCATAAAACCAACCTGAGGAATAAAATAGAAAGACTGGGATAAGGCCTGATATCTCCCAGAACTCTGTCCACTAGGGCCTTTGGACTCTGGTCTGCAGGGTGTTTGCAGGCTGGGAGGGGCCTTGGAGGTCCTATGGACTAACTTCCTCTGTGATCAGATGGGGAAACGCAGGCTAGTGGCGGAACAAAGTGAGGTAGTGATGGAGCCAGAACGTAGGTACCCTGCCTCCCATTCCAGCCCTGAGGTCCTAGCTGGACTCTGGCTGCTTGGCCCAAATCTCCCTAGCCAGTGCCTTAGGCTCTCAGCCCCACTAGTCCCCGCAGGCTTCGGGACTCCAGGCGGCCTTTACCTTGTTCCAGTCAGGCCGCCCAGGCTGGGTGCGTGTCTGGAGGCCCGTGATGGAATCCTTCTTCTCCTTCTTGGCCAGGAGGTCGAGGGCCATCTGCAGACCAATGGCCTTTATGTCGTTCTTGCTCAGCGCAGAGGTCATGTACATGTGCAGCTCCAGAAACCGGCCTACATGGTGGGAGCAGAGGGCAGGGCTGAGGGGCCAGCACCTGCGACGGGGACAGGGCAGGACGCCAGCCACTCGGCCCCAGGGCTTGGAGGGGACTCATACAAACACCATCAGCTAACGTGTTCATCCAGTACCTCCATCTGACCAACACCATAGAAGGGAAAGATGGCCTCCTTGGGCTGCTTGAGCTGGGCAGGCCCTGTGCACGGCATACACAAGTTACCTTATCGCCACTGTCCAATGTAAGCCTTATAACCACCCCAGGAGCTAGACCTCATATTTGAGTGTGTGCATGCGTACTAAGTCACTTTAGTCGTGTCCAGCTCTTTGCGACCCTATGGACTGTAGCTTGTCAGGCTCCTCTGTCCATGGGGTTCTTCAGGCAAGAATACTGGAGTGGGTTGCCATTCCCTTCTCCAGGGAATCTTCCCGACTCAGAGATCAAACCTATGTCTCTTATGTCTCCTGCACTGGCAGGTGGGTTCTTTACCACTAGTGCCTCCTGGGAAGCTCTCTGACATATATCCACTACTATGTATAAAATAGATTTGAACTGTAGTGTTGGAGAAGACTCTTGAGAGTCCCTTGGACTGCAAGGAGATCCAACCAGTCCATCCTAAAGGAGATCAGCCCTGGGTGTTCATTGGAAGGACTGATGTTGAAGCTGAAACTCCAATACTTTGGCCACCTGATGCAAAGAGCTGACTCATTTGAAAAGACCCTGATGCTGGGAAAGACTGATGGCAGGAGGAGAAGGGGAAGACAGAGGATGAGATGGTTGGATGGCATCACCAACTCAATGGACATGAGTTTGGGTAAACTCTGGGAGTTGGTGATGGACAGGGAGGCCTGGCATGCTGCGGTTCATGGGGTCACAAAGAGTTGGACACAACTGAGCGACTGAACTGAACTGAATGAGAACCTACTGTACAGCTCAGGGAGCTCTACTCAGTGCTCTGTGGGGACCTAAATGGGAAAGAAATCCAAAAAAGACAGGATATATGTTCACATATAGCTGACTTATTTTGCTGTACAGTAGAAACACAATACTGATGGCAGGAGGAGAAGGGGAAGACAGAGGATGAGATGGTTGGATGGCATCACCAACTCAATGGACATGAGTTTGGGTAAACTCTGGGAGTTGGTGATGGACAGGGAGGCCTGGCATGCTGCGGTTCATGGGGTCACAAAGAGTTGGACACAACTGAGCGACTGAACTGAACTGAATGAGAACCTACTGTACAGCTCAGGGAGCTCTACTCAGTGCTCTGTGGGGACCTAAATGGGAAAGAAATCCAAAAAAGACAGGATATATGTTCACATATAGCTGACTTATTTTGCTGTACAGTAGAAACACAATATTGTAAAGCAACTATATTCCAATAAAAAAAGAATTGTAATGCAAATGACCCTAAGAGGGACACATTTTATTTCACACATCACTGAACTTGAGCAGTGCTGGTGGCACAGGAGGGAAAGAGATGCACCATAAGGGATGCCCACCCAGAAGAACCTTGGTCCTTCTTCCCCCTCCTGCACAGTCACTACCCCCCACATGGGGGTGAAAAAGGAGATGAGGAGACACCAGGGTGGGAGGGAGAAGAAGGTGCTGTGGAGGTCTTCACGCTCTCCAAGACACTTGTGTTCAAGACAGTCCTCCCATTTCTGGGACACTCCCTTAAAGAAATCATCCAAAGAAAGTGGGGGAAAAAAATCTGTGTGCACATGTATATTAATTGCAGCTTTACTTGTGATAATAAAGAATTAGGAATAAATAAAATGTCCCGTAGTAAGGGCATGGTTGAATAATTTATGGCAAACCATTAACTGTACTATTCATTAGATAAGTCATTAAATACTACTAGGAGAAGGCAATGGCACCCCACTCCAGTACTCTCACCTGGAAAATCCCATGGACGAAGGAGCCTGGTAGGCTGCAGTCCATGGGGTCGCTAAGAGTCAGACACGACTGAGCGACTTCACTTTCACTTTTCACTTTCATGCCTTGGAGAAGGAAATGGCAACCCACTCCAGTGTTCTTGCCTGGAGAATCCCAGGGACGGGGGAGCCTGGTGGGCTGCCGTCCATGGAGTCGCACAGAGTTGGACACGACTGGAGTGACTTAGCAGAAGCAGCAGCAGCACTGATACATTACTACTATTAAATTTATGGGGCAATTACTACGACTATTATTACTTCTGATATTAAATTTATTGAGCAGTTACTACTACTGCTGCTACTAATCTTAGTACTATTTCTGCTACCGCTAACTTTACTGAGCAGGTATTAAGTTCCAGCCCCTGTTCTAGGTGCTATACAGATGATCTCTCATCCAATCCTCATGACAATCCTATGAGGGAGGTACTTAGTATCCATATTTTTCAGATCAGGAAGTAGAGGCAAAACAAGGTGCTCAAGGGTCTAGAGTTATTTTGGGTTAGAGTAAAAGGTTCAAGTCAAACAAAATGACTGAAGCTTAAGCTATAGACATTAAAAATTATAAGCCACAAATTCTTTAACCCAAACCTTGGTATATAATTAAAGTTGAAATCAGAGGCCATGTGCTTCAGCTGCAATTAATGAGAAACCTTGCAAGAAATTTGAGATAGCAAAGCTGTTGACTCAAGTGACTTTGAGAATGCAAAGCAGTGGGTTCACTGTTACCCTGTGCTTACATAGATTAGGAAGAAGCAAACAGTAAATATTTATATACCAGCAACCAGAAAATTTAAATTAAATCTAAACTTCCCCTGAGGCTATCATCATAAAAGTAAGTTTCTCATGAATTAAAATACTTTAGCATTTAGAACAAAGTCAATGCTATATAAATATTTGCTTTAATTATTATTTACAAGAAAGGGCAAGAAGCTTTACTGCAACATCTAGGGTTTAATTGTCATCTTCCAAAAACTGTTGACTTGTGCTTTAAGGCTTTGGATGTTTGTGATAGTAAACTACATGTGGTGGAATGTTTTTGTAGAAAACTGTGTTTGATTACTTGAGCTTATAAACTATGTTTATCATAGGAATTTGAATTTACTCATGGCAACCCTGTGATAATTAAACAGCCAAATAATATCTAGTTCCAGTGAACTCAACAATATAAAAACTCACCAATTCTCTTGAAGTTAGAAACATATCTAAAAATGTTCCTTCTTCTATAAGATTTTCCACAAGTAAAGCATAACAAAACAAAATAATGATTAACAGATTAACTTTCAGTACAAAACCTCAGTATCCACAAAAATGTCCCAAGAGGACTACTACGTATCCCAAAGAAACATGTTATCATACAGTGCTCAGTAAAAAACGTGGGGTACAACACTTGCTGGGTGGGGAGGGGAGACTGCAGGGGCTGGAGGAGGACTTTAAACACTCCAATTTAACAAACATATAAAAGAAAGGACCATCCACAAAAGAATTTGTACATCCCAAGCAATATCTTTATCTTAGACCACTTTCTGAACTTTTTGATTGCCACCTCATCAGGAAAAATATTGAGCACACACCACAAATAAATATATATGTTCATCTCTACTTACAGATTACATCTATTAAAAATCAATATTGGAGCAAGTTCCCTGGTGGTCCAATGGTTAAAAACCTGCCTTCCAGTACAGAGGACATGGGTTTGATCCCTGGTCAGGGAACTAAGATCCTGCATTCTGTGGGGCGACTAAGCCCGCACTCGTGTTTACTGAGCCAGCGCACTCTAGAGCAGGGGCACCACAACGAGAGAACCCTGCCTACCACAGCTAGAGAAAAGACGCCATGCACAGCTAAGACCCAGTGCAGTCAAATACATAATTAATAAAATATTAAAAAAAAACCCATATTTGAGTAAAAGGAATCATAACACTCTCTCTTCTTGAACAACCAGAAATATGAGCAAGATATAGAAAACAATGGTTTCCAGACACTGATCAACAAATTGTGCAGAACTGTCTTTGCTGAGAGAGGAAATAATGAAGTGTGCCTTACGACCGACTGGTGTCAGCCTCACTGAGTTGAGGAGACAGATACTGGAGTTCAGAGAGGCCAAGACAGCTGGAACGTGCCAGGCACAAAACCAGAAGAAAGGCACCCACACGCAGACAAACAGAGAGAGAAAAGCAAGAAGAGAAAGAGGAAGGGAGGACGGGGACTCACCCGCTCAGAGAGCTGCATCAGGGCCCCCTCAGTCTTCGGCAGAGTGTTAGCCTATTACACACGTGAAAGAAAGCTACCAGGAAACAAGAGGCGCCATGGTGCCCGGAGCTCAAACAGAGCTGGGACTAATCTGCATTCCACCATCAGGGATGCGCAGAGCTTGTAATATACAAGGCAGTAGAAAGGGTCCTCAGAGGTGTAGCACCTTAGCTCTGGGGCTGAATTAGACCCACAGTAAAGGCTGCTCTGGACTCACCCTAACAGAAGTTAAAAGCAAGGCTTGAAAGTATCCAAATCATCCTAAATAATGTTAACTGTGCACCAGAACAAAGTACAGTACTAGTTAGAGAAATACATAAAATTCAGAACAGGACAACATATGATTCACAATGCGTGACATCCAGTAACAAATTATCAAGCATGCAAAAAAAAACAGAATACAATTCATAACCGGAGAAAATTAGTGATTAGAAACAGATCCAGAAATATCAGAGATGATGGACTCAGACAAAGATGTTACAACATATATTATAAACACGCTTGAGAATGTAAAGACAAAACAAAGAGCCGTGATGGGGAGAGAAGCAGAAGACATAAAAGATACCCAAATACAAGTTCTGTGGAAGAAAAACACAATAACAGAAATGAAAAACACAATGGATAGGACTCACAGCTATTCTAGGTCTTTTGGTTTTTACATATTAATTTTAGAATCAGCTTCTCGATAGCTACTTTTAAAAACCTGCTGGGACTTTTACTAGAATTAGAAGGATCTCAGGTGGCTCAGTGGTAAAGAATCTGCCTGCCAATGCAGGAGACGCCAGAGACATCCAGTTCGATTCCTGGGTCAGGAAGATCCCCTGGAGAAGGAAATGGCAACCCACTCCAGTATCCTTGCCTGGAAAATCCCATGGACAGAGGAGCCTGGAGGGCTATATAGTCCATGGGGTCATAAAGCATCAGACAGGACTGAGCACCGCAAGGTACTGCACTCTACCGCAGAGTACTTGAAACCACAGCAATAGCAACTATCTAAAATGTGGCATAGGTTGAGCGGAAAAAACCAACCACCAGATTCCCAATAGCCTGTGAGGTATCAGTATAACGCCTGTGTAATTGACGTGATAGGAAGGGGCAGGGGAGACACAAAAAAAAATATGCAAAGAAAGAATGATGAAATTTATCCAAACTTGATGAAAACTCTAAGTCCATACGGCCGAGAAGTTCAATAAACTCCAAATACAAGAAATACATATAAAAAATTTTTCTCAGAAATGTTTTAGTTTTTAGTGTTCAGATCTTGCTCATATTTTGCTAAGTTTATCCTTAAGCATTTCATGCTTTTAATATTTTAAAGATTTTCAAATACTAATTATTTGTTGTTGGAAAAGATCCTGATGCTGGGAAAGATTGAAGGCAGGAGGAGAAGAGGGTGACAGAGGATGAGATGGTTGGATGGTATCATGGACTCAATGGACATGAGTTTGAGCAAACTCCAGGAGATGGTGAAGGACAGGGAAGCCTGGCGTGCTGCAGTCCATGGGGTCACGAAGAGCTGAACACGACTGAGTAATGAACAACAACGACAAATAAAAATAGAATTGACTTCTGCGTGTTGACCTTATATCCTGGACCTTGTTGAACTCATTATAAAACTAATCTAAATAAAGAGCTAAAACTATAAAACTCCTGGGAGAAAACATAAAAGAAAATACTTGTGACCTCACGTAAGGCAAAGATTTTAGATAAGACACAAACGCATGAATTCTACAAGAAAAAAAAAATCTAAAAAATTAGACATCATTAAAATTTCAAAATTTTGTTCTTCAAAAGAGGGTTTAAGAAAATGAAAAGACAAACCACAGACTGGGAGACCATATTTATAAAATGTACACCTGGTTATGGACCTGTTTCTAGAATATATGAATAACTCCCAGAGCTTAATAAAAAGAAAACATTTGATTTAAAGAGCAAACAAAATATTTGAACAGACACTTTATAAAGAAGGCATACACAGCAAGACCATGAAGATATCGTCAACATTATTAGTAATTAAGGAAATGCAAATTAAGAGTATATTGAATCTAAAATAAAAAATAAATTAAAAAAAATTTTTTAAGTATTTTGAACCTAGAGGGCTGGGATGGGCAGGGAAGGGAGGCCCAAGAAGGAGGGCATATATGTATATTTATGGCTCATTCACGCTGTTGTACAGCAGAAATGAACACAACACTGGAAAGCAATTACCCTCCAATTAAAAAAAATTAAAAATAAAACAGACAAAAAAGAGCATATTGAGATACCCCTATACACCCACTAGATGAGCTAAAATTAAAAAGACTGCCAACAGCAAATGAGGCTGTAGTTGATGAGGTTGTACAGCAACTGGAACTCCATTACTGATGGAAATACAAAATGGTACAGCCACTTGGGAAAAACAATTTGACAGTTTCTTATAAAGTAAAACTGAGCACATTCCATACTACCCAGCAATCCCAATTCTAAGTATCGACCCAAGAGAAATGGAAATCATATGTCCACACACAGACTTTCATAGTCAAAAATGGCTAAAAAGTGGAAATAACTCTAATATCCACCAACAACTGAATGGAAAAACAGATTGTGGTATGTCCATAAAATGGAACACTTCTCAACAACAAAAAGGAATTAACTACTTACTGAAAGATGCAACAGCATGGGTACATCTCAAAAGTTTTATGTTAAGTGAAAGAAGTTAAAAAAGACTACATATATATTATATGATTCCATTGTTATGAAATTCTAGAAAAGGCAAAACTATAGTGACTGAAAGCAGATCACTGGTTCCCAAGGGCTGTTAATTGGAGAGAGGGTGTTGATGCAAAGTGAGACAAGGGAGCTTTGGGGAGTAAAAGAAATGGTCCATGTTTTGATGGTGCTCCCTAGGCTCCCTCACGTGACCACCCTGCTTTTAAGGTTATACAACGGGACACATTCGTCAAAGTGCCATTATATTTATTGGACACTTAAATTGATGAATCTTACTGTACATAAATTATCTCTCAAAAAATTTCTTAAAGAAGTGTGAATAGGAATCATCTGAGAAGCATGTTAAAATGTAACTTCTCTAGCCCTACTTCCAGAGAATCTGATTTGGAAGGTCTGGAATGAGGGCCGGGAATCTAACTTTTTAATAAGTGCTCATTTTGAACAAAAAGAAATGTCATTTAAAAAAGAGAAATGGGTGGAAAGTGAAAGTCATTCAGTTGTGTCCGACTCTTTGCGACCCCAAGGACTGTAATACAGTCCATGGAATTCTCCAGGCCAGAATACTGGAGTGGGTAGTCTTTCCCTTCTCCAGGGGATCTTCCCAACCCATGGAATGAACTCAGGTCTCCTGCATTACAGGCGGATTCTTCATCAGTTGAGCTACCAGGGAAACAGGCTATATATTTTTATAAAATGTGAATAAGAAAAAAATATCAGAAGGAAATTCTTCAAAATGCCTGGGTAGCTAGATGGGATTATGAATGAGTTCCCCCCCTCCTCTTAAGTTTTGCAAATTATGTTTTATCGGGGGGGGAAAGCAGCTCCATCTCCCCTACATTTCTGATAGAAAGAGAATAAACACTTTCTTACAGAGACCCTCCACCTCCCACCCCTGCACCCCATCATCCTCCATCTCTCCTACCCTCCTGCGGCTCCTCCACCTGGTCCATCTCCAGTTTGGTCAGCAGGCTCACAAACCACTCGAAAGACTGCTGGTCTCGGTTAATCCAGATGAAGTCCACCTAGGGGGAAGGGCCCAGATCAGGGTGGGGGGTGGGGGGGTTACCTCATTCACTCTTATCTGTGCTCATGTGACCACCTTGCTTTTCGCACAGCACAGACTATCCACCATCATTCCCATTTAACTGGGGTGGTGGGAGGGGCGTGGGATGGGGGTGTAAACCAAGGCTCACAGAAGTAAAGAATGAGGCTACAGAGCAGCATGGGACCAGAACTTGGGTTCTAGATTGCCAGGTCAGGATTTTCTCTAATAATCTATTGCTCACAGCAAGCAGTGTTCTGAGCTCTTAAGCTTATTAAGCTAGAAGAACATTTTTTTTTTTTTAAGAAACTCTTTTAAGTGGCTTACACAGAATAATGAATTTTCCAATGGCAAACATTTTCATTTTTAAAACCACCATCAGGTCACAGCTAGCAAGCATCATGGCTGTGACTGCATCCCGGCTGCCTGACTTTCAGGCTCTGTGTTCTTTAACGACATGCCTGCCTTGGGAGGGTGGGGGCGGTGGCGGGGAGGAACTAGCTCTGGTGTCTGGGGAGAAGCTCTGAAGTCCTGCCTATAGGAGGCAATGCTCACTCACCTTGTGGAGTTTCATGTCCTCGTCCTGATCACTCTCCATCCAGGAGTGCTGGCAACTGGGGCAAATGTGCTTTCTCTTCTGGTGTCTGAGGAGAGGTGAGAGGAGGGGATTTTGAGTTTGGGGTGAGTATGAGATTTCTCAGGACCCCAGAGAACAGTGCAGGGGACAGGGAAGGAGGGTAGGGTGGCAGAGGGAGGGATGAGCCCATGAGGAGGGGGAGGGATGAGACCCCAAAAAAAGAGCAGGAGGAGGAATAGAAGAGGAAAGAGGTCAAAGGGGAGATGGAGACAGGTGACAGAAGGGAGCGGCGAGGGGTGGGCATCTCTCAGGATTCTGCCCCAGAATACAGGTAGGATCACAGCCTGCCCACCCACCTGTATAAGATGCTCTGCAGGATGGAGGCAAAGGGTGTGATGCCAATGCCTGCACCAATGAGCACAGCATGCTCGGAGGCAAAGATCCTGCGAGTGGGGGTCCCATAAGGGCCATCGATGTAGCACTGCACACAGAAGGGGTTAGAGGCGAGGGATGGGTGGGTGGGTGAGAAGTGGACCCCAACACATCAGACCCCCGGTATATGTAGGCAGTTGTCTCCTGGGCTGGAACCCGGGAGTAAGTGGCTCCTGCTCAGAGCACTGTTCACACACTGCGCTCTGAGCTCGAGTCTGGGGGCACCCTAGAACTCCCACGTGCAGATCTGGTGAGAGCAGGGCCCAACCAGCACAGCCGTGTGCCCTGTGAGGGTGGGCAGGGGTCTGCTTCCCATTATCTGGAGACCTAGGCTGTGGGGACTGAAGAGCCCGGGAACTGAGCGCCCCAGCAAGCCCTCCCTGTGGGCAGAGGCTTTGCTTCCTCTGCTTGGGGCAGCGGTTTTGGTCACAGCCACCCCCGGAACCTCTCACCTTGATGTTACAGAACTGGTGGTTCTCAGAGGACATCTCGGAGACCTGCAGAGCATAGCGCAGAGAAAGTGGGTCCTTGGGAGTGGGTGGGCCAGGCATTTCTCAGAGGTTTACTCACCCTTGCAGTCTGAGCAACCTTACAAAAAGGGGATTGCCTTTTCTACCCAAACCATTCCAAGGAGCATGGGGTGCTTTTGAGGGAAAACATCAGTGATGTGCTGGTAAACTGACTCCTCAGAAGAAGAAAGGATCACCAAAAACAAAGTCCTGATTGTTAGTGTCGAGATCTCTGCTGTAAACACTGTCATCGTGGTTCCCACCAATGACTGGTTTTAATAACTGGCTCCCCCCCACCCACCTCATGCTCTAGAGCCCTCGAGCCCCAATTACTGAGCTGGCATGCTGGAACTACTGAGCCCGTAAGCCCGTGCTCCACAGCAAGAGAAGCCGCTGCAATGAGAAGTCCCGGCAGCGCAGCTAGAGAAAGCCCAAGCAAAGCAATGAAGACCCAACAATAAAAAACAAATAACAACAACAATTAAAAAAAAAAAAGGCTCTCAAAATTCCCGAAAATTTAACAATCGCTCTTGTGGTCCGATACAAGTCAGCTTCAGGTGTGACAGGGGAACACTCAGCCCAGCCTGCCTCATGGGCTCAGCTACACCCGCTTGCTTTCATGTTTCTAGACACACCCCTGGCCTTGAACATGCTTTCCCTGTGCCTAGAGCACACCACACTTTCCTTTTCCCCAGCTGGCAAATTCCTGCGCATCCCTCAGTGTGCACCTTGCTTAGAGTGGCCACCTTCCTAGAGTCTTTGCCCAGCGGCTCCAGGCAGAAAAACCAGGTGCTGGCCTGGCTCACAGCTCACCCCTGCCCTGGGGACCCTGCTCTGGGCTCACTGATGGGGAGCCACCTGAGGGCAGGGAGCAGCCTCCTCTGCCTCCTCTGCCTGACTCCTCCAGCCCTGGGCACAGGCAGACCAGAGTCCTTGAGGTTCATGTGCTTCCTTCCTGAAGATGAAGGAAGCAGACCCACAAAAGGGCTTCCGAGGCCTGCGATAGCTTCTCTCTGGTTAGGAGTGACCTTCACAGTCATCCAGGCAAATCCCTCCTTTCACAGAAGAGAAGCTGAATCTGGGAGTGTGACAATGACTCGCTCAAGTTCCCATAGAGCTGGGGTGGAGCCTGGGTCTTTGTCTGCCTGTCCTGCACTCACCACGTCACACCACGTCACTCCTTTGTCCAGGGGCAACTGAATTTTGTGTCCTACAGGGTGCTGGCCTTGAACTACTTGTGATGGTTATTTTAGGAGGTGCACTGCGAGGGGGCTACTCCTCTAACAGTTTTTAAAAAAATCCTTCCTATTGCAAGGAGAAAGCCTTACATCATGGTTATTATATCCCCTTAACTTCTAACACTTACTATTCCCTCTTCTTTTTTTTTCCTTTTAACAAAGTGAGAAAGAAAGAAAAGGAGAGCATGACAGAGACAGAGAAGGAACAAGCCGAAGAGAGCAGCTTCAGGCTCAAAGCCTCATTTAACAGGCAGAAACATCTGGCAAGAATTTAATAACATTGTTTTTGCTTTTAGACTTATCTTTTTTATGGCACATGATATTTATTTGCCATTAAACATGCTAATCTAAAGAGTCCTTTTAAAATACAATTAAGTTTAAAGTAATGTTGGGATGTAAGGAGAAATATTCGGTGGGAAATATTACCTATGGGAAGTAAATATGGTAAAAGTTACAATGGTGCCTGCCATACAGGTGAGAGGCTGCAGAAACACCATGTGGCGTGGGGTCCCTCCTGACTGTGGCCCTCCCTTCCAGGTTCCAAGGACCCACCCACCATTCCTGGGAGAAAAATCTTTGGCTCTCCAACCTCCAGCCCCAGCTTCTTCAGCCTTACCAGGGCCGGGTCCTGGGCTGCAGCTTCCCTCTGTGCCCGAGTCCTGTCCTTTGTCCCCGTGTTCACCAGGCCTTCGTGTCCCCGCCATGGAGCTCCCTCCGGCCTGTAGGATGTCAGCTCCACAATCACCTCCTTGTTGGAGGCTACTGCACCCTGTGCTGAGGCTTGGAAATCGATGGGCTGGCGCTGCAAGCCCTGCTTGGTTTCAAAACAAATATTGCTTTATTATTTAAATCACGTGTGTGTTAGTCGCTCAGTCGTGTCCGACTCTTTGCGAACCCATGGACTGTAGCCCACCAGGCTTCTCTGTCCATGGAATTCTCCAGGCAAGAATACTGGAGTGGATTGCCATTCCCTTCTCCAGAGGAACTTCCCAACTCAGGAATCAAACCCTGGTCTCCTGCATGGCAGGCAGATTCTTTTGAGCTACAAGGAAGTCTATTTAAATCATGAATCAATACAATTAAAAAAAAAAATCAGAAACTACAGAATTTTAAAGGATAAAGTAAAAAAGCACCTTGAATCAGAAAACACAACTTCTCTAACCATTTTCTCTGTCCTTCCAGACTTACACATACATACTTTTACATAAACAGAACATACTGCTTTGTAACTCGGCTTTTCCACTTACTACATCTTGGCTAGCTTTACATGCTAATGCATATAAATTTACATAATCTTTTTTAGGCCAACTTACTCTTCCATTAGAAGGGTGATTGGTAATTTTTTAAACTGCTTCCCTATTGTTGGGCATTTTGATTATACTCATTTTCTCATTACTGTTAACAACCATGGTGTATAAAACAGCTCTTTCCCTTTACTTTTATTTTCTTCACGGCCTTTATTACCATGTGACACATTATGTATCTATTGTGTATGTACTGTCCACCACCCCCTCTGGACTGGAAGCAGTGACAATGGGTATTTTGCTTATTGATGAATCTCCAGCATTTAGAATAGTACTTGGAAAACAGTAGATCCTGTGCTCAATAAGTGAAGTGAAAGTTGCTCAGTGTGTCTGACTCTTTGCAACCCCATGGAGTCCATGGAATTCTCCAGGCCAGGATACTGGAGTGGGTAGCCTTTCCCTTCTCCAGGAGAACTTCCCGATTCAGGGATAAAACTGAGGTCTCCTGCATTGTAGGTGGATTCTTTACCAGATGAGCTACCAGGGAAGCCCTAAATATTTGCTAAGTGAATGAAGGAATGAAGTGATTAAGGAGCTTGCATACATGTCCAAACAGCTTTTTAGGATTAAACTCCTAAAAATGGTATTGCTAAGCCATTGGGTAGGAAGGCTTCCCTGGTAGCTCAGATAGTTAAGAATCTGCCAGCAATGCGGGAGACCCAGGTTCCATCCCCGGGTGGGGAAGATCCCCTGGCGAAGTCAATGTCTGGGTACCCACTCTAGTATTCTTGCCTGGAGAATTCCAAGGACAGAGTAGCCTGGTGGGCTATAGTACATGGGGTCACAAAGAGTCAGACCCAATTGAGCAACCAACACTTTCACTTTTAAGCCACTGTGTTTAGATATTTAAAATGCAGACACATATAGCCAGACTGTCCGCCAGAGAGTCTGTGCCAATTTACTCTTTGGCAGTGGTGCCTAAGACCCCAAGGAAACACAGCTTTTAGTATATCTACCCATCAATTCTCAGTGTGCCAGGACTCACCTGATTTTGAAAATCAGCTTCCTCCTTCAGGAGATTTCCCCTGATTAACAGGAAAGAACACCCTGTCTGTTTCTACCTACTTCTCCATTTCCCCAAGTTCTGCTCTTGGCACTGTTCTAGAAGGGCCCTCTGGTCTGGCCAGGCAGGATTCCACGTGGTTTTCTTTTCTGGACTTTATATTCCACAAGGGCAAGGCAGAGCTGGGTCAGGCCTGGGGGAATCTCTTCCTTTGACCTTCAGCAGGGTTTTCACATATTAACCTGATTCCAGGCCTGGTGGCACAGCCTACTGGTGTTCAGGCACCCTCAGCCTTCTACATCGATTCCTGCTTCTTCAAGTGCTGCTCTGATCTCTCTGCATTCCTCCCAAACCTCCCAGAGCCTGTATTATGGCAGCTTGTCAACTGTATGGGTTTCATCAGGGCTCAAAAGATAGTTAAACTCATGGTGGTGATGATGATGGTGGGGGTGGTGGTGCTGATAGGGATAATGAATGGTCCACCTGGACCACGCTGCCCAGTTCATGCAATACTTTACATGCATACATTCCATGGGTCCTTAAAACAATCATGTTAGAAAGGAGAGCCAACGACAGGAACCACCTCTATTTCACAGGTGAACAACATGAGGCGAGTAAGGCTACAGGGTGGCCCAAGTCCATACAGTTAGAAAGTATTAGAGCAGAGAAGTAGGGATGGATTTTTCTCATCAGTTTCTCCCTCTTTGCCTTGTCCCCTGCCTTCTAACGGAGCACACTGGGCCAGGAAGGATCAGGTGTGGTCCGGCTTCAAGGAGGCTCTTGGACCACACATTCTGAATTGACCTGCCTTCCGTGCAGTCCCAGCCAGTGTTCACAACTGCTCAGGGGTTGCCAGCTACAAAGGCAGCTTGGTCCCCATGGGCTTGTCACCATGGTGGACCCTTTCTCCCCTTCAGTCACTTACCTGGGCCTTCCTCTGACTCCTCTTCATCTCCAACCTCCTCGAGAGCCTCTTGGAACCACAGAACACTGGGTCTGATTTCTTGAAGGACTCAAACAACCTGTTGGTCCACTGACCCTCGGACCGGATGTGTAGCCAGATGGTGTCTGAGCAAGAGACAGGGCAGGAGGAAAGGGGTCCGTGCTGGTGTCCAGCAGGGACAGGCCTGTCTCACTGGAGGGACTGGGACTGGGCACCAACCCCTTACGCTCTCCTCTGAACGCCCTTCCTCAGGTCCAAACTAGCAGCCGCAGCCGCGAGACTGGGAGAGCTGGCCTCTCTGGTGCAGACCTTGCACTCTTTCTAGTGAAGTCAACTAAGGGCTCAGTTTCCTCTGCCAAGGCAGGGGTCAGAGTGGCCCTGAGCACACTGGGGGCTCCCTAGGGGTGGGGGCCTCGCCTCCTCCATCAAGCCAGGGTCTCACCAAGGTTGTGGACCATCTCTCTCCCACATTCTGTGAGATGCCTGTCAGTGGTTCTGCACACATTAGGTGCTCAATCAATAGTGGGACCAATAGCTTTCCCTGCCCTCAGTGTCTGGGAGACAGTGGGTGTTTGCTTAGGTTCCCTGTTAAGTGGGTGACTGGTAGAAGGGTGTTGAGGGGTACCAGAAAGAACACGCATTAGAGCAAGGAGGCCCCTAAGGGACTTCCTGGTCTGCAGTTCTCATCCTTTTTCTTTTAAATCATGAACTCTTTCAGCATTCCTGTGAAGGCAAGGATAAACTCCTTCTCAGAATAAGTTTTTGAATACTTTGAATAATATATGTAGAAATTATGAATGAAACCAATTATAATGAGACAGTTACCAAAATAAATTTTTTAAAAATTTTGATTTAAAAATACATGTGCTTTTTCATTAACACATGAAATAACAAGATGCAGCAGGAATTGCCTAGTCACTGGAGATGTGAATGAGCGATGAGCATCCGTGACATGTCAAAGTATGGACAACAACCATAACACGATATGAAGAAGAATCCATGGTTTTCATTTCAAAAAAGTCACAGGGGTTGGTAATGCTACTGTGATTTGTAACCTGCATTTATAACAGAAGAAAATGCTAAAGCTCAATCAGAGGTTGGTAAAAGGTGTCCCATTTTTTTTGCCCATCTGCATTCCTGAATGAGGTGAGGCATGTTCTCATAGGGCTTCCCTCGTGGCTCAGCTGGTAAAGAATCCGCCTGCAATGCTGGAGACCTGGGCTGGATCCCTGGATTGGGAAGATCCCCTGGAGAAGGGAAAGGCTATCCACTCCAGTATTCTGGCCTGGAGAATTCCATGGACTGTATAGTCCATGGGGTCTCAGAGAGTCAGACATGACTGAGCAACTTTCACTTTCACGCTCTCACAGCTTTGTGAGGAGGGGACTGAAAAAGTCAGGTCCTGGGACCCCGGCTCCCAGGAGCCTCCCTGGCGCTTCCCTCTTCAAGGTGCAAAGCAGCAGAAGGGCTGCGCTGTGCCCTGTCTGTACAGATGCACCCTGAAGTGCCTCACACAGTGACTCATACGGAGGAGGCCTCTTAAATGTCAGTTGAATTCAGTCAGCCAGAGTTGCCAGCCTAAGTCCCACTCCTGATCCTGGAAACCAGCTCTACAAAATCAGAGGATTTATTTATGTGGACTCATTTACTGCAGGGGACTCAGGACTAAGAGATTCCAAGCTGAGACCCTAAAGAAACCCTTTAAGAATTGGTCAAAGAGAGACTTCCCAGGAGAGGTCCAGTGGCTAAGACTCCCAATGCAGAGGGCCCAGATCTGACCCCTGGTCAGGGAACTAGATCCCAAATGCCTCAGCTAAGAGCCAGTGCAGCCACATAAATAAATAAATACTTTAAAAAACTGGTCAAATAAATTACACATCTACATTATAATCCTATTACTACTAATACACTGGAATAGCATGCAGCCACGAAAAGGAAAAGTTCTTCTTTTAAAAGAGCTGACATGCAAAGATCTTCATAACATATTATTCATGGAGAAAAAGTGGATGGCAAAACAGTGTAATCCCTTATATGCAAAACCATATTCCCTTATATGCAGAATTATCTCTATATCTGATTATTCATGGAGATACATCAAGATCTGGAAAGCTATTCACCAAATGATTGACAATAGTTTTCCTTGGGTAGAATTATTTGAGGGATTTTAATTTTCTCTGGCACATATTTCTATAGTGTCTGAATTTTCCGAGAGCATATCTGTTCTTTATGAAACAGCAAAAAAAAAAAAAAGGGGGGGGGAATAAAAATAGGAAGAAAATAATCCACCCTCTCTAACCCTCACCCCCAAACCATTGTACATCCAGGCCACCACTCATGTGATTCCAGGGCAGGTGTTGAGCAGCTTCTTGTGGGGAACCCTGGCCTTGGGTCTGTGCCTTGAGCTGTGGGAACTGGGCCAGGGGTGGGGCCTGGGCTGGGGTGGGAGGCATCCTGAATGGAGCGACAGCTTTTCGTGGAGCAGGGTCAGAGAATCCCGGCAACCAGAAACCTTTACCTCTCATGAAGCCAAGCAAGGCTCTGGCTGCAATAGGCCATACAAGGCCTCCCCCGTCAGAAGCACTTCTTGAGGGACTTCCCTGGTGGCCCAGTGCATTCCGTGCTCCCAATGCAGGGGCCTGGGTTCAGTCCCTGGTCAGGGAGCTAGATCCCATGTGCCACAACTAAGAGTTCCCATCCCACAACTATGATCCAGTACAACCAAACAGATAAATAAAAATAAGTATTTTTTTTAAAAAAAGCAGCCCTTGAGATGGGAAGGCGAATCCTTGGCCTGGCCTGGAGACCAGAGGTCCAGGTTGTGGCCCCACCAACAGCCCAGGACCAGAAGGTGGGCACATAGGCACATGCATGGGTGGGGGTCAGAGGACAGCTGGGCAGAGAGAGGTCGGCTGAGTAGTTCTGTGGGTGCTGGGCACCCAGAGGATGGAAGTGGTCAGGGATGAGGGAGAAGGATGGGACGGATTCTCTTGCCTTGAGGCTCCCCAGGTCTCATGCCTGCATGGAGTGGGGAAGCCTGGCTTCCTGTCACAGCCCTCTGGAAATGCCCTGGTGCCCCTTCATCTGAGCCACTACTCCTGTGCTTAAGACCCTTGCAGGCTCCCAACTGTCTGCACCATTCCACCTTTCACTCTGCATTCGAAGACCTTCCTGACCCCACACTAGCTCTTATGAATTTTGCCAGCCACTTTGGTCCTCTCTCTGACCTTCTCTTCCTTCCCCTCACCTCTGCTTCCTTCCTCCCTACTCCACCTGACCCTCAGCCCAAACGACATCAGACCCTTCTGTTTGCAGGTTTCATGCTTCCCCTTCTGCCTCCACCCCAGTGCCCTTCCCTACCTAGTAAACTCCTAAAACCCTTCAAGGTTCAGCTGAAATGCCACCCTGCCCACTTCCCCCACCAGATCAGGCCCTCCCCAGTCACCCTCACAGAAGCCAGTATAGCCCCGATCACCCCATTTAGTCAGCATCTGCACATCTGCCCCCGTGTTCCAGAGGGAGATCCGGGAGGCTGAACTTGTGTCTCGGATCTTGTTTGCCTCTGTGTTCCTGGTTCACAGCCTTGCTTGGCACATGGTAAGGACACAGTAATACCCCCTGAGGGACTGGTGGAGTTGGTGCAGGCCTACCTTTCTGCTCAGGAGCACTGCTGATGGTGAAGGGGTGCCACTCGTAGCGTGCGATGCTGGGGATGTTCAGATACAAGTAGTCACCAGGTCTGTAGTGGAAAAGAGGGGGCCTCTTGATGAGGAGATGAGTGACCTGTAGAGAGAAAGAGACCAGGGTCATCCGTGCAGACCCAGAGCTGCCAGGGGCCCCAGGACCACAGGCTGGGCCATCTTCTTCCACCATCACCCAGGCCAGCCTGACATGAGACCTTTTGTGTCCCTGAGTGGGGGCTCACCCTACTGCACATGGGTGGTAGGTGGCCATCGGAGAAGGGGAGGCAGGCTGTGCCTGAAGCAGAGCTCCTGGTGTGATCCCACTTCTTCTGGTGTAAATACTGCTTCCGAGTGGCCCTCCTCCTCTGTGAAGGCCCCTGACTGCTCCAGCCCCTTTGCTGGAACTGCTGTGGCATTTGGCTGGCATTCCAACCAGGAACAGGCATTTCCCCCAGGATACAACAGCCTCCTGGAGAGTAACTTTGGTTACTGAGCACTTGCAGGTGCCAGGGCAGTGTGGAGCTCTTTAAATACTATCTCTAGTCCTTACAACAGCTCCCTGAGACGAATGTCCATCTTCCTCCACTCTGTGGAAGAGAGGCTGAGCTAGAGAGGTTGAATGACTTGCTCAAGAGCACCAGCTAAGAAACCACAGAATCTGAATCTAACCACTCTGCCTGATGCCAGGGCCTAGACACAAACCTCAGTTTCTTATCCAGCTTCTGTGCCCTCACTTTCAAGTTGTCCAGAGTCAAGCCCTCCAAAATTGCCTGCCCTTTCTCCAAAAATGGCCCCAATTACTCAGACACCTGCAAGACAGCCTAGACTCCTGCCCCCACACCCCCACCCCAAATACAGTCAGTGACCTCTAGAGTCTTTCTGTGATATGCCCCTCCCCACTCTGGTCAGGCTCAAGGCTCTCATGAGCTCTCATCTGCATATGTGCAACAGCCTCCCCAGTGGTCCCCTCTAAGCCATCTTCCACAGAGCAACTGAAGAAATCCAGCTGGAGTATACACCAGCTCAATACCACCATCCTTTCTCCACCCTGCTCAAGGTTCCCACGGTCTGCAGAGTGAGGCCACTCACCATTAGGCCCTGCCCACCCCTCCAGCTCCTCCCTGGCACCTTGGCTCCAAATTACTTGTAGTCCCTTCAGTACAGTATGCCCTTCCATTACTTTCTGCCTTTGTCCATGCTGTTCCTTCTCCCAGCAATATCCTTCCCTGTCTTGTCTATCCAACAAACTTCTATTCATCTCTCAAAACCCTGATACGACAGCTCCCCTCTCATTCTGAGGCTTCTCTGATCGCTCAAACAGTTTAACGCCCCCTGAGATTTTCTTCTCTTGCCAACACAGCCCTGCCCTGATGAAAGGGCTGACTGTCCTATTATTCTGTGTGTCTATGGAGAGTAGAAGAGTGCCTCCGTTTTCTCTGCATCTCTGTCACCAAACGCAGGGCCTGCCCCTTGCAGACATGTAATATATACTTACTGAAGGTGTTCTACACACACCTGGCCTTTAGTAGTGCCCTGCCTACCCGCCATTCCCCTTCCAGAAATGCCACTCTTGCAGGGCTGGACCAAGTCTCGCACTTGCTTGTCTCCTTCAGTGTGCTCCCTATTTCCTGGGGGTGGAGATCTAACAGAGCACCCAGCTGCTGCGCCCCACCACCTGGGACACCTCTTGGCTGACCTCGGGCCCCCTTTGTACCTTGGAAGGGAGGAGATTGACTTCCACGATGTGCAGGGCTGCCATGCGGGACGCTGCCAGGCTGATGGTTTTTTCCAGGAAGAACAACGTGCCAGGGACCAGCAGCCACTTCCAGAAGTTGGGCCCGTGCAGGATGAGCAGGAGCCACATGGGGAGGTAGGACAGGTGGGTCCAGTAGAACACCTGTGGGGATGGGGGAGTAAAGGTGTCAAGGCATGGGGGTGGGACAGAGCCAAGGGTCACGGTCACCCTCAAAGCCAGCACTGTGCCCAGAGCCTTGGCCATACACCCTCTCCTGGGAGCAGGCTTGCGTAGGAGACTGGGGGTGGGAAGCTTTGTTGCCTCTTCGTTCTGAGGGCCTGGCTCAGAGAGTCTGTAAGTGAAGATTCTTGGCGCCAGTGACAAACACCTGGAACATCTGCCTGGGTGTGTTCTGGGCAGGGTGGACTGCCACCTCTGATGGGCTCATTAGCACCAGTGTCCCGACCCACTGACCCTTTCTCAGGCAGAAGGAAGGAAAGAGAGCAATGATGTTCTGGCAGTAGGGAAGAAGGAGCAAAGCCCCGAGTTTTAATACCTGTTCTGCTACTAGCTGTGTGGCCTTGGCCTGGTAAGTTACTTCTATGAGTCAGGTTCCTCATGCGTCAAGTGAGGATGCTGATCATGACTTCAATGGATCATTGCTGGCTCAGAGTAGGTGATTTTACATATATATATATATATATGTCTATTTCTGCTATGACCAAATCAGTCCAGGGGACACAATCTCCAAACTAGATCCTTTGGGAATCACTGCAGATGGTGACTGCAGCCATGAAATTAGAAGACGCTTACTCCTTGGAAGAAAAGTTATGTCCAACCTAGATAGTATATTCAAAAGCAGAGACATTACTTTGCTGACTAAGGTCCGTCTAGTCAAGGCTATGGTTTTTCCTGTGGTCATGTATGGATGTGAGAGTTGGACTGTGAAGAAGGCTGAGCGCCGAAGAATTGATGCTTTTGAACTGTGGTGTTGGAGAAGACTCTTGAGAGTCCCTTGGACTGCAGTGAGATCCAACCAGTCCATTCTGAAGGAGATCAGCCCTGGAATTTCTTTGGAGGGAATG
>SJYT01057093.1:46034-72255 GCA_006410635.1 Cephalophus harveyi
ACTGTGGTGTTGGAGAAGACTCTTGAGAGTCCCTTGGACTGCAAGGAGATCCAACCAGTCCATTCTGAAGGAGATCAACCCTGGGATTTCTTTGGAAGGAATGATGCTAAAGCTGAAACTCCAGTACTTTGGCCATCTCATGTGAAGAGTTGACTCATTGGAAAAGACTCTGATGCTGGGAGGGATTGGGGGCAGGAGGAGAAGGGGACGACCGAGGATGAAATGGCTGGGTGGCATCACGGACTCGATGGATGTGAGTCTGAGTGAACTCTGGGAGATAGTGATGGACAGGGAGGTCTGGTTTACTGTGATTCATGGGGTCACCCAGAGTCGGACACGAGTGAGCAACTGAACTGAACTGAAGTGAAAGATTTGAAAATAATTATCTGTGTAACCATATTCAAAATAAAATGTTAACCAGATAGTCATCAGTTTTGTTGTGATTGTTGTGGTTTATTGACTAAGTCATGTCAGACTTTTTGTGACCCCCTGTACTGTAGCCCACCAGGCTCCTTGTCCATAGGATCTCCCAGGTAAAATACTGGAGTGGATAGCCATTTCCTTCTCTAGGGGGCCTTCCAGACCCAGGAGTTGAACCCATGTCTCCTGCAATGGCAGGAAGATTCTTCACTGCTGAGCCCCCAGGGAAGCCTGAACATTAGTATTAGAGTCTATTTAAAATGGCAAATTAGAAATATTGGATTTCTCTAACATTAATAGCTCACTTTTGCTTGAATAACTTAAACATCCTTCTCCTTCTCTCCTCAATACATCTAAACAAATTTCTCAATGCCCACTTTTTAATAGATGAACATACTGAGAATATTTGGCAATATTAATGGTAAGTGGGAATAGAAACTCTGTCAGAAATTGTGCTGGAATAGTACTGACATGCTAATTTTTCATTCAGTTTTTTAAAATGTTCTTTCATCAAATTTTTCAAAGTAATACTTTAAATAAAATTAGATTGTAGCTTGTCTTCCAGTTTGCTTAAGGCTAAAGTTTTGGAGATTCTGTCTTTCAAAAGGATTTTTTTTTTTTTAACCCTGTGTGATATATTGCAAGCATGGTCCCAATACTCCACTTAACTAGGCATGCCTACATTTTTCTTTTCTTCTGATCAAATGGTTAAATCAATTCCTCCATTTTTTATTTTTGAATTTAGGTTACTTTTGTAAGTGATTTTCTCTAATATAAGGTCCTTGAAGTGAAATATTGTTTCTGTTACAAGAAAGACCCTGTAGCAATATCAAAATCCCTTGGAATTTGCACAGACTCTTTGAATAGCTCTCATGTGAACAAGCACAGATTATCATATTGGTAAATGAGCAATATATGTCACAACACTATCTCATGAAATAACATCTTAGCCAACCTCCAGACTGAAGTATGAACTCTCTTAGATCACCAAGCCTGTCAAGCTAATAACACACATAAAGGTACCAGCTTCCTTGATAGCTTAGTTGGTAAAGAATCTTCTTGCAATGCAGGAGACCCCAGTTTGATTCTTGGGTCATGAAGATTCACTGGAGAAGGGATAGGCTACCCACTCCAGTGTTCTTGGGCTTCCCTTGTGGCTAAGCTCATAAAGAATCTGCTGCAGTAAGGGATACCTGGGTTCAATCCCTGGGTTGGGAAGATCCCCTGGAGGAGGGAAAGGCTACCCTCTCCAGTATTCTGGCCTGGAGATTCCATGGGATCCCAAACATGGAGAAGTTCATGGGATCGCAGAGTTGGAAATGACTAAGCGACTTTCACAAACGTACCAGTGAAGATCAGTAACCTCTGGATCACATCATCAGAACTGCCTGAATAACTTATGTAATAGATTCATACAATAAGCAGCTACTTTTTAACTCATAAGTTTTGGAGTAGTTTGTCATGCTGTCTTAAAATACAACTGATTTTCTTAATATCTGATGCTACCACAATCACCTTCCCAAGTCTTATCATACAGCAATTAAGCATTTCTGCTTTCCTTCTGCTTGGAGGCAGCTCAGTTAAAATGTAAAATTAAAAAGTTTATAAAATTTAACATACTGTTGATGTCATTGAATCTTTTGATGATCACTCAAACAATATGACCTTATGTGATATAAATACAGGTTATCAAAAATTTATATCTTAGTATTTGTAGTACTTAATTTATCTACAATGTCTATAAAATAAATTTCACTTAAATATTTATATTTAAATCAATTTTTAAAAAAGTTTCTGCTTTATCTTTAAGATAGATATGCAAAGCAGTTTTCTATGAGTGGGTTGCATAGATAATATAAATATCACTGCAAATGACACTGTCTTTTTAGTCTCTCTGCAATGAGACTCTCTCCAGGGAGATGCATTTTATGGCAATGCTTTTAGGGTATACTAAGAACAACGACAAAAAAAAAAAAAAAAGATGCTAATGAGGTATCATCATGAATTTGCTATAAATAATAGTAATGAGTTTTATATATAATACCAAAACGTCACTGTATTGGCTGAAATACATGTCTAATGCCCATATTTTCTGAGAAAAGAAAGTTATATAATCTAGAGGGAAACAAGGAGTCATACCATGGGCTTGAAATGTCTTAATTCAAACAAATTTCAGGCTTCATGGAACACAGCATTTCACAGTGTTCTTATGTTTTAGATTTTGGAAGTTTGCTATCACTTTTCTAATTTGGGTAATTCTCACAGAAATATGTGAATGGATAACAGGAATCTTTACTTTTGAAAAATGAAACAAAAGGAATAGTGAAAGTACTGGGTGAATTGGAGAGGCAGAAACACTCCACGATCTCAGGAAATTGTCAGTTCAGTTCAGTTCAGTCGCTCAGTCGTGTCCGACTCTTTGCGACCCCATGAATCTCAGCATGCCAGGCATCCCTGTTCATTACCATCTCTCAGAGTTCACTCAGACTCACATCCATCGAGTCCATGATGCCATCCAGCCATCTCATCCATCAAGAGGCTTTTTAGCTCCTCTTCACTTTCTGTCATAAGGGTGGTGTCATCTGCATATCTGAGGTTATTGACATTTTTCCCAGCAATCTTGATTCCAGCTTGTGTTTCTTCCAGTCCAGCGTTTCTCATGATGTACTCTGCATAGAAGCTAAATAAGCAGGGTGACAATATACAACCTTGACGGACTCCTTTTCCTATTTGGAACCAGTCTGTTGTTCCATGCCCAATTCTAACTGTTGCTTCCTGGCCTGCATACAAATTTCTCAAGAAGCAGGTCAGGTGGTCTGGTATTCCCATCTTTTTCAGAATGAATCAATTTTAAGGAAACACCTGAAGCCGTTGAGAATTTGGAAACCAATTTACTTGGTACTATTTAGTGTTATGGAGTTCGTGAATGTTTGGTATATCCAGGAGAATAAACAACATTGTATCATTTGAACCCTGTTGGTTTAGGAAAAGATGACATGGGCAGAGAAACAGCAAACCTGAGAGAGACCCTGCAGGCAGACCCATGAACGGTCTCTGCAGTGAGTAGGGTCTGCATCCAGCACTGTCCATCAGCTCTGCTCTTCCTCACAGAGCCACATGGGTGCAGAAACCAAAATGAAACATATTTGCTCGTTATATCAGTGATTCCATCTATGACTTTGTGTAAGTGACAACTGCCTGTGCCTCAGTTGCCACGTTAACAAAGCTGCATTAACTGTACTTAAAATGAAATGTGTTAATAGTTGTATTCAGAACAGTACCTAACACATAGAAAGTGGTAAGTAAGTGTGAGCAGTTGCTATTATTCTCAGCAAAGGAGGTTCATTGTTCCCATCCCTTTCTGGTATTTGGTAGGATGCTGTTGTGACTTCAGACCCTATGTCCTCCAGAAAGGAGCTTTGAGTGTAAGACCAGCAGAGTTTATAAGACTCATTCACATATGTCATAATGGCAACATTATCTGGTTCATAGTGCAGTGTCTGGATGCAGCACACAACACTCTAATTTATCATAAACTCTGAAAGGAATCATGTTGTCTTACAATAACATTTACCAACTCAGGAGAGTTTCCCCCCTCTTTTTACATCTTATGAAAGCCATTCATTGTTTGAGTCCCAAGACTTGATATCTGGTTTGATATCTGGTTTTCTTGATATCTGGTTGAGATCCCACAAAGACCAATGATTGGTTCTGGCTTCTCAAGGGATGTGGGCCCCCTGGATACATACACATGAAAACATAAAGCCTGTGACATTCCCCCTCATTGCATCCTCAGAAACACAGGGAGCAATATCAATCAACAGGTTGGTTGGACTATATTTTGGGGAAGAATGGACTAAATATGTCCTGATGTCTGGAAACTTCTTTGTTTGTTTTCTAATGAGGGTGATTTATTATTAGTCATGTGTCAGAGAAGGAGGAACTGTAAAAGAAGAAAATGACATTAGAAATAATTTTTTAAAGTCTGTATTTGGAGAGTATATTAACAAATGCCAAGTTTGGAGAACTCTATGAAAGTGTTTTCCCTTTACCTACTGAAAAATGATCTCGACAGGAAATGGGAGCATTTTGATCTGTAGAATGAAATATCTTGTAATGGCTCTTAGTGTAACGGGAAATAATGTGAGCCAATTGGGGAATATGCTTGATTCATCTCCCCTTCCCTTTCCTTCTTCTCTCATGTTAACTCCATCCACAGAACCTGGGAAAGACAGCAGGGAGATTCTCCTGAGAGTCAGTCTGATGCTGAAAGTTGTGTTGAGGGGTCCTCAGGACTGCAGACGGAGGAGCAGAGGCATGTGAACCACCTCTGAAGCAGACAGGAGAGCCAGTAGTTTGACCTTGTGCCAAGGCCATGTATCTCTACAGCAGTTTTCTCAAATGTGATACTATTAACATTTGGGGCCAGATTATATTTTGGGTTTTGCTTATGTTGTGGGTGTGTGAGGAGGATGGGAATGGGGAAAGATGCTGTCCTGTGCCTGCTCACTGTTTAGCAGCATCTGTAGTCTGCTATCTAGATGTCAGAAGCACCCCTTCCTGTTGTGACAGCCAACTGTATCTCCAGATATTGACAAAATGTCCAACAGTGATCAACATCACTCCTGCTCTATAAGTAATCAGCAGCCAACTTTTCATCTTTAGAACTTAAAAAACAGTAAAAGGCTTTGAAAATTATTTACTTCTTCGAAATCAGAAAAGACAACTCACTTATTACTGGCCATTGAAGAGAGCAACGCATGTCATCAGAATTATTATTTGTATTTAAACCAGAATTCCTTAATTCACAATCATTTACCTCTTTCAAGTTATTTGAAGAATAAGGAAAAATCTGGCTGTGTTGACTTTTAGTCCAGATTCCCTTTCTTCCAGGAATAAGCAGTAGGTGCTACTAAGTCATTTTATTGTTACTTGGGATCAGGAAAGAGAATAAATAAACATGTCTTACCCTTTGTTGGCATTTTCTACATATCAAAGGCTCTGAATATATCTCTCCTTTATTAAAAAAAAAAGTAGGCAAATTTATGAATAGACTTTTAAAGCAATTGGAATAAAATATTGGTAAAAATATTTGTTTCTTGGATGGTTTGAGAATTAAATATGCACTATGACTTATGTATAGATAAACTGTATTCTATCTTTGTGATCTGGCTTTCTATTTTTAACTTGTCATTTTCTTAGTCATTTTTCAGGTCATTGAAAGCTCTTCTGAAAGCTGCATAGTTTCCCATAATATAGATGTAGCTCAACTTTCACCCTGTTCTTTGACATTCTAAGTTCCTATCATAAATAATAGTGCAATGTGGCAAAAAGAACTTGTGTTAATTTAATATTCATAAATTTAATTTCTTGAATATATTGAAGTAGTGAATTAATTTGTCAAATAGGTATTAGAAGGCTTCATTCACAGTTCAGAAAGTTTAGACCTAAGTGACAATTCCCTGAACAATGACTAACATTGTATATCATAATTTAAAAATCACTAGGCTAATTGTATACAAAAAACATGCTAAAAAAAGAGTATAAATTCACTTCTCCATTTAAAGGGTAATAATAAAAACATGATGCTTGTGTGTTAATAATCTTAAATAAGCATACTTCTCATCATTTCATCAAAAGAAATTTCCTGTGTAGTATTAAAAAAAAAAAAACCCAAGGGATCCCAGTATTTCAATAACTGATTAAAAATTCTACAAATAGAAAAAGATATTTAAATTTCAAATATGGCTAACTAAATAATATTTGATGTCTTTCTAATGATTCGGTTCCAAGCTGCAAATTGTGTAGAACTAGTTTAAATAAACACACAGGTTTTCATGGATGTGAATTATCTCATGTGATCTGTGAATATAAATGTGAGCTCTATGCATTTGTGGGCTACAATATCTGAACTTTTCCTAAGCTTCAAAATGTCAGTGTTTTATTTCTTTGCAGAAAAAAGTTGACTATCTTATTCATTCTTATGTCCTTTTCAGCAGCTAATTGGGAGTGATCCAATGAAGAATAACTATTAATATTTTTCTGCAGCCACGGTAAACTGAGGACATGGACAAGGAAAACTGCACTGCTGTGACAGACTTCATCCTCCTTGGATTCTCAGATGCCCCTGAGCTCAGAGTCTTCCTCTTCCTGCTGTTTCTTTCCATCTATGGATCACAGTTTGGGGAAACGCTGGCATGATTGCCCTCATTCAGGTCAGCTCTGGACTCCACACCCCCATGTACTTTTTCCTCAGCCACTTGTCCTTTGTGAATTCCTATTACTCCACAATCAGCACATCAAAGATGATAGCTAACATCTTAAAAGAAGACAAAGTCATTTCCTTCCTGGAATCCACTGAGCAATTTTACCTGTTTTGCACATTTGGGGTAACTGAGGTCATTCTTCTGGCAGTGATGGCCTATGACCACTTTGTGTCCATCTGTGACCCAATGCTCTACATGGTCACCATGTCCCGGAATCTCTTGGTGTCTTGTTGCTTTCTCAATGGTACTGTATGTTCTGTGATTAACCTGTGTTTAGCTCTTCAGCTCCCATCCTACAGATCGAAAGTGATCAACCATTTCTTTTGTGATCTTCCACCTCTGTTGTCTCTTGCTTGCTCTGATGTCACTGTGAATCAATTGGTGCTATACACTGTGGCCACTTTCAGTGAGATCATCACAAGTGTGATCATCCTTATTTCTTACCTGTTTATTCTCATCACCATCCTGAGGATGCACTCAGCAGAGAGAAGGTGCAAAGCCTTTTCCACCTGTGCCTCCCACCTTGCTGCAATCGCTGTCTTACAGGGAACAATCCTTTTCATTTATTGTCAGCCCCACTCTGGCAACAGCATGGGCATTGACAGAGTGGCCACAGTGTTCTACACTGTAGTGATCCCCATGCTGAACCCCCTGATCTATAGTCTGAGGAACAAGGATGTGAAAGAAGCTCTCAGAAAAGTGGTGAGCTCCAAAATATTACCCTAGTGGGACTCTAAGTCCCAAATCAGAGGCTGGCAGAAGGGTGAAATGGTGGACTCACTGTTGAAAGTAGAAGAACAGTCAAGAGGGTACCTTGGAATAAGTCTTTGTGACTCACTTATCCCTGACTCAGTGGATATGAGTCTGAGCAAATTGCAGGAGATAGGGAAGGACAGGGAAGCCTGACGAGTTGCAATCCATGGGTCACAAGTATCGAACACGACTTAGTGACTGAACAATAATCTTTGTACCTTGTCAACTTATAAGAATAGAATTGAACATATTTCAAAATTTGCAGCCTACTTTTTTGCTTTGATCCACCTAAAATGTTTTAAGTGGGTTTGGGTAATGGGCTGTTAAGACACACATATTTAGTTTGCTGTAAAACTTTTATTATCAGACTCACCTCAGATCATCAGGCATTAAATCTTGGAATTTGAGGACCCTTGCTTTATCAGATACATGCATTGCAAATATTTCCTCCCACTCTGCTGCCTCTTTCTGTTGATCATTTCTTTGCTGTGCAGAAGTTTTGACAAACATGTGGTGGCAATTGTGTGAGGCGTTGACAATGTGGCACATCTCAGCTCACCTGGAGCTGTCCTTGCTTTAGAGCTGTGAGTCATACACACCAGATAATTAATTTCCTTTAGTTATCTTTCCTTATGAACAAGACTTCTTCCTTAGACTAACATTTCTGGTAAGATCATCTCTACTTCTCAAACCTAGAACCAACTAGTTCTAGATGTTTCAGCATTAAAGGCAAGAGGTCGCCCGCTTGCCTGTTTCACCTGAAGCGTCTGCCTGAACCAGGACTGCTTTCCCCTGAGAGGGAATCTCCTCACCTGCCTGAGTCCGCGCTGTGGCGCCCCTCGGTGCCCTCGGGTCCCGTTCTCCAAGTCTCTGCTCTCGCCTGGGCTTTCTCTGCCCACACCTGTGGCCTGGCCTCGCACCTTCACCTTGGATGGGAAGCACCGCAAGCCCAGACGCGCCTCCCACCCAGAAAGAGCGGCCGTTTCTGACGCTCGGAGCTCAAGCCGTCACATCTCGTTCTTCGCCTGGACGTCCACCCTCCTTTGGTTTCAGAGCCACACGTCTCACTGCTGTTTCGCTCCGTCCTCTGGCTCCTCCGTGTTCCCCGGGTCGGACACAAGGGCCCCGTCCCCGCCAGGCACCCATGTGGAGGCCTCCCCGCCCGCCTGCCCTGCCTGGAGGTGGTGAAGCTGGAGGCCAGGAGGTCACTGTGCCCGAGCGCGGGAGCTGTCACCCCTGCCTCCGTCGGCTCATGTGTTCCCCCACCCCCGGGCCTGGCGTGGAGAGAAGTCCACATCACAATAAATGCTTTTGAACAAAAAAAATAAAAAAATAAAATAAAAAATAAAGGCAAGAGGTCCCACACAACAATGAGAACTCTTGATGGCTCTGTGTGTTCAGATATCCAAGGATTTAAGGATCAATCAGAAGGAAATCTTCCCAAGTCAGTTCTCATTGTTATAAATCATTTATTGATTATAACTTTCAGAGTTTCTCAAGCTTGGTAATATTGATATTTCATGTTGGATTTTTATTTTTATAGGTAGCTACCCTGTGCACGCTACCATGTATAGCAGCATCTCTGACCCCTGTCCAATCACTCTGGCACATTCATTATGACAATCAAAAATGACTCCAGATATTGTCAAATGTCCATGTGGGGGGTGGAGAGGAGGTTCATAATCATCTGTAGTTCAGAAATATTGCCTTATTTCCTTGTAGATCTGCAGGTTCTTCTGTCTGAATTATGTCCAAATTAAACATCTAGTTTTTTTATCTCCCAAATGATGCTATTGTATAGTTTAAACAATCTGTATTATTTTTGAATCTGGAATGCACTGGTATTTAAAATCTTTATCCTTGTAATTTCTTTTTTGTTGTTGTTTTTTGTTTTTTGCTCTTGTGAGCAAGCATTTGCTTTCCCCATGCTCTAAAATCTGATTTTAAGCTGAACCTTTTGATTCTTTGTCTCCAGAGGTTAATTTTATCCTCCTCAATTCAGTTTTGTTTAAATACTTACCTCTGTTCCCTTGCACAATTCTTCCAAAAACTCACAGAATTAGAGACATGTACCTGAAAACTCTCAGAGACCCTCTGCTTCCCCACTCCCAAGAAACACTTGTTCAGGACACTACTACCAAGGAGCTCAGCTAAGCCAGGCCCCCTCTACAAAGCTTGCTAGAAAATATGCACTCCTTGTTCCTGATACTTAATGTTGGCAGTGAGTCTAAATTTCCCCCAAAAGACTTTTTTTCATGAAACAATGAGTGAACCTAAGGTTTCTTTTAGATACATTACATGGTAAAGAATATCCATATTTTTTCAGACCTACAGACAGACCTGCTGGTGGAAAAGGCACCCCATCTTCCAGCCTCTGGAGGTCTCAGCAGTTTGGAGAAGAGGTTGAGACATGTCTCTCCACTCCTTGTGACACAAGAGCCATGGAGAAAATCACTTGCCTTATTCTTCAGAGGCCTCAAAGCAAGCAATTATAATTAATTTTTGCTTCCTCATGTAATTCTATTTTCTTGGAAAAGCTGAAGAAACATTAACAGGAACTTTAGAAACATTCATTTATGAAAGTTAAAAGCTTAAATGTCTTTTCCCCATGCTCCATAATCATTCCCATAGACTCCAAAAATGTTGGATAATTAAAAGTCACAGCAAAATTTATTTTTTGTTATTTAATAAATATTTCTCTTTTTTAAGTATACTTCTTAATTTTATTTTTTTAGATTTATTGAGGTATAATTGACAAAAACAAATTGTACAGATCTAAAGAGTATAGTTGATGTTTATATATGCGTGTGTATGTATATTTATATAGTGAAATAATCACGATCAAGATAATTAGCATATCAATTAGTTCATGTCTTATAATTTTCTTTTATTTTTTCTTCATGTTGAAAATAGTTAAATTCTACTCTCTTACCACATTTCAAGTATAAAATGTTGTACTGTTAATTGCAATTACATTGTTGTACATTTTCAAAATTTATTCATCTTTCATAACTGAAACTTTGTCCTCTTGAAAAGCATCTCTTCATTGTCCCCTCTTCCAAGCCCCAATGCTGTATGGGTACCCTTAAAATCTAAGAGGGTGTGTCATGCTGTGTTCTTACCACAATACAATTTAAAAAATTAAAAATAAATATAGGTACATTATTATTTTTTAAAAAAGTAAATTTTATTGCATTTTATCAATTTCCTCCCCCCCCTCCGCCCCGCCACCACCATTAATGCCACCTTTCTTGTCTAGAATCGAATCTAGGTACCACATTGCATTAAGTTATCATGTCTTCCAAACCTCCTCTGGTTCGTGATACTTCTTCAATTTTCTTTTTTTTTTTTTGGCTCTTACCAATCCTAAGGGATACTGGTGAGGTATCCTGTAGAATACTTTCAAATGTGGACTTTCCTAATGATTTTCTCACATTGGTTTGAGGGAAGGAATATCATAGAAATAGAGCTTCTCTCATCACATCATACCAGGGGATAAATGAGAGCCACATTAAACCACTATGGTGATGGTCACCTTTTTATTTTACTTCGGGTAGTCAGATAATATCACTTTTCTCTAAAGTTGAATGCAAGATTTCCAATGTAGTTGAGTTGATGACAATTATTTCTAGAGTGTTTTTCCTTTTTTTTTCCTTGTTAAATTATGTAGTTCATGTTTTCTTCAAGAAATACATGTTATTTCAATAATTCAATATCTAAAAGTAATTAATGGAGTGGATGTGGTGATGTAAGAGATATTTAAAAGGGACTAGATCATTTTTCCAACTTAATATTTAAACTTGTAAATATTTCTGATTTAAGTCAATAAATCATGAACTCTTCATTCTAATGCCATTTGATTAGAGTGAAAGTTTGGAACAAGAGGGTTATGCTTGGCATATTGTAGCCACTCAATTAATATTTGGTAATTCTGACTTCTATAATTACATATGTTTGATAAGTGTAAAAAAGTATCAGAGTAGTGAAGAATCTGAGAGGAGTAACTTAAACATATAAATTTTCATATGAAATGCCCTTAACACTGCTGCAGTTTTTCTGGGACACAGAAACTACATCAGAGATTGGTGATTAATTATAAATGTTTATTTCATGGTTTTAAGAGAATGGGGCAACAGATAGTCTCTAGGGTTTACACCCCAAAGGATGTGACTCTGGACATAAAAATATATCCATCACTTCCAAACAGGACAGATCTTGCTTTCAACATCAGCAGGTATGCATTAGATTCTAAAGACAGATTAATGTTAATTTCAATGTTGGGAAACTAGGAGAAAAAGTGTGGAGGGAAAATTTACATTTATTTATAGATATTCTTGAGCATTATCTCGTCATTGAAAATTGCCTTTCTGAGGTTTCAAGGAAGAGGAACTGCACTCAGCCTACAGAGCTCTGTATTAAAGCTGGCTCAGCTGAGCTCCTGAATAAGCATGTGTGGATGCTCAGTGCTTCAGTTCAGTTCAGTTCAGTTCAGTCACTCAGTTGTGTCCGACTCTTTGTGACCACATGAATCGCAGCATGCCAGGCCTCCCTGTTCATCACCATCTCCCGGAGTTCACTCAGACTCACGTCTATCAAGTCCGTGATGCCACCCAGCCATCTCATCCTCGGTCATCCCCTTCTCCTCTTGGCCCCAATCCCTCCCAACATCAGAGTCTTTTCCAAAGAGTCAACTCTTCGCATGAGGTGGCCAAAGTACTGGAGTTTCAGCTTTAACATCATTCCTTCCAAATAAATCCCAGGACTGATCTCCTTCAGAATGGACTGGCTGGATCTCCTTGCAGTCCAACGGACTCTCAAGAGTCTTCTCCAACACCACACTTCAAAAGCATCAATTCTTCAGCGCTCAGCTTTCTTCACAGTCCAACTCTCACATCCATACATGACCACAGGAAAAACCATAGCCTTGACTAGACGAACCTTAGTCGGCAAAGTAATGTCTCTGCTTTTGAATCTTGAACATCAGGGAGTACACGGTTCACGTATTGCTGAAGCCTGACTTGGAGAACTTTGAGCATTACTTTACTAGCATGTGAGATGAGTGCAATTGTGCAGTAGTTGGAGCATTCTTTTGCATTGCCTTTCTTTGGAATTGGAATGAAAACAAACCATTTCCAGTCCTGTGGCCACTGCTGAGTTTTCCAAATGTGCTGGCATATTGAGCGCAGCACTTTCACAGCATCATCTTTCAGGATTTGAAACAGCTCAACTGGAATTCCATCACCTCCACTAGCTTTGTTTGTAGTGATGCTTTCTAAGGCCCACTTGACTTCACATTCCAAGATGTCTGGCTCTAGATTAGTGATCACATCATCATGATTATCTGGGTCGTGAAGATCTTTTTTGTACAGTTCTTGTACAATGCTGTGCCAGGCTCCTCTATCCATGGGATTATCCTAGGAAGACTACTGAACCAGATTGCCATTCCCTCTTTCAGGGGATCTTCCCAACCCCGGGATCAAACCTAGGTTTCCAGTGACTCCTGCATCCTCAGGCAGGAGGATTCTTTGCCATGGAGCCACCTAGGAAGTTCAAGCCCCTGAATTGCTAAGCTAAGCTAAGTCACGTCAGTCGTGTCTGACTCTGCGATCCCATAGACGGAAGCCCGCCAGGCTCCTCTTACCCTGGGATTCTCCAGGCAAGAACACTGGAGTGGGTTGCCATTTCCTTCTCCAACCCCCTGAATTACAACCCCTTAAACAAGAGATGCCTGGAATGTGGGATTAGGAGAGTTCTGAGAATCTGAGGAATGTGCATTGTCTTGCTACTACAAGTGTTTGAAGTTGTAGTCGAGGTAGAAAGGACAAGTATTTTAAAAAAAAGAGAGAAAGAGATCAAGCAAACTCTATAATGATAAAAGGAAAAAAGACCATTTTTAATTAGGAAAATAAAGTGGCTCTGAGAGCAAATATTAAAACAAAAAGTGGGGGGGATGTAGGATAGCTATATCAAATGTAATATTAATTTAAAATGAGTGTTTAGGAAATTCCCTGGTTACTCAGTGGTTAGAACTTTCCAAATGCAGGGGTGCAGATTTGATCCCTGGTCAGAGACCTGTAATCCCACATGCCTCATGGCCAAAAAACCAAAACATAAAACAGAAGCGATATTGTTACAAATTCAATAATGACTTTAAAAATGGTCCACATCAATAGAAAATAAATAAATAAAAGAAAATGAATGTTTTAGCACCTTACATAAATTAATTATATTTAGAACATCCAGCTTTGTGATAGGATGTCTGCAATATTCAAATTTATGAGTTTAGAAAGAGATAAGAATCTTGAATTCTTTGTTTTGAATATGATCTGATCTCTTCATTGATGGCCATCTGAAATCTATTTCTCAAGTTGTGAAACTAGATAGAACTTTACCAGAAATGATAGATAAAGAGCTTCTGGTTCTGGTTCAGTAGGATCTTAGAGGTATTGGTCACCAATTAGAGAAATGGAATTATTTTATATTACTATTTTCTCATGAAATATTTCCATAGTACAGTGCTACTTCAAGTATTTAATCTTTCTTCTTTAAAGGTAATATATGGACAGAATAAATACCCTATACACCTTGAAGAGAGGAAAAAGAAAGAGAAAGGCCAAGAACTGGACATTTCTAAGTTAGAATCTTTAATAAGGATAGCTTTTCTTTCTGAGAGAATATTTTTCTCAAATTTCTTTCTTTGATGCTTTCTAGTATAGCTCTGTGATATGAATACTTTCATCAAGCACATTCCCAAAGTCTCCAGTTTGTCATAAATTAAAAGTATGATAATAAATAAAGAAAATAGCATCTGGACCTTGAACAAGGATCAAGATTACTGTAGACTAATGGATAATTGCTGGGAGCCTGGATCAGGTTCATGTCATAGATGTGTAGATTGGGCTTTATTTGCATGGTACAGGGAAAGTCAAAAATCTCCATCTTCTGTTTTGACATCTCTAGAATAAATAACTAGACTAGATTATCTTTATTATTTTTTTATCAAGATTACTGTAGACTAATGGATAATTGCTGGGAGCCTGGATCAGGTTCATGTCATAGATGTGTAGATTGGGCTTTATTTGCATGGTACAGGGAAAGTCAAAAATCTCCATCTTCTGTTTTGACATCTCTAGAATAAATAACTAGACTAGATTATCTTTATTATTTTTTCAATATTATTATTCCTCGAACAATGATGGGGGATTGACAAACTGGTCTTGCTAGCACACTCTGTGAAAAATTATAATTTATTTTGAAAACAAGTTTACTAAGTCAGAAATAAAACAGCTATTAAAGTGCTATACAGAATGAATAGTAAACAGAAAAATGTAAAGCGTTAGGGGTGCAATTTTTAATGTCACATTCTGAACATACAATACAAAATTTTATTTGTTTAGAAGTTTATCATTTTTGCTATTAGTTATACAACTGAAACAAGTAGCTCTGGTATTAAGGTAAATTAATCTTTTATGAAATTATAATGTTCAAGAAAATCTGAAAGTATTATGGGAGGATTTCATTTAAAATAATGGGATCAAGATTACTGTAGGTTAATGGATAATTGCTGGGAGCCTGGATCAGAGTTCATGTCATAGATGTGTAGATTGGACTCTATTTGCATGGTACAGGGAAATTAAAAAATCTCCATCTTCTGTTTGGCATCTCTAGAATAAATAACTAGATTAGATTATCCTTATTATTTTTTTTCAATATTATTATTCCTCAAGCAATGATGGGGTATTGACAAAGTTGACTTGCTAGGTTGAGAAGCACACTCTGTGAAAAATTATAATTTATTTTTAAAACAAGTTTACTGAGTCAGAAGTAAAACATCTATTAAAGTGCTATATGGAATGAATAGTAAAAGGACAAATGAAAAGTGTTAGGGGTGCAATTTCTAATGTCACATTCTGAACATACAATGCAAAATTTAATTTGTTTAGAAGTTTATCATTTTGGGTATTAGTTATACAACTGAAACAAGTAACTCTGGTACTAAGGTAAATTAATCTTTTATGAAATTATAATGTTCAAGAAAATCTGAAAGTATTATGGGAGGATTTCATTTAAAATAATCCCAAGTGACTTGAACTCATTTTTTTACTTTGAAATATTAAAAATTAAAACTTAGAACTAAGAAAGTTCAATAATTATAATTTTACTTAAATTAAATCTTTAAATGCTTGTCATTTTTAAAAATTTAGACATTTAGTATATCATGCATAGAAAATACACAGATTCTAAAGGAGACACTTTCCTTCATCTTCCAGCTTTGGTAAGGAATAGTTAGCCAAGTGTCTTACATCCTTATTTCCCTTAATATTTTTCTTTCTAGGACTGATTCAGATTCTGACAAACACAAGCCATGTTTCTATCAGAGAGAAATAAAAGTGGGGCCACGTTCATTCTCCTGGGCTTCTTTGATTACCCAGAGTTGCAAGTGCCCCTCTTCTTGACATTCTTCAGCATCTATAGTGTCACTGTGGTAGGGAGTCTTGGGGTGATTGTAACTATCAAAATTAGCCCCAGACTGTACACCCTTATGTATTTTTTTCTCAGCCAACTCTCCTTTGTGGATTTCTGTTATTCCTCCATCGTTGCTCGCAAAGCCATGGTGAACCTCATGGTAGAAGATAGAACCATTTCAGTTGTAGGCTGTGTAATACAATTCTTTTTCTTTTGTACATTTTTGGTGAATAAGTCCTTTTTATTAGCTGTGATGGGCTAAGACCACTTCATGGCCATCTGCAACCCTCTGCTCTACATGGTGGCCATGTCCCTGAGACTCTGTGCTATGTTAGTAGTTGGATCTTATGCTTGAGGAGTAGCTTGCTCCTTGATACTCACCTGTATTGTTATCAAATTATCATTTCAAGGTTTCAACACAATCAATCACTTTTTCTGTGAGTTTTCCCTGCTTTCCCTCTCTTGCTCTGATATTTATCTCAACCAGTTACTGCTTTTTACTTTCTCCACCTTTAATGATGTCAGCACACTCTTTTAAATTTTTTTTTAATTTTTAAAATATAAATTTATTTATTTTAATTGGAGGTTAATTACTTTACAATATTGCATTGGTTTTTTCATACATCAACATGAATCCACCACAGGTATACACATATTCCCCATCCTGAACCCCCCTCTCTCCCCATATCATCCCTCTGGGTTGTCCCAGTGCACCAGCCCCAAGCATCCAGTATCATGCATTGAACCTGGACTGGTGATTTGTTTCACATATGATATTATACATGTTTCAATGCCATTCTCCCAAATCATCTCACCCTTTCCCTCTCCCACAGAATCCAAAAGCCTGTTCTATATATCTGTGCCTTTTTTGCTGTCTCACATACAGGGTTATCATTACCATCTTTCTAAATTCCATATATATGTGTTAGTATACTGTATTGGTGTTTTTCTTTCTGGCTTACTTCACTCTGTATAATAGGCTTCAGTTTCATCCACCTCATTAGAACTGATTCAAATGTATTCTTTTTACTGGCTAATACTCCATTGTGTATATGTACCACAGCTTTCTTATCCATTCATCTGCTGATTCATCTGCTGATGGACATTTCTCCAAAGAAGACATACAGATGGCTAAGAAACACATGAAAAGATGCTCAACATCACTCATTATCAGAGAAATCCAAATCAAAATCACAATATCATTTCACGCCAGTCAGAAAGGCTGTGATCCAAAAGTCTACAAGCAGTAAATGAAATGATGAAGAGGGTGTGGAGAAAAGGGAATGCTCTTACACTATTGGTGGGAATGCAAACTAGTACAGCCACTATGGAGAACAATGTGGTGATTCCTTAAAAAAACTGGAAATAGAACTGCCTTATAACCCAGGAATCCCAATGCTGGGTATACACACTGAGGAAACCAGAATTGAAAGAGACACGTGTACCCCAATGTTCATCACAGCACTGTTTATAATAGCCAGGACATGGAAACAATCTAGATGTCCATCAGCAGATGAATGGATAAGAAAGCCATTGTACATATACACAATGGAGTATTACTCAGCTACTAAAAATAATTCATTTGAATCAGTTCTAATGAGATGGATGAAACTGGAGCTTATTTTACAGAGTGAAGTAAGCCAGAAACAAAGACACCAATACAGTATGAAGGCACACTCTTCATCATTCTCCTGTCTTATGCATTTATTGTTGTTGAGATCCTCAAGATGCATTCAGCCTGTGGTCACCACAAAGCCTTCTGTACCTGCACCTCCCACCTGACTGCAATCAGCATCTTCCCCAGCACCATCCTCTTCCTCTGCTCTGTTCCCAACTCCACAACCTCCATGCACACAGTCAAAGTGGCATCTGGGTTTTACACAGCAGTCATCCCCATGTTGAATCCCCTGATCTATAATCTGAGAAATAAGGATGTCAAGGACACAGTCTCCAACATCATGGACTCTAAAATATATTCATAGTAAACATTACTCTGGAAGATTTTGCCCTTGACACGTAAATAAACTGTGTCTACAAAGGTTGGTTGATAAAAATAAATTTATTAATGAAGGGTTAATACATAAAATAGAAAGTACATGGTGTTTTGCTTAACTGTACTAAACTTGACTTTCTCTCTTACTTACTGGAAAAAAGCAATCTTTCAAATCTTTTCCATCTAAAATATTAGACAAAATAATCTGATTATAAAGGTTAAAGGACTTAAATATCATGTGGCATACTTGTGTAATCTTAATAATTGTTAATTTCATTCTCCTTTTTTAATACCTATGGTAGACTAAGCTCTCAATAATAACATGCATTCCTCTTACAAAAAGTACAAATAGCAGTTGAGACATAGTGTTCATCCTTCAAGGAATGAAAATTCAGTGATGAGAGTAAGGTACTTTAAAAAGTGGAAATTGTATAAGATAGAAAACAGTAAGTATAATAGAAGGTTTCAGAGGAAAAATTTCAAGTCCTTAACAGATATACTTTTATAACATAGGTATAATGTACCCTGGTTTCGATAACAGAAGAGACAGAGTTTTAAGAGACATATTTCAACATTGGAGTTTTATCCAGGAGACTAAAGCTTGAGAAACAAGGAGGTCAGAGTGCAATACTGAGTCAATGAAACAACAATCTTTTTTTTTAATTGAATAAATACTGTGTTTGTATATTTGGATATTTTTGTATATTGTATATGCAGGTTACTTGGCATGAATGAAAGTTGATAAGACATGGTCTATATTCCAAATGTGTTTTCAAAAGAGCTCCAGTGTGGCAACATAACTAGCTATGATTGTTGTTGAGTCACTCAGTTGTGTCCAATTCTTTTGCAACCCCACAAACTGTAGTCCACCAGGATCCTCTATCCATAGGATTTCCCAGGCAAGAATACTGGAGTGGGTTGCCATTTCCTTCTCCAGTGATAGAGTCCACCAGAGACTTAAAAATGGTAGAATAAATCTCAGAAAATTTTGTATACAAAAAGGAAGCATGGTGAGTACCTGCTTAACATGCATTTCAAGCTATTATTCAGCCTATGAAGACATCAAAAACATTATCAGTTCTTTTTTTTTTTTTTGTCTAAATAAAATGCCAGTGTCCGTGTCAACTAAAGAAAGTGAAAGTGAAAGTTGCTCAGTCGTGTCCAATTCTTTGTGACCCCATGGACTAGTCCATAGAATTCTCCAGGCCAAAATACTGGAGCAGGTAGCCTTTCCCTTCTCCAGGGAATCTTCCCAACCCAGGGATTGAATCCAGGTATCCCGCATTGCATGCAGATTCTTTACCAATTGAGCCACAAGGGAAATCCTCTCAACAAAACTCCTAGCTTTAAAAAAACAGTACTTGGAGTTGCCCTAAGAGTTGAAAACCAGTTGCCTATATGACCATATTCAACATACAAGAAGAAGGTAGTTACTAGCATCTAGACCAATTCAATCTGGCAAATTAGAAATACCACATCTTGGGACTTTCCTGGTGGTCCAGGGGATAAGAGTCTGCACTCCCAGTTCAGGGATCCTGGCTTTGATCTCTGGTCAGGGAACTAGATTCCTCGTGCTGCAACTGAAAGATTCTATGTGCTGCAACTGAAAGATTCTATGTGCTGCAACTAAGGTCTGGTGTAGTCAAATGAATAAACACTAAAAAACAGAAATACCAGGTCTTCCAATGTTCTGGTCTGGAGAATTCCAGGGAGTTGCAAAGAATTGGACATGATGAGCGACTATTACTTCACCTAACATTAATAGCCAGAGAAGGCAATGGCATCCCACTCCAGTACTCTTGCCTGGAAACTCCCATGGATGGAGGAGCCTGGTAGGCTGCAGTCCATGGGGTCGCTGAGTCAGACACGACTGAGCAATTTCACTTGCACTTTTCACTTTCATGCATTGGAGAAGGAAATGGCAACCCACTCCAGCGTTCTTGCCTGGAGAATCCCAGGGATGGCGGAGCCCAGTGGGCTGCCGTCTGTGGGATTGCACAGAGTCAGACATGACTGAAGCGACTTAGCAGCAGCAGCAGCAGCAGCAACATTAATAGCTCACTTTTGCTTGAATAATTTATACACTCTTCTCTCTATGCAATATGTCTAGATAAGTTCTGCAATGTCTACTTTTCAAAAGATCTAAACACTCATAATATTTGAGAGCATTAAACGTAAATGGGAATAGAATCTGTCAGAATTTGTGCTGGAATAGGAATGACCCAAACATTTCAGCCAATTTCTCACGATGATCTTTCCTCAAAATTTTTAAAGTAATGCATTAAAGTTAGATTGCCTTCTAATTTTGCTGAAGACTAAAATTTTGAAAGCTATATCTTTTAAGGTGATTTGCTATCCAGTATGGTAGTTTTCAACATGATCTCAGTTTTTCAGGTATCCACGCCCCTTTCTACTCTTCTGATTAACGGTGGAATCAATCTCTCCATGTTCTGAATGTAGACTACTTTGTGACTAGCTTTGACTGATATAAAAGATAGCTGAAGAGACATTGTGCCATCTTCAAGCATCTGATGGCCCTGTGGCTTTCTCAAAATCTCTTGAACTTTTCATAGTCTCTTAGAAAAACTGCCATGTGAATAAACACAGTCTAGCCTATTGGATAATGAGCAATATGCCTTACACCCCTATTCCATGAAATAGCATTTAGCAACCTCCTGACTGGAGTGTGAGGCCTTCTTAGATTACCTAGACTGCAAAGCTGATAAAATACATGTAAGTACATCAGCCAAGATCAGCCATGTCAAGATCAGACGAGGGTACTGACCTTACAGACTCATATAATAGTGATCCATGCAGCAAGCAGCTGTTTTGTTTTGTTTTGCTTGCTTGTTTTTAAACTAGTGTTTTGGAGTAGCTTGTTATGCTGACTTTAAAACCACCGACCTTCTTAATTTTTGATGTTATCACAAAGACTGTCTCAAGTCTTATAGCAACTAAGCATATCAGCTTTTCTTAAATGCAACTTGATTAAAATGTGCAATTAAAAAGTTTAGGCAATTTAACTTGTTGATAGCATTGAATATTTTGATACAATATTTTAATAAAATTATGGTATCTTATTTGTATAAATATAGTTCATCAAAAACTTACAACTTCATAATTTTATTATACATTTTATTAAAATGATCATTAAATACAGATGGGGAACACATGTATACCTGTGGCGGATTCATGTTGATGTATGGCAAAACCAATACAATATTGTAAAGTAATTAACCTACAATTAAAATAAATAAATTTATATTTAAAACAATAAAAATAAAAAATAATTCAATTATAAGTTTATATTTAAATTACTTAAAAAAAATACTTGCCCTGCCTTTAAGACTTAGATAAATAGACAGGCAGAGAGTTCCTCTGAGTGTTTTGCCCAGATGATATAAAACATCACTGCCCATGCTGTTCTTTATAGATGTCTTTTTATTCTTCCTGTAAGGGAACTCTTTCCCTCAGGGAGATGCATTTTAAAACTGGCAATACTTTCAGGATATATGAAGAACAACAACAAGAAAAAATAGATACTAAATAGATATATTATAATCATCATTCCAATAATATATAATTTCAAAACATCACTGTATAGTCTAAAATGCTTGTGTAAAGTCCTTATTTTTTGAGGAAAAAAAAATGTATAAACCAGAGAGAAAAAAGAAGTCATGTCAAGGGTTGGAAAAATCTTTATGCTTATGTCAGAAGCTTTCTTTATTTCCTTTATACTTTAATAAAACTTTATTACACACAGAAAAAAAGATAAATTCAGGCTTTCTGGAAAGCAGTACTTCACATCACTCTTATGTTTTAAATTTTGGGAGTTTGTTTTTGCTTTTCTAATTGGGATAATTCACTGGGAAATACATGAATGAATAAGAGGAATCCTTGCTTCTGAAAAATGAAATTACATGGAATTCTTGAATGGTATATTCAAGGGCACACACAACAGACTCTCCTTTGAGCACTGTCGGTTTGAGGAGAGGTTATGCAGTCAGATAAGAAGTGACTTGGGAGAGATCCTTCAGGCAAACCCATTAAACGGTCTCTGCGTTGAGCAGGGAGCATGGTTTCCAGCACCGTCAGTGGCTCTGCTCTTCCTAACACAGGGCCAGATGGCAAAAAAACAAAGAGCAGCATATGAGCTCATTCTATCAATGATACCATTTATGACTTTGTGCAAGTTACAGCTGCCTATGTCTAAGTCATCTTAGATGCTGCATAGCGGTAATCATCTCATTTATTTTCATAGCTATAATCATCTCACTTATTTTTATAAACATGAAAGGTGTGGGTGGTTGATTTCAGAAGACTACACAGCACATACAAAGTGATCAGCAAATGTGAACAACTGCTATTATTCTCAGCAAAGTGAAGTCGCTCAGTCGTATCCAACTCTTTGCAACCCCATAGACGGTAATCTACCAGGCTCCTCTGTCCATGGGACTTTCCAGGCAAGAGTGGATTGCCATTTCCTTCTCCAGAGAATCTTCCCAACCCAGGGATCAAACCCGGATCTCCCACATTGTAGGCAGATGCTTTACCGTCTGAGCCACCAGGAAAGCCCTATTCTCAGCAAAGGTGGATCACTATTTTCACCCCTTTCTGGTATTTGGCAGAATGCTATTGTGGCTTCAAACCCTATGTCCTCAAGAAAGGAGCTCTAAGTGTAAGACTGGCACAGATTATAAGACTTATTCATATATTTCATAATGGCAACATAATCCCTGGTTCAGAGGGCAATGTTGGAATGCAGCAAAAAATGCTCTACAGTTCATCATGACATCTGAAAGGAATTGTGTTGAACTGTAATAACATGTACCAACTAGGGGCTTTCCAGGTGGCCCAGTGTGTAAAGAATCCACCTTCAATTTAGGAGATGCTGGTTCAATCCCTGGGTCAGGAAGTTTCCCCGGAGGACAGCATGGCAACCACTCCTGTATTATTGCCTGGAGAATCCCATGGACATAGGAGCCTGGTGGGCTATGGTCCATAGACTCACAAAGAGTCAGACATGACTGAAGAGACTTGGTACGTGAACCAGCTTTAAATAGCTTTTCCCATCTGACTGCATCTCATACAACTCCTTAATTATTTGAGTCCCAAGATGACATTGCTTGCTCTCAAGATGAAGTTGTTTGCTTGATGTCTTGTTGGTGTCCCACAGAGATCAATGATTGGTTTGGAAGCTTAAGAAATATGAGCTCCATGGATACAAACACATAAAAACATAAAGCATGTAACATTTTCCCTCATAGTGTCTTCACAAACAGGAAGCAAGTCCTATCTCACAGGTTGGTTGGACTACAATCTGTTTTGGGGGGAGTGGATTGAACTGTATTTCCTGAGGTGTGGAAGCTTGTTTATTTGTTTGTCTTCTCATAAGGGTAGCATTGTAAGCCATGTATGCGAAGAGGAACAATTATAAAAGAGGGTAGTGACATTAGACATTTTTAAAAGTCTGTAGTTAGCCTGTATTTATAGAGTATTTTAAGAAATGTCCAAATTTTGAGCACTCCTATTTGAAAGTATTTTCACTTTTTGTGCTGAGAAACAATCTCGACAGGAAATGGGAACAACTCCATCTGCAGAACTGAATATCTTAAAACAGCTGTCAGTGTAGGAGGGAAAGAGTGTGAGCCAACAGGGAGGAATGCTCGATTCCTCTCTCCTTTCCTCCTCCTCCCCCCTCACTTTAACTCCATCCATGAAACCTGGAACTCTCTTGCTTTTTCCATGATCCACCGGATGTTGGCAATTTGATCTCTGGTTCCTCTGTCTTTTCTAAAACCAGCTTGAACAGTTCATGTATTGCTGTAGCTTGGCTTGGAGAATTTTGAGCATTACTTTACTAGCATGTGAGATGAGTGCAATTGTGCGGTAGTTGCAGCATTCTTTTGCATTGCCTTTCTTTGGAATTGGAATGAAAACTGACCTTTTCCAGTCCTGTGGCCACTGCTGAGTTTTCCAAATGTGCTGGCATATTGAGTGCAGCACTTTCACAGCATCATCTTTCAGGATTTGAAACAGCTCAACTGGAATTCCATCACCTCCACTAGCTTTGTTCGTAGAGATGCTTTCTAAGGCCCACTTGACTTCACATTCCAAGATGTCTGGCTCTAGATTAGTGATCACATCATCATGATTAGCTGGGTCATGAAGATCTTTTTTGTACAGTTCTTCTGTGTATTCTTGCCACCTCTTCTTAATATCTTCTGCTTCTGTTAGGTCCAGACCATTTCTGTCCTTTATTGAGGCCATATTTGCATGAAATATTCCCTTGGTATCTCTAATTTTCTTGAAGAGATCTCTAGTCTTTCCCATTCTGTTCTTTCCCTCTAGTTCTTTGCATTGATCGCTGGTGAAGGCTTTCTTATCTCTTCTTGCTATTCTTTGGAACTTCGCATTCAGATGCTTATATCTTTCCTTTTCTCCTTTGGTTTTCACCTCTCTTCTTTTCACAGCTATTTGTAAGGCCTCCCCAGACAGCCATTTTGCTTTTTTGCATTTCTTTTCCATGGGGATGGTCTTGATCCCTGTCTCCCGTACAATGTCACGAACCTCATTCCATAGTTCAATGCTTTCTAAGGCCCACTTGACTTCACATTCCAAGATGTCTGGCTCTAGATTAGTGATCACATCATCCTGATTATCTGAGTACAGAGTAGATGACAGAAAAACAGCAAAAAGAACACTCTGCAGTTCTGGGTGGTCACTGAATCCCAAGAGAAGGAACTACATCTTCACAATGTTGTTCTCCACCTCCATTCTCTGCAGGGTTCCTGGAGGTTGGAATTTTGACAGGGTATTGATGTTTATAATACCCTGAAGAGTCAGAAAAAAATAAATATGAAAATGGCTAAAGTAATTAGAACATTAATTCTAAATTCACTTGGGGATCCTGGTAACCCTTAGACATATGAACAGTAAGCAAAGATAATGTACATATTTCCAGTTGAACTGATAACTTACCGCTACTATTCCTTAAAGCTATCACTTTCCACATTAAATGACACAGCATCAAACCAGTAGGTGAACTCTAACCTCTGAACCTCTTACTTTCATTTACTCTCTCATCTTTCACCAATGTGAATGATCATGGTTAATCACATTTCATATAGCAAACTCTGAGTAACTCACTTCTGTTCCATTTTGCAGTATTTTTTTTACTTGCACAACAAATTAAAGTATTTCTGTTTCAATAAAAACCTTGCTTAGTTAGAGGAGTCAAAGTACTTTATCTCTGTATGCCTCTGAGGAACAAAGGAAATTCTAAGAGTTGCTTGCAAAATAGAAAGAGAAAATATTCAGAATTAGTTACTGAATCAGTAACAGAATTAACAATTGAATCCTAACTCTACTGCTCAGCAGTTGCAATTCTTTAGGCAGGCCAAGTAATCACTAAGTTTAAGTTTCATCATCATTAGTATGAGAATGATGGTACCTGTCTCATCAAATTAAATGTTAAATGAGTTTTCTTCTACAGTTAAATATCTTTAGCATCTCACTGTTCTAAAGTTGGCAAAAATTAATAGTAGTTAGTATATCCATTTTTTATTTTTTAGATTATAAGACAAGCTATGGAATCTAACTAGAGAAATTTTCATGCTTGGACAATTACTGAATTAATCCAGGCAATATGATAGTATTTAGGAATATTTCATGTTTAATGATAAATTGTAACAGATGTTTAAAAAGTGTCACCTACTCACTTCTTTTAATGATGTCTGCATTCTCTAGTCATTCCACTAATCTACAGCTCTGTAAATTGTAAATAACCCAGAGAAACACACATGGTACTTGTTTATAGACAGGTACATTTTTTTTTTTCCAGCATACAGACAACTGATTTGCTCTGCAGTGGAAAGTCAGTTTTGTATCTATTATCAGTTTATTTGTGAATTCCTGATTTATAATATTGTGATTCTTTGAATTATCTTTTGTAACACATAACATTTTAAGGAATGAAATAAGTAAAATCTTTTACATGTGCACATTTTATATAAGTATAAAGTTCATTTGTAGATATATAGTGAAAGTGAAAGTCACTCAGTCATGTCCGACTCTTCGTGACCCCATGGACTATATAATCCATGGAAATCTCTAGGCTAGATACTGCAGTGGGTAGCCTTTCCCTTCTCCAGGGGATCTTCCCAACCCAGTGATTGAACCCAGATCTCTTGCATTATAGACGGATTTTTTATCAGCTGACCCACCAGGGAAGCCCATATATATATATATATATATGTATATATATATATATATATATATATACACACACATAACATGCATATATATACATTTTACATCATAC